>CAXIUP010000026.1:0-187500 GCA_964035015.1 Corallium rubrum
AAATACTAAAGACCAATTCGGACAAGAAAGAGTTAAAGAGATAGTTTATAACTCATTCCTGTCCGGGGCTTCCCCAGAGGTGAATAAAATCGTCTGGCGTTAGCCGAAATAAAATACTAAAGACCAATTCGGACAAGAAAGAGTTAAAGAGATAGTTTATAACTCATTCCTGTCCGGGGGCTTCCCCAGAGGTGAATAAAATCGTCTGGCGTTAGCCGAAATAAAATACTAAAGACCAATTCGGACAAGAAAGAGTTAAAGAGATAGTTTATAACTCATTCCTGTCCGGGGGCTTCCCCAGAGGTGAATAAAATCGTCTGGCGTTAGCCGAATAAAATACTAAAGACCAATTCGGACAAGAAAGAGTTAAAGAGATAGTTTATAACTCATTCCTGTCCGGGGGCTTCCCCAGAGGTGAATAAAATCGTCTGGCGTTAGCCGAAATAAAATACTAAAGACCAATTCGGACAAGAAAGAGTTAAAGAGATAGTTTATAACTCATTCCTGTCCGGGGGCTTCCCCAGAGGTGAATAAAATCGTCTGGCGTTAGCCGAAATAAAATACTAAAGACCAATTCGGACAAGAAAGAGTTAAAGAGATAGTTTATAACTCATTCCTGTCCGGGGGCTTCCCCAGAGGTGAATAAAATCGTCTGGCGTTAGCCGAAATAAAATACTAAAGACCAATTCGGACAAGAAAGAGTTAAAGAGATAGTTTATAACTCATTCCTGTCCGGGGGCTTCCCCAGAGGTGAATAAAATCGTCTGGCGTTAGCCGAAATAAAATACTAAAGACCAATTCGGACAAGAAAGAGTTAAAGAGATAGTTTATAACTCATTCCTGTCCGGGGGCTTCCCCAGAGGTGAATAAAATCGTCTGGCGTTAGCCGAAATAAAATACTAAAGACCAATTCGGACAAGAAAGAGTTAAAGAGATAGTTTATAACTCATTCCTGTCCGGGGGCTTCCCCAGAGGTGAATAAAATCGTCTGGCGTTAGCCGAAATAAAATACTAAAGACCAATTCGGACAAGAAAGAGTTAAAGAGATAGTTTATAACTCATTCCTGTCCGGGGGCTTCCCCAGAGGTGAATAAAATCGTCTGGCGTTAGCCGAAATAAAATACTAAAGACCAATTCGGACAAGAAAGAGTTAAAGAGATAGTTTATAACTCATTCCTGTCCGGGGGCTTCCCCAGAGGTGAATAAAATCGTCTGGCGTTAGCCGAAATAAAATACTAAAGACCAATTCGGACAAGAAAGAGTTAAAGAGATAGTTTATAACTCATTCCTGTCCGGGGGCTTCCCCAGAGGTGAATAAAATCGTCTGGCGTTAGCCGAAATAAAATACTAAAGACCAATTCGGACAAGAAAGAGTTAAAGAGATAGTTTATAACTCATTCCTGTCCGGGGGCTTCCCCAGAGGTGAATAAAATCGTCTGGCGTTAGCCGAAATAAAATACTAAAGACCAATTCGGACAAGAAAGAGTTAAAGAGATAGTTTATAACTCATTCCTGTCCGGGGGCTTCCCCAGAGGTGAATAAAATCGTCTGGCGTTAGCCGAAATAAAATACTAAAGACCAATTCGGACAAGAAAGAGTTAAAGAGATAGTTTATAACTCATTCCTGTCCGGGGGCTTCCCCAGAGGTGAATAAAATCGTCTGGCGTTAGCCAGAATAAAATACTAAAGACCAATTCGGACAAGAAAGAGTTAAAGAGATAGTTTATAACTCATTCCTGTCCGGGGCTTCCCCAGAGGTGAATAAAATCGTCTGGCGTTAGCCGAAATAAAATACTAAAGACCAATTCGGACAAGAAAGAGTTAAAGAGATAGTTTATAACTCATTCCTGTCCGGGGGCTTCCCCAGAGGTGAATAAAATCGTCTGGCGTTAGCCGAAATAAAATACTAAAGACCAATTCGGACAAGAAAGAGTTAAAGAGATAGTTTATAACTCATTCCTGTCCGGGGGCTTCCCCAGAGGTGAATAAAATCGTCTGGCGTTAGCCGAAATAAAATACTAAAGACCAATTCGGACAAGAAAGAGTTAAAGAGATAGTTTATAACTCATTCCTGTCCGGGGGCTTCCCCAGAGGTGAATAAAATCGTCTGGCGTTAGCCGAAATAAAATACTAAAGACCAATTCGGACAAGAAAGAGTTAAAGAGATAGTTTATAACTCATTCCTGTCCGGGGGCTTCCCCAGAGGTGAATAAAATCGTCTGGCGTTAGCCGAAATAAAATACTAAAGACCAATTCGGACAAGAAAGAGTTAAAGAGATAGTTTATAACTCATTCCTGTCCGGGGGCTTCCCCAGAGGTGAATAAAATCGTCTGGCGTTAGCCGAAATAAAATACTAAAGACCAATTCGGACAAGAAAGAGTTAAAGAGATAGTTTATAACTCATTCCTGTCCGGGGGCTTCCCCAGAGGTGAATAAAATCGTCTGGCGTTAGCCGAAATAAAATACTAAAGACCAATTCGGACAAGAAAGAGTTAAAGAGATAGTTTATAACTCATTCCTGTCCGGGGGCTTCCCCAGAGGTGAATAAAATCGTCTGGCGTTAGCCGAAATAAAATACTAAAGACCAATTCGGACAAGAAAGAGTTAAAGAGATAGTTTATAACTCATTCCTGTCCGGGGGCTTCCCCAGAGGTGAATAAAATCGTCTGGCGTTAGCCGAAATAAAATACTAAAGACCAATTCGGACAAGAAAGAGTTAAAGAGATAGTTTATAACTCATTCCTGTCCGGGGGCTTCCCCAGAGGTGAATAAAATCGTCTGGCGTTAGCCAGAATAAAATACTAAAGACCAATTCGGACAAGAAAGAGTTAAAGAGATAGTTTATAACTCATTCCTGTCCGGGGCTTCCCCAGAGAGTGAATAAAATCGTCTGGCGTTAGCCGAAATAAAATACTAAAGACCAATTCGGACAAGAAAGAGTTAAAGAGATAGTTTATAACTCATTCCTGTCCGGGGGCTTCCCCAGAGGTGAATAAAATCGTCTGGCGTTAGCCGAAATAAAATACTAAAGACCAATTCGGACAAGAAAGAGTTAAAGAGATAGTTTATAACTCATTCCTGTCCGGGGGCTTCCCCAGAGGTGAATAAAATCGTCTGGCGTTAGCCGAAATAAAATACTAAAGACCAATTCGGACAAGAAAGAGTTAAAGAGATAGTTTATAACTCATTCCTGTCCGGGGGCTTCCCCAGAGGTGAATAAAATCGTCTGGCGTTAGCCGAAATAAAATACTAAAGACCAATTCGGACAAGAAAGAGTTAAAGAGATAGTTTATAACTCATTCCTGTCCGGGGGCTTCCCCAGAGGTGAATAAAATCGTCTGGCGTTAGCCGAAATAAAATACTAAAGACCAATTCGGACAAGAAAGAGTTAAAGAGATAGTTTATAACTCATTCCTGTCCGGGGGCTTCCCCAGAGGTGAATAAAATCGTCTGGCGTTAGCCAGAATAAAATACTAAAGACCAATTCGGACAAGAAAGAGTTAAAGAGATAGTTTATAACTCATTCCTGTCCGGGGGCTTCCCCAGAGGTGAATAAAATCGTCTGGCGTTAGCCGAAATAAAATACTAAAGACCAATTCGGACAAGAAAGAGTTAAAGAGATAGTTTATAACTCATTCCTGTCCGGGGGCTTCCCCAGAGGTGAATAAAATCGTCTGGCGTTAGCCGAAATAAAATACTAAAGACCAATTCGGACAAGAAAGAGTTAAAGAGATAGTTTATAACTCATTCCTGTCCGGGGGCTTCCCCAGAGGTGAATAAAATCGTCTGGCGTTAGCCGAAATAAAATACTAAAGACCAATTCGGACAAGAAAGAGTTAAAGAGATAGTTTATAACTCATTCCTGTCCGGGGGCTTCCCCAGAGGTGAATAAAATCGTCTGGCGTTAGCCGAAATAAAATACTAAAGACCAATTCGGACAAGAAAGAGTTAAAGAGATAGTTTATAACTCATTCCTGTCCGGGGGCTTCCCCAGAGGTGAATAAAATCGTCTGGCGTTAGCCGAAATAAAATACTAAAGACCAATTCGGACAAGAAAGAGTTAAAGAGATAGTTTATAACTCATTCCTGTCCGGGGGCTTCCCCAGAGGTGAATAAAATCGTCTGGCGTTAGCCGAAATAAAATACTAAAGACCAATTCGGACAAGAAAGAGTTAAAGAGATAGTTTATAACTCATTCCTGTCCGGGGGCTTCCCCAGAGGTGAATAAAATCGTCTGGCGTTAGCCGAAATAAAATACTAAAGACCAATTCGGACAAGAAAGAGTTAAAGAGATAGTTTATAACTCATTCCTGTCCGGGGCTTCCCCAGAGGTGAATAAAATCGTCTGGCGTTAGCCGAAATAAAATACTAAAGACCAATTCGGACAAGAAAGAGTTAAAGAGATAGTTTATAACTCATTCCTGTCCGGGGGCTTCCCCAGAGGTGAATAAAATCGTCTGGCGTTAGCCAGAATAAAATACTAAAGACCAATTCGGACAAGAAAGAGTTAAAGAGATAGTTTATAACTCATTCCTGTCCGGGGGCTTCCCCAGAGGTGAATAAAATCGTCTGGCGTTAGCCGAAATAAAATACTAAAGACCAATTCGGACAAGAAAGAGTTAAAGAGATAGTTTATAACTCATTCCTGTCCGGGGGCTTCCCCAGAGGTGAATAAAATCGTCTGGCGTTAGCCGAAATAAAATACTAAAGACCAATTCGGACAAGAAAGAGTTAAAGAGATAGTTTATAACTCATTCCTGTCCGGGGGCTTCCCCAGAGGTGAATAAAATCGTCTGGCGTTAGCCGAAATAAAATACTAAAGACCAATTCGGACAAGAAAGAGTTAAAGAGATAGTTTATAACTCATTCCTGTCCGGGGGCTTCCCCAGAGGTGAATAAAATCGTCTGGCGTTAGCCAGAAATAAAATACTAAAGACCAATTCGGACAAGAAAGAGTTAAAGAGATAGTTTATAACTCATTCCTGTCCGGGGGCTTCCCCAGAGGTGAATAAAATCGTCTGGCGTTAGCCGAAATAAAATACTAAAGACCAATTCGGACAAGAAAGAGTTAAAGAGATAGTTTATAACTCATTCCTGTCCGGGGGCTTCCCCAGAGGTGAATAAAATCGTCTGGCGTTAGCCAGAAATAAAATACTAAAGACCAATTCGGACAAGAAAGAGTTAAAGAGATAGTTTATAACTCATTCCTGTCCGGGGGCTTCCCCGGAGGTGAATAAAATCGTCTGGCGTTAGCCAGAATAAAATACTAAAGACCAATTCGGACACGAAAGAGTTAAAGAGATAGTTTATAACTCATTCCTGTCCGGGGGCTTCCCCAGAGGTGAATAAAATCGTCTGGCGTTAGCCGAAATAAAATACTAAAGACCAATTCGGACAAGAAAGAGTTAAAGAGATAGTTTATAACTCATTCCTGTCCGGGGGCTTCCCCAGAGGTGAATAAAATCGTCTGGCGTTAGCCGAAATAAAATACTAAAGACCAATTCGGACAAGAAAGAGTTAAAGAGATAGTTTATAACTCATTCCTGTCCGGGGGCTTCCCCAGAGGTGAATAAAATCGTCTGGCGTTAGCCAGAAATAAAATACTAAAGACCAATTCGGACAAGAAAGAGTTAAAGAGATAGTTTATAACTCATTCCTGGTCCGGGGGCTTCCCCAGAGGTGAATAAAATCGTCTGGCGTTAGCCGAAATAAAATACTAAAGACCAATTCGGACAAGAAAGAGTTAAAGAGATAGTTTATAACTCATTCCTGTCCGGGGGCTTCCCCAGAGGTGAATAAAATCGTCTGGCGTTAGCCGAAATAAAATACTAAAGACCAATTCGGACAAGAAAGAGTTAAAGAGATAGTTTATAACTCATTCCTGTCCGGGGGCTTCCCCAGAGGTGAATAAAATCGTCTGGCGTTAGCCGAAATAAAATACTAAAGACCAATTCGGACAAGAAAGAGTTAAAGAGATAGTTTATAACTCATTCCTGTCCGGGGGCTTCCCCAGAGGTGAATAAAATCGTCTGGCGTTAGCCAGAATAAAATACTAAAGACCAATTCGGACAAGAAAGAGTTAAAGAGATAGTTTATAACTCATTCCTGTCCGGGGGCTTCCCCAGAGGTGAATAAAATCGTCTGGCGTTAGCCGAAATAAAATACTAAAGACCAATTCGGACAAGAAAGAGTTAAAGAGATAGTTTATAACTCATTCCTGTCCGGGGGCTTCCCCAGAGGTGAATAAAATCGTCTGGCGTTAGCCGAAATAAAATACTAAAGACCAATTCGGACAAGAAAGAGTTAAAGAGATAGTTTATAACTCATTCCTGTCCGGGGGCTTCCCCAGAGGTGAATAAAATCGTCTGGCGTTAGCCGAAATAAAATACTAAAGACCAATTCGGACAAGAAAGAGTTAAAGAGATAGTTTATAACTCATTCCTGTCCGGGGGCTTCCCCAGAGGTGAATAAAATCGTCTGGCGTTAGCCGAAATAAAATACTAAAGACCAATTCGGACAAGAAAGAGTTAAAGAGATAGTTTATAACTCATTCCTGTCCGGGGGCTTCCCCAGAGGTGAATAAAATCGTCTGGCGTTAGCCGAATAAAATACTAAAGACCAATTCGGACAAGAAAGAGTTAAAGAGATAGTTTATAACTCATTCCTGTCCGGGGGCTTCCCCAGAGGTGAATAAAATCGTCTGGCGTTAGCCGAAATAAAATACTAAAGACCAATTCGGACAAGAAAGAGTTAAAGAGATAGTTTATAACTCATTCCTGTCCGGGGGCTTCCCCAGAGGTGAATAAAATCGTCTGGCGTTAGCCGAAATAAAATACTAAAGACCAATTCGGACAAGAAAGAGTTAAAGAGATAGTTTATAACTCATTCCTGTCCGGGGGCTTCCCCAGAGGTGAATAAAATCGTCTGGCGTTAGCCAGAAATAAAATACTAAAGACCAATTCGGACAAGAAAGAGTTAAAGAGATAGTTTATAACTCATTCCTGTCCGGGGGCTTCCCCAGAGGTGAATAAAATCGTCTGGCGTTAGCCGAAATAAAATACTAAAGACCAATTCGGACAAGAAAGAGTTAAAGAGATAGTTTATAACTCATTCCTGTCCGGGGGCTTCCCCAGAGGTGAATAAAATCGTCTGGCGTTAGCCGAAATAAAATACTAAAGACCAATTCGGACAAGAAAGAGTTAAAGAGATAGTTTATAACTCATTCCTGTCCGGGGGCTTCCCCAGAGGTGAATAAAATCGTCTGGCGTTAGCCGAAATAAAATACTAAAGACCAATTCGGACAAGAAAGAGTTAAAGAGATAGTTTATAACTCATTCCTGTCCGGGGGCTTCCCCAGAGGTGAATAAAATCGTCTGGCGTTAGCCGAAATAAAATACTAAAGACCAATTCGGACAAGAAAGAGTTAAAGAGATAGTTTATAACTCATTCCTGTCCGGGGGCTTCCCCAGAGGTGAATAAAATCGTCTGGCGTTAGCCGAAATAAAATACTAAAGACCAATTCGGACAAGAAAGAGTTAAAGAGATAGTTTATAACTCATTCCTGTCCGGGGGCTTCCCCAGAGGTGAATAAAATCGTCTGGCGTTAGCCGAAATAAAATACTAAAGACCAATTCGGACAAGAAAGAGTTAAAGAGATAGTTTATAACTCATTCCTGTCCGGGGGCTTCCCCAGAGGTGAATAAAATCGTCTGGCGTTAGCCGAAATAAAATACTAAAGACCAATTCGGACAAGAAAGAGTTAAAGAGATAGTTTATAACTCATTCCTGTCCGGGGGCTTCCCCAGAGGTGAATAAAATCGTCTGGCGTTAGCCAGAATAAAATACTAAAGACCAATTCGGACAAGAAAGAGTTAAAGAGATAGTTTATAACTCATTCCTGTCCGGGGGCTTCCCCAGAGGTGAATAAAATCGTCTGGCGTTAGCCGAAATAAAATACTAAAGACCAATTCGGACAAGAAAGAGTTAAAGAGATAGTTTATAACTCATTCCTGTCCGGGGGCTTCCCCAGAGGTGAATAAAATCGTCTGGCGTTAGCCGAAATAAAATACTAAAGACCAATTCGGACAAGAAAGAGTTAAAGAGATAGTTTATAACTCATTCCTGTCCGGGGGCTTCCCAGAGGTGAATAAAATCGTCTGGCGTTAGCCGAAATAAAATACTAAAGACCAATTCGGACAAGAAAGAGTTAAAGAGATAGTTTATAACTCATTCCTGTCCGGGGGCTTCCCCAGAGGTGAATAAAATCGTCTGGCGTTAGCCGAATAAAATACTAAAGACCAATTCGGACAAGAAAGAGTTAAAGAGATAGTTTATAACTCATTCCTGTCCGGGGGCTTCCCCAGAGGTGAATAAAATCGTCTGGCGTTAGCCGAAATAAAATACTAAAGACCAATTCGGACAAGAAAGAGTTAAAGAGATAGTTTATAACTCATTCCTGTCCGGGGGCTTCCCCAGAGGTGAATAAAATCGTCTGGCGTTAGCCGAAATAAAATACTAAAGACCAATTCGGACAAGAAAGAGTTAAAGAGATAGTTTATAACTCATTCCTGTCCGGGGGCTTCCCCAGAGGTGAATAAAATCGTCTGGCGTTAGCCGAAATAAAATACTAAAGACCAATTCGGACAAGAAAGAGTTAAAGAGATAGTTTATAACTCATTCCTGTCCGGGGGCTTCCCCAGAGGTGAATAAAATCGTCTGGCGTTAGCCAGAATAAAATACTAAAGACCAATTCGGACAAGAAAGAGTTAAAGAGATAGTTTATAACTCATTCCTGTCCGGGGGCTTCCCCAGAGGTGAATAAAATCGTCTGGCGTTAGCCGAAATAAAATACTAAAGACCAATTCGGACAAGAAAGAGTTAAAGAGATAGTTTATAACTCATTCCTGTCCGGGAGCTTCCCCAGAGGTGAATAAAATCGTCTGGCGTTAGCCGAAATAAAATACTAAAGACCAATTCGGACAAGAAAGAGTTAAAGAGATAGTTTATAACTCATTCCTGTCCGGGGGCTTCCCCAGAGGTGAATAAAATCGTCTGGCGTTAGCCGAATAAAATACTAAAGACCAATTCGGACAAGAAAGAGTTAAAGAGATAGTTTATAACTCATTCCTGTCCGGGGGCTTCCCCAGAGGTGAATAAAATCGTCTGGCGTTAGCCGAAATAAAATACTAAAGACCAATTCGGACAAGAAAGAGTTAAAGAGATAGTTTATAACTCATTCCTGTCCGGGGGCTTCCCCAGAGGTGAATAAAATCGTCTGGCGTTAGCCGAAATAAAATACTAAAGACCAATTCGGACAAGAAAGAGTTAAAGAGATAGTTTATAACTCATTCCTGTCCGGGGGCTTCCCCAGAGGTGAATAAAATCGTCTGGCGTTAGCCAGAAATAAAATACTAAAGACCAATTCGGACAAGAAAGAGTTAAAGAGATAGTTTATAACTCATTCCTGTCCGGGGGCTTCCCCAGAGGTGAATAAAATCGTCTGGCGTTAGCCAGAAATAAAATACTAAAGACCAATTCGGACAAGAAAGAGTTAAAGAGATAGTTTATAACTCATTCCTGTCCGGGGGCTTCCCCAGAGGTGAATAAAATCGTCTGGCGTTAGCCAGAATAAAATACTAAAGACCAATTCGGACAAGAAAGAGTTAAAGAGATAGTTTATAACTCATTCCTGTCCGGGGGCTTCCCCAGAGGTGAATAAAATCGTCTGGCGTTAGCCGAAATAAAATACTAAAGACCAATTCGGACAAGAAAGAGTTAAAGAGATAGTTTATAACTCATTCCTGTCCGGGGGCTTCCCCAGAGGTGAATAAAATCGTCTGGCGTTAGCCGAAATAAAATACTAAAGACCAATTCGGACAAGAAAGAGTTAAAGAGATAGTTTATAACTCATTCCTGTCCGGGGGCTTCCCCAGAGGTGAATAAAATCGTCTGGCGTTAGCCGAAATAAAATACTAAAGACCAATTCGGACAAGAAAGAGTTAAAGAGATAGTTTATAACTCATTCCTGTCCGGGGGCTTCCCCAGAGGTGAATAAAATCGTCTGGCGTTAGCCAGAATAAAATACTAAAGACCAATTCGGACAAGAAAGAGTTAAAGAGATAGTTTATAACTCATTCCTGTCCGGGGGCTTCCCCAGAGGTGAATAAAATCGTCTGGCGTTAGCCGAAATAAAATACTAAAGACCAATTCGGACAAGAAAGAGTTAAAGAGATAGTTTATAACTCATTCCTGTCCGGGGGCTTCCCCAGAGGTGAATAAAATCGTCTGGCGTTAGCCGAAATAAAATACTAAAGACCAATTCGGACAAGAAAGAGTTAAAGAGATAGTTTATAACTCATTCCTGTCCGGGGGCTTCCCCAGAGGTGAATAAAATCGTCTGGCGTTAGCCAGAAATAAAATACTAAAGACCAATTCGGACAAGAAAGAGTTAAAGAGATAGTTTATAACTCATTCCTGTCCGGGGGCTTCCCCAGAGGTGAATAAAATCGTCTGGCGTTAGCCGAAATAAAATACTAAAGACCAATTCGGACAAGAAAGAGTTAAAGAGATAGTTTATAACTCATTCCTGTCCGGGGCTTCCCCAGAGGTGAATAAAATCGTCTGGCGTTAGCCGAAATAAAATACTAAAGACCAATTCGGACAAGAAAGAGTTAAAGAGATAGTTTATAACTCATTCCTGTCCGGGGGCTTCCCCAGAGGTGAATAAAATCGTCTGGCGTTAGCCGAAATAAAATACTAAAGACCAATTCGGACAAGAAAGAGTTAAAGAGATAGTTTATAACTCATTCCTGTCCGGGGGCTTCCCCAGAGGTGAATAAAATCGTCTGGCGTTAGCCGAAATAAAATACTAAAGACCAATTCGGACAAGAAAGAGTTAAAGAGATAGTTTATAACTCATTCCTGTCCGGGGGCTTCCCCAGAGGTGAATAAAATCGTCTGGCGTTAGCCAGAATAAAATACTAAAGACCAATTCGGACAAGAAAGAGTTAAAGAGATAGTTTATAACTCATTCCTGTCCGGGGGCTTCCCCAGAGGTGAATAAAATCGTCTGGCGTTAGCCGAAATAAAATACTAAAGACCAATTCGGACAAGAAAGAGTTAAAGAGATAGTTTATAACTCATTCCTGTCCGGGGGCTTCCCCAGAGGTGAATAAAATCGTCTGGCGTTAGCCGAAATAAAATACTAAAGACCAATTCGGACAAGAAAGAGTTAAAGAGATAGTTTATAACTCATTCCTGTCCGGGGGCTTCCCCAGAGGTGAATAAAATCGTCTGGCGTTAGCCGAAATAAAATACTAAAGACCAATTCGGACAAGAAAGAGTTAAAGAGATAGTTTATAACTCATTCCTGTCCGGGGGCTTCCCCAGAGGTGAATAAAATCGTCTGGCGTTAGCCGAAATAAAATACTAAAGACCAATTCGGACAAGAAAGAGTTAAAGAGATAGTTTATAACTCATTCCTGTCCGGGGGCTTCCCCAGAGGTGAATAAAATCGTCTGGCGTTAGCCAGAATAAAATACTAAAGACCAATTCGGACAAGAAAGAGTTAAAGAGATAGTTTATAACTCATTCCTGTCCGGGGGCTTCCCCAGAGGTGAATAAAATCGTCTGGCGTTAGCCGAAATAAAATACTAAAGACCAATTCGGACAAGAAAGAGTTAAAGAGATAGTTTATAACTCATTCCTGTCCGGGGGCTTCCCCAGAGGTGAATAAAATCGTCTGGCGTTAGCCGAAATAAAATACTAAAGACCAATTCGGACAAGAAAGAGTTAAAGAGATAGTTTATAACTCATTCCTGTCCGGGGGCTTCCCCAGAGGTGAATAAAATCGTCTGGCGTTAGCCAGAAAAAAATACTAAAGAACCAATTCGGACAAGAAAGAGTTAAAGAGATAGTTTATAACTCATTCCTGTCCGGGGGCTTCCCCAGAGGTGAATAAAATCGTCTGGCGTTAGCCGAAATAAAATACTAAAGACCAATTCGGACAAGAAAGAGTTAAAGAGATAGTTTATAACTCATTCCTGTCCGGGGGCTTCCCCAGAGGTGAATAAAATCGTCTGGCGTTAGCCGAAATAAAATACTAAAGACCAATTCGGACAAGAAAGAGTTAAAGAGATAGTTTATAACTCATTCCTGTCCGGGGGCTTCCCCAGAGGTGAATAAAATCGTCTGGCGTTAGCCAAATAAAATACTAAAGACCAATTCGGACAAGAAAGAGTTAAAGAGATAGTTTATAACTCATTCCTGTCCGGGGGCTTCCCCAGAGGTGAATAAAATCGTCTGGCGTTAGCCGAAATAAAATACTAAAGACCAATTCGGACAAGAAAGAGTTAAAGAGATAGTTTATAACTCATTCCTGTCCGGGGGCTTCCCCAGAGGTGAATAAAATCGTCTGGCGTTAGCCGAAATAAAATACTAAAGACCAATTCGGACAAGAAAGAGTTAAAGAGATAGTTTATAACTCATTCCTGTCCGGGGGCTTCCCCAGAGGTGAATAAAATCGTCTGGCGTTAGCCGAAATAAAATACTAAAGACCAATTCGGACAAGAAAGAGTTAAAGAGATAGTTTATAACTCATTCCTGTCCGGGGGCTTCCCCAGAGGTGAATAAAATCGTCTGGCGTTAGCCGAAATAAAATACTAAAGACCAATTCGGACAAGAAAGAGTTAAAGAGATAGTTTATAACTCATTCCTGTCCGGGGGCTTCCCCAGAGGTGAATAAAATCGTCTGGCGTTAGCCAGAATAAAATACTAAAGACCAATTCGGACAAGAAAGAGTTAAAGAGATAGTTTATAACTCATTCCTGTCCGGGGGCTTCCCCAGAGGTGAATAAAATCGTCTGGCGTTAGCCAGAATAAAATACTAAAGACCAATTCGGACAAGAAAGAGTTAAAGAGATAGTTTATAACTCATTCCTGTCCGGGGGCTTCCCCAGAGGTGAATAAAATCGTCTGGCGTTAGCCGAAATAAAATACTAAAGACCAATTCGGACAAGAAAGAGTTAAAGAGATAGTTTATAACTCATTCCTGTCCGGGGGCTTCCCCAGAGGTGAATAAAATCGTCTGGCGTTAGCCGAATAAAATACTAAAGACCAATTCGGACAAGAAAGAGTTAAAGAGATAGTTTATAACTCATTCCTGTCCGGGGGCTTCCCCAGAGGTGAATAAAATCGTCTGGCGTTAGCCAGAATAAAATACTAAAGACCAATTCGGACAAGAAAGAGTTAAAGAGATAGTTTATAACTCATTCCTGTCCGGGGGCTTCCCCAGAGGTGAATAAAATCGTCTGGCGTTAGCCGAATAAAATACTAAAGACCAATTCGGACAAGAAAGAGTTAAAGAGATAGTTTATAACTCATTCCTGTCCGGGGGCTTCCCCAGAGGTGAATAAAATCGTCTGGCGTTAGCCAAATAAAATACTAAAGACCAATTCGGACAAGAAAGAGTTAAAGAGATAGTTTATAACTCATTCCTGTCCGGGGGCTTCCCCAGAGGTGAATAAAATCGTCTGGCGTTAGCCAAATAAAATACTAAAGACCAATTCGGACAAGAAAGAGTTAAAGAGATAGTTTATAACTCATTCCTGTCCGGGGGCTTCCCCAGAGGTGAATAAAATCGTCTGGCGTTAGCCAGAATAAAATACTAAAGACCAATTCGGACAAGAAAGAGTTAAAGAGATAGTTTATAACTCATTCCTGTCCGGGGGCTTCCCCAGAGGTGAATAAAATCGTCTGGCGTTAGCCGAAATAAATACTAAAGACCAATTCGGACAAGAAAGAGTTAAAGAGATAGTTTATAACTCATTCCTGTCCGGGGGCTTCCCCAGAGGTGAATAAAATCGTCTGGCGTTAGCCGAAATAAAATACTAAAGACCAATTCGGACAAGAAAGAGTTAAAGAGATAGTTTATAACTCATTCCTGTCCGGGGGCTTCCCCAGAGGTGAATAAAATCGTCTGGCGTTAGCCGAAATAAAATACTAAAGACCAATTCGGACAAGAAAGAGTTAAAGAGATAGTTTATAACTCATTCCTGTCCGGGGGCTTCCCCAGAGGTGAATAAAATCGTCTGGCGTTAGCCGAAATAAAATACTAAAGACCAATTCGGACAAGAAAGAGTTAAAGAGATAGTTTATAACTCATTCCTGTCCGGGGGCTTCCCCAGAGGTGAATAAAATCGTCTGGCGTTAGCCGAAATAAAATACTAAAGACCAATTCGGACAAGAAAGAGTTAAAGAGATAGTTTATAACTCATTCCTGTCCGGGGGCTTCCCCAGAGGTGAATAAAATCGTCTGGCGTTAGCCGAAATAAAATACTAAAGACCAATTCGGACAAGAAAGAGTTAAAGAGATAGTTTATAACTCATTCCTGTCCGGGGGCTTCCCCAGAGGTGAATAAAATCGTCTGGCGTTAGCCGAAATAAAATACTAAAGACCAATTCGGACAAGAAAGAGTTAAAGAGATAGTTTATAACTCATTCCTGTCCGGGGGCTTCCCCAGAGGTGAATAAAATCGTCTGGCGTTAGCCGAAATAAAATACTAAAGACCAATTCGGACAAGAAAGAGTTAAAGAGATAGTTTATAACTCATTCCTGTCCGGGGGCTTCCCCAGAGGTGAATAAAATCGTCTGGCGTTAGCCAGAATAAAATACTAAAGACCAATTCGGACAAGAAAGAGTTAAAGAGATAGTTTATAACTCATTCCTGTCCGGGGGCTTCCCCAGAGGTGAATAAAATCGTCTGGCGTTAGCCAGAATAAAATACTAAAGACCAATTCGGACAAGAAAGAGTTAAAGAGATAGTTTATAACTCATTCCTGTCCGGGGGCTTCCCCAGAGGTGAATAAAATCGTCTGGCGTTAGCCGAAATAAAATACTAAAGACCAATTCGGACAAGAAAGAGTTAAAGAGATAGTTTATAACTCATTCCTGTCCGGGGGCTTCCCCAGAGGTGAATAAAATCGTCTGGCGTTAGCCAGAAATAAAATACTAAAGACCAATTCGGACAAGAAAGAGTTAAAGAGATAGTTTATAACTCATTCCTGTCCGGGGGCTTCCCCAGAGGTGAATAAAATCGTCTGGCGTTAGCCAGAATAAAATACTAAAGACCAATTCGGACAAGAAAGAGTTAAAGAGATAGTTTATAACTCATTCCTGTCCGGGGGCTTCCCCAGAGGTGAATAAAATCGTCTGGCGTTAGCCAGAATAAAATACTAAAGACCAATTCGGACAAGAAAGAGTTAAAGAGATAGTTTATAACTCATTCCTGTCCGGGGGCTTCCCCAGAGGTGAATAAAATCGTCTGGCGTTAGCCGAAATAAAATACTAAAGACCAATTCGGACAAGAAAGAGTTAAAGAGATAGTTTATAACTCATTCCTGTCCGGGGGCTTCCCCAGAGGTGAATAAAATCGTCTGGCGTTAGCCAGAATAAAATACTAAAGACCAATTCGGACAAGAAAGAGTTAAAGAGATAGTTTATAACTCATTCCTGTCCGGGGGCTTCCCCAGAGGTGAATAAAATCGTCTGGCGTTAGCCGAAATAAAATACTAAAGACCAATTCGGACAAGAAAGAGTTAAAGAGATAGTTTATAACTCATTCCTGTCCGGGGGCTTCCCCAGAGGTGAATAAAATCGTCTGGCGTTAGCCAGAATAAAATACTAAAGACCAATTCGGACAAGAAAGAGTTAAAGAGATAGTTTATAACTCATTCCTGTCCGGGGGCTTCCCCAGAGGTGAATAAAATCGTCTGGCGTTAGCCGAAATAAAATACTAAAGACCAATTCGGACAAGAAAGAGTTAAAGAGATAGTTTATAACTCATTCCTGTCCGGGGGCTTCCCCAGAGGTGAATAAAATCGTCTGGCGTTAGCCAGAATAAAATACTAAAGACCAATTCGGACAAGAAAGAGTTAAAGAGATAGTTTATAACTCATTCCTGTCCGGGGGCTTCCCCAGAGGTGAATAAAATCGTCTGGCGTTAGCCGAAATAAAATACTAAAGACCAATTCGGACAAGAAAGAGTTAAAGAGATAGTTTATAACTCATTCCTGTCCGGGGCTTCCCCAGAGGTGAATAAAATCGTCTGGCGTTAGCCGAAATAAAATACTAAAGACCAATTCGGACAAGAAAGAGTTAAAGAGATAGTTTATAACTCATTCCTGTCCGGGGGCTTCCCCAGAGGTGAATAAAATCGTCTGGCGTTAGCCGAAATAAAATACTAAAGACCAATTCGGACAAGAAAGAGTTAAAGAGATAGTTTATAACTCATTCCTGTCCGGGGGCTTCCCCAGAGGTGAATAAAATCGTCTGGCGTTAGCCAGAAAGAGTTAAAGAGATAGTTTATAACTCATTCCTGTCCGGGGGCTTCCCCAGAGGTGAATAAAATCGTCTGGCGTTAGCCTGAATAAAATACTAAAGACCAATTCGGACAAGAAAGAGTTAAAGAGATAGTTTATAACTCATTCCTGTCCGGGGGCTTCCCCAGAGGTGAATAAAATCGTCTGGCGTTAGCCAGAAATAAAATACTAAAGACCAATTCGACAAGAAAGAGTTAAAGAGATAGTTTATAACTCATTCCTGTCCGGGGGCTTCCCCAGAGGTGAATAAAATCGTCTGGCGTTAGCCAGAATAAAATACTAAAGACCAATTCGGACAAGAAAGAGTTAAAGAGATAGTTTATAACTCATTCCTGTCCGGGGGCTTCCCCACAGGTGAATAAAATCGTCTGGCGTTAGCCAGAATAAAATACTAAAGACCAATTCGGACAAGAAAGAGTTAAAGAGATAGTTTATAACTCATTCCTGTCCGGGGGCTTCCCCAGAGGTGAATAAAATCGTCTGGCGTTAGCCAGAATAAAATACTAAAGACCATTTCGGACAAGAAAGAGTTAAAGAGATAGTTTATAACTCATTCCTGTCCGGGGGCTTCCCCAGAGGTGAATAAAATCGTCTGGCGTTAGCCAGAATAAAATACTAAAGACCAATTCGGACAAGAAAGAGTTAAAGAGATAGTTTATAACTCATTCCTGTCCGGGGGCTTCCCCAGAGGTGAATAAAATCGTCTGGCGTTAGCCGAAATAAAATACTAAAGACCAATTCGGACAAGAAAGAGTTAAAGAGATAGTTTATAACTCATTCCTGTCCGGGGGCTTCCCCAGAGGTGAATAAAATCGTCTGGCGTTAGCCAGAATAAAATACTAAAGGCCAATTCGGACAAGAAAGAGTTAAAGAGATAGTTTATAACTCATTCCTGTCCGGGGGCTTCCCCAGAGGTGAATAAAATCGTCTGGCGTTAGCCAGAATAAAATACTAAAGACCAATTCGGACAAGAAAGAGTTAAAGAGATAGTTTATAACTCATTCCTGTCCGGGGGCTTCCCCAGAGGTGAACAAAATCGTCGGGCGTTAGCCAGAATAAAATACTAAAGACCAATTCGGACAAGAAAGAGTTAAAGAGATAGTTTATAACTCATTCCTGTCCGGGGGCTTCCCCAGAGGTGAATAAAATCGTCTGGCGTTAGCCAGAATAAAATACTAAAGACCAATTCGGACAAGAAAGAGTTAAAGAGATAGTTTATAACTCATTCCTGTCCGGGGGCTTCCCCAGAGGTGAATAAAATCGTCTGGCGTTAGCCAGAATAAAATACTAAAGACCAATTCGGACAAGAAAGAGTTAAAGAGATAGTTTATAACTCATTCCTGTCCGGGGGCTTCCCCAGAGGTGAATAAAATCGTCTGGCGTTAGCCAGAATAAAATACTAAAGACCAATTCGGACAAGAAAGAGTTAAAGAGATAGTTTATAACTCATTCCTGTCCGGGGCTTCCCCAGAGGTGAATAAAATCGTCTGGCGTTAGCCAGAATAAAATACTAAAGACCAATTCGGACAAGAAAGAGTTAAAGAGATAGTTTATAACTCATTCCTGTCCGGGGGCTTCCCCAGAGGTGAATAAAATCGTCTGGCGTTAGCCAGAATAAAATACTAAAGACCAATTCGGACAAGAAAGAGTTAAAGAGATAGTTTATAACTCATTCCTGTCCGGGGGCTTCCCCAGAGGTGAATAAAATCGTCTGGCGTTAGCCAGAATAAAATACTAAAGACCAATTCGGACAAGAAAGAGTTAAAGAGATAGTTTATAACTCATTCCTGTCCGGGGGCTTCCCCAGAGGTGAATAAAATCGTCTGGCGTTAGCCAGAATAAAATACTAAAGACCAATTCGGACAAGAAAGAGTTAAAGAGATAGTTTATAACTCATTCCTGTCCGGGGGCTTCCCCAGAGGTGAATAAAATCGTCTGGCGTTAGCCAGAATAAAATACTAAAGACCAATTCGGACAAGAAAGAGTTAAAGAGATAGTTTATAACTCATTCCTGTCCGGGGGCTTCCCCAGAGGTGAATAAAATCGTCTGGCGTTAGCCAGAATAAAATACTAAAGACCAATTCGGACAAGAAAGAGTTAAAGAGATAGTTTATAACTCATTCCTGTCCGGGGGCTTCCCCAGAGGTGAATAAAATCGTCTGGCGTTAGCCAGAATAAAATACTAAAGACCAATTCGGACAAGAAAGAGTTAAAGAGATAGTTTATAACTCATTCCTGTCCGGGGGCTTCCCCAGAGGTGAATAAAATCGTCTGGCGTTAGCCAGAATAAAATACTAAAGACCAATTCGGACAAGAAAGAGTTAAAGAGATAGTTTATAACTCATTCCTGTCCGGGGGCTTCCCCAGAGGTGAATAAAATCGTCTGGCGTTAGCCAGAATAAAATACTAAAGACCAATTCGGACAAGAAAGAGTTAAAGAGATAGTTTATAACTCATTCCTGTCCGGGGGCTTCCCCACAGGTGAATAAAATCGTCTGGCGTTAGCCAGAATAAAATACTAAAGACCAATTCGGACAAGAAAGAGTTAAAGAGATAGTTTATAACTCATTCCTGTCCGGGGGCTTCCCCAGAGGTGAATAAAATCGTCTGGCGTTAGCCAGAATAAAATACTAAAGACCAATTCGGACAAGAAAGAGTTAAAGAGATAGTTTATTTAAAGAGATAGTTTATAACTCATTCCTGTCCGGGGGCTTCCCCAGAGGTGAATAAAATCGTCTGGCGTTAGCCAGAATAAAATACTAAAGACCAATTCGGACAAGAAAGAGTTAAAGAGATAGTTTATAACTCATTCCTGTCCGGGGGCTTCCCCAGAGGTGAATAAAATCGTCTGGCGTTAGCCAGAATAAAATACTAAAGACCAATTCGGACAAGAAAGAGTTAAAGAGATAGTTTATAACTCATTCCTGTCCGGGGGCTTCCCCAGAGGTGAATAAAATCGTCTGGCGTTAGCCAGAATAAAATACTAAAGATCAATTCGGACAAGAAAGAGTTAAAGAGATAGTTTATAACTCATTCCTGTCCGGGGGCTTCCCCAGAGGTGAATAAAATCGTCTGGCGTTAGCCAGAATAAAATACTAAAGACCAATTCGGACAAGAAAGAGTTAAAGAGATAGTTTATAACTCATTCCTGTCCGGGGGCTTCCCCAGAGGTGAATAAAATCGTCTGGCGTTAGCCAGAATAAAATACTAAAGACCAATTCGGACAAGAAAGAGTTAAAGAGATAGTTTATAACTCATTCCTGTCCGGGGGCTTCCCCAGAGGTGAATAAAATCGTCTGGCGTTAGCCAGAATAAAATACTAAAGACCAATTCGGACAAGGAAGAGTTAAAGAGATAGTTTATAACTCATTCCTGTCCGGGGGCTTCCCCAGAGGTGAATAAAATCGTCTGGCGTTAGCCAGAATAAAATACTAAAGACCAATTCGGACAAGAAAGAGTTAAAGAGATAGTTTATAACTCATTCCTGTCCGGGGGCTTCCCCAGAGGTGAATAAAATCGTCTGGCGTTAGCCAGAATAAAATACTAAAGACCAATTCGGACAAGAAAGAGTTAAAGAGATAGTTTATTTAAAGAGATAGTTTATAACTCATTCCTGTCCGGGGGCTTCCCCAGAGGTGAATAAAATCGTCTGGCGTTAGCCAGAATAAAATACTAAAGACCAATTCGGACAAGAAAGAGTTAAAGAGATAGTTTATAACTCATTCCTGTCCGGGGGCTTCCCCAGAGGTGAATAAAATCGTCTGGCGTTAGCCAGAATAAAATACTAAAGTCCAATTCGGACAAGAAAGAGTTAAAGAGATAGTTTATAACTCATTCCTGTCCGGGGGCTTCCCCAGAGGTGAATAAAATCGTCTGGCGTTAGCCAGAATAAAATACTAAAGCCAATTCGGACAAGAAAGAGTTAAAGAGATAGTTTATAACTCATTCCTGTCCGGGGGCTTCCCCAGAGGTGAATAAAATCGTCTGGCGTTAGCCAGAATAAAATACTAAAGACCAATTCGGACAAGAAAGAGTTAAAGAGATAGTTTATAACTCATTCCTGTCCGGGGGCTTCCCCAGGAGGTGAATAAAATCGTCTGGCGTTAGCCAGAATAAAATACTAAAGACCAATTCGGACAAGAAAGAGTTAAAGAGATAGTTTATAACTCATTCCTGTCCGGGGGCTTCCCCAGAGGTGAATAAAATCGTCTGGCGTTAGCCAGAATAAAATACTAAAGACCAATTCGGACAAGAAAGAGTTAAAGAGATAGTTTATAACTCATTCCTGTCCGGGGGCTTCCCCAGAGGTGAATAAAATCGTCTGGCGTTAGCCAGAATAAAATACTAAAGACCAATTCGGACAAGAAAGAGTTAAAGAGATAGTTTATAACTCATTCCTGTCCGGGGGCTTCCCCAGAGGTGAATAAAATCGTCTGGCGTTAGCCAGAATAAAATACTAAAGCCAATTCGGACAAGAAAGAGTTAAAGAGATAGTTTATAACTCATTCCTGTCCGGGGGCTTCCCCAGAGGTGAATAAAATCGTCTGGCGTTAGCCAGAATAAAATACTAAAGACCAATTCGGACAAGAAAGAGTTAAAGAGATAGTTTATAACTCATTCCTGTCCGGGGGCTTCCCCACAGGTGAATAAAATCGTCTGGCGTTAGCCAGAATAAAATACTAAAGACCAATTCGGACAAGAAAGAGTTAAAGAGATAGTTTATAACTCATTCCTGTCCGGGGGCTTCCCCAGAGGTGAATAAAATCGTCTGGCGTTAGCCAGAATAAAATACTAAAGACCAATTCGGACAAGAAAGAGTTAAAGAGATAGTTTATAACTCATTCCTGTCCGGGGGCTTCCCCAGAGGTGAATAAAATCGTCTGGCGTTAGCCAGAATAAAATACTAAAGACCAATTCGGACAAGAAAGAGTTAAAGAGATAGTTTATAACTCATTCCTGTCCGGGGGCTTCCCCAGAGGTGAATAAAATCGTCTGGCGTTAGCCAGAATAAAATACTAAAGACCAATTCGGACAAGAAAGAGTTAAAGAGATAGTTTATAACTCATTCCTGTCCGGGGGCTTCCCCAGAGGTGAATAAAATCGTCTGGCGTTAGCCAGAATAAAATACTAAAGACCAATTCGGACAAGAAAGAGTTAAAGAGATAGTTTATAACTCATTCCTGTCCGGGGGCTTCCCCAGAGGTGAATAAAATCGTCTGGCGTTAGCCAGAATAAAATACTAAAGATCAATTCGGACAAGAAAGAGTTAAAGAGATAGTTTATAACTCATTCCTGTCCGGGGGCTTCCCCAGAGGTGAATAAAATCGTCTGGCGTTAGCCAGAATAAAATACTAAAGACCAATTCGGACAAGAAAGAGTTAAAGAGATAGTTTATAACTCATTCCTGTCCGGGGGCTTCCCCAGAGGTGAATAAAATCGTCTGGCGTTAGCCAGAATAAAATACTAAAGACCAATTCGGACAAGAAAGAGTTAAAGAGATAGTTTATAACTCATTCCTGTCCGGGGGCTTCCCCAGAGGTGAATAAAATCGTCTGGCGTTAGCCAGAATAAAATACTAAAGACCAATTCGGACAAGAAAGAGTTAAAGAGATAGTTTATAACTCATTCCTGTCCGGGGCTTCCCCAGAGGTGAATAAAATCGTCTGGCGTTAGCCAGAATAAAATACTAAAGACCAATTCGGACAAGAAAGAGTTAAAGAGATAGTTTATAACTCATTCCTGTCCGGGGGCTTCCCCAGAGGTGAATAAAATCGTCTGGCGTTAGCCAGAATAAAATACTAAAGACCAATTCGGACAAGAAAGAGTTAAAGAGATAGTTTATAACTCATTCCTGTCCGGGGGCTTCCCCAGAGGTGAATAAAATCGTCTGGCGTTAGCCAGAATAAAATACTAAAGACCAATTCGGACAAGAAAGAGTTAAAGAGATAGTTTATAACTCATTCCTGTCCGGGGGCTTCCCCAGAGGTGAATAAAATCGTCTGGCGTTAGCCAGAATAAAATACTAAAGACCAATTCGGACAAGAAAGAGTTAAAGAGATAGTTTATAACTCATTCCTGTCCGGGGGCTTCCCCAGAGGTGAATAAAATCGTCTGGCGTTAGCCAGAATAAAATACTAAAGACCAATTCGGACAAGAAAGAGTTAAAGAGATAGTTTATAAAGAGATAGTTTATAACTCATTCCTGTCCGGGGGCTTCCCCAGAGGTGAATAAAATCGTCTGGCGTTAGCCAGAATAAAATACTAAAGACCAATTCGGACAAGAAAGAGTTAAAGAGATAGTTTATAACTCATTCCTGTCCGGGGGCTTCCCCAGAGGTGAATAAAATCGTCTGGCGTTAGCCAGAATAAAATACTAAAGACCAATTCGGACAAGAAAGAGTTAAAGAGATAGTTTATTTAAAGAGATAGTTTATAACTCATTCCTGTCCGGGGGCTTCCCCAGAGGTGAATAAAATCGTCTGGCGTTAGCCAGAATAAAATACTAAAGACCAATTCGGACAAGAAAGAGTTAAAGAGATAGTTTATAACTCATTCCTGTCCGGGGGCTTCCCCAGAGGTGAATAAAATCGTCTGGCGTTAGCCAGAATAAAATACTAAAGACCAATTCGGACAAGAAAGAGTTAAAGAGATAGTTTATAAAGAGATAGTTTATAACTCATTCCTGTCCGGGGGCTTCCCCAGAGGTGAATAAAATCGTCTGGCGTTAGCCAGAATAAAATACTAAAGACCAATTCGGACAAGAAAGAGTTAAAGAGATAGTTTATAACTCATTCCTGTCCGGGGGCTTCCCCAGAGGTGAATAAAATCGTCTGGCGTTAGCCAGAATAAAATACTAAAGACCATTTCGGACAAGAAAGAGTTAAAGAGATAGTTTATAACTCATTCCTGTCCGGGGGCTTCCCCAGAGGTGAATAAAATCGTCTGGCGTTAGCCAGAATAAAATACTAAAGACCAATTCGGACAAGAAAGAGTTAAAGAGATAGTTTATAACTCATTCCTGTCCGGGGGCTTCCCCAGAGGTGAATAAAATCGTCTGGCGTTAGCCAGAATAAAATACTAAAGACCAATTCGGACAAGAAAGAGTTAAAGAGATAGTTTATAACTCATTCCTGTCCGGGGGCTTCCCCAGAGGTGAATAAAATCGTCTGGCGTTAGCCAGAATAAAATACTAAAGACCAATTCGGACAAGAAAGAGTTAAAGAGATAGTTTATAACTCATTCCTGTCCGGGGGCTTCCCCAGAGGTGAATAAAATCGTCTGGCGTTAGCCAGAATAAAATACTAAAGACCAATTCGGACAAGAAAGAGTTAAACAGTACATGTATAATTAAACGTCAATGTAGCGAAAATTGGAATTAGATAAACTTGATAACTGAAACATGTTGGCAAAAATACTATA
This sequence comes from Corallium rubrum, assembly GCA_964035015.1. NCBI lineage: Eukaryota > Metazoa > Cnidaria > Anthozoa > Scleralcyonacea > Coralliidae > Corallium > Corallium rubrum. Next base: position 23,798 of record CAXIUP010000026.1, read on the forward strand.
CTTGCCAAGCCGTGACTTGTGAAGGCCACGTTGAATTAATATAATACACGTTTCATGTTACATATAAGCTTCAGTGTAATTTCAAGTGACTTACGCGATAGTGAAAAACATCCTTTTTTGCACAAATCCCAGTTAAGATGGGGAGAATGGTATCCACACAGAACACACGCGAAATTGTAGGCATGGTCGGATAGGGCTTCAAAGTGATAATATGCATTTCAGACAATGGTCTGGTCCATTCTTTCACCAATAATGCCTGAAAAAGCCGCAACAGTCCGGCTTCATAAAATAAGTTGCTTCTTACGCAAGCTGCGATTCGTCAGTTACCGTGTTTATACCAGGCCAAAGATTAGATGCAAACACGGTTGTGACATCACAGCAAATTTCTTAGCCTTATTTCATAAAAGAAATAGGAAATGGTGCCCTGTGTTTATTTAATCTGACACAAACACTCCAGTGAGTTTGGGAGAATTCGAAAGTACTTACAAACCTTCGAATCATCCCAGCTCACTCTCGTGTTTGCATCAGGCTATATAAACATGGGCGGCCATTTTCTATTTCTTAAATATATAACGTAAGAACAAGGCCAATGGTATAATTATGCCGAGAAGTACTTGAATATATGTTTAAAAAGACCATGTACTACGAAACTAATAAATCATTTGTCTATTTCAAGTTTTTCGTTGTATCAAAATTAGGATGAAAACCTTTGAATTTTGCGCCATACAGCAAAGTCAACGGTGCCTTAATTGACCAATTAGAGCTCAGGATATTATATAGAGCAATATTTCATACCTCAACGAACGCACGAAGAAGAATCATGAAGCTTAGGCTGAAGCAATGGCTATCGTCAAAATTGTGCAAACCATCTTCATACTCTTGGTAGCGGTACGTCAGTCCACATTCGGGGCACAATTTATAGCACAGCGTTAAACCTATAAGAAATATGATGCATGAATAAGGCTTTTTTAGTTTATTCGTGCATGAATTATCTGTAAAGACGAAGTCCGTATTATCCCGCGAAGAATGAGGACCAAATTAACATGACAAACTGATACTTGATACTTTTCACGGCATTAAAAAAGACAATTCATTTGTAAATTTTCAAAATGTAAAGCGTAAATAATGTAAAATGTAAAGTAGTTAAAAATAATGTAAATTAAGTAATATTTAAAACATGAGCAGCATTGTTTTATCAGATTTAAAGCACGAGGCGGTAGCCGAGTGTTTTAGATTTGATGAAACACGTGCTTCAAAAACGAAGCATTTGGTAAGTTCATTGGCGTAGTAATTTTCAAAAACAACGCTGCATGTCTATAAGCCGAGAAAATGAAAGCTAAAGTTTATGTCAATCAGGAGGTATTATTTTTCAGTATTATCTAGTCAATAATTCATAAGGAAAACACAAAGGAAATCGGTACCATATATCGGTAGAAAGAATTAGACTAATCAACATACCATTTTACATAAAGAATACTAATGAACATATATATATATAACAGCCAATAACGAAATGTTCTTTAAGTACATTGCGCCCTCCTGCGTGGTTTTTGACCTGATAAAACACTGCTGCCCGTTTATTAGATATTACATGTATTATAAGTAATTAAAATGTAACATGTATTATAAGTAGTTTAGTCACAACGTATTAGGAATAATCTGAGTTTGTCGGCCGGCCGTGATATAACATGAAACTCGAAGTATATAGTAATTATTATTTTAGGTCCTACGTTTTCTACATGGATGCTTTATCTATTGACGTAAAAATAAATGACATCAACTCACCAGTAATTACTTTAGTTGGTGTGAATATTTTCCCTCTCCTTGTGATGGGCATGGGTTCGCTAAGAGATACATCTTTGCAGTAGTGGCATTTCTCTTCTTTCGGAACTAGAGTATTCGGATAGCTCTGAGTATCATGCGTGAGAATTCTTGGCAGGTTTAGCGGAATTCTTTTGCACTTGTGGATGTACTCAACCATTTTTGATAGTTGACTTTTCTGTTTTGGTGGGTATTTGGCCGCTTTGCTTTTCGAACTAGCATCAGATGAAGTTTCCGAATACTGTGAAATTTCATCCGAGACTTCATCATTTTCACTTTCCTGCTCGCTATCGCTAGTTGCACATACATTTTTGAACAAATCTGCAGGTCGTACTTCGTAAACATACCACCTAGCTATAGACTTATGAACGCAGTTCACTTTCGCTCGACAACAAGCACACGACCATTTGTTGGATGTTTCGTCGTATGAAACAACCACTCATTTGAATCTAGAATAGTGATGAATTTCTCCATCGTAAACAGAAAAGTGTTTGTATCTAACCGAAGTTATACACTTAGAATCGTCAAATTCTGCAATTAACGGTGACTTGTCGTTGGCGGCCATTGTTTGCAAATGACTGCACTCCTGTTTTCGTGTTTTCTTAAACCAGCGCATTTTCTTTTCGGTTAAATCGTCTAAGGATTGGGGAGACAACACGTAGCGAGACTTCGCTTTCTCGGCGACATACTGCACACTCTTTAGGTGGTTACAGATGAAACTCGGATTGCCACTTCTTCTAGCTGTGTTTGACAATTCACGACAATCATTTAATTCACAAACAAATCCCCCATCAGTTCCAAAACTATGGATGACATGTACTGGATGGCTAGTACCACTGAAGGAACGTCTCATCAAGTAAATGCCTTTGTCCGGATCAACACATATGCCATTTAAATGTCTGCTCCCGCTAATGAAATCTGGTGCAGTGTGAATATACCTGGTATGGTTTTGGAGAGATTTCTTTGAGGAAAACGCTTTTGCGCACGAACCGCAAGTGACTTCATTTTGACCCGTTCCTCCATCATCACAACTTTCACTTGGAGTGTTTCCCACCGATTCCCCCTCTGATACTGGTCCCGATGGCAATGGGGATTCCTCATGGGTTATTAAATGATATCTAATACTATTTGGTCTTTTGTAAATAGCTGGACAAATACAGCAATGGTAATGAGACCCATCAACAGTGCTTCCCGTAGCCATCTGACAGTTCATGTAGCATCTGAGAATTTCGTAATCTATAAAAAGTTAAGCACGTTAATATTTTACAGGTTAACTCAAGGCAAATTATTTTTCTGGCTTGTTATATGCGTCAAAGTATGGAGAATACGAATATGATGAGAAAAATTTGAAGCAAACCGTCCTTTTTGTTTATTTGGGAATTTTTTTAACTAAGTATTCTAAAAAAAGCCGTGTTGTATAAAGGTACAAAGAGTCTGGCACTACCAAGTTTGACGTAAACGATTGAAATCATAAGAAACGCTGATTTATGATGAATATAACTTTTGCAAGTTTCCAACCGCACATGTATTAAAGTAATTGACGCTTTTTGAGTGTGTCGTAAAATCGTTCCTCCGTTTACGTCACACACTTACTAGTGCCAGATTCTTTATTCAACATAGGTTTTTATGAAAATACTTCAAAATTCGTCGATTCAACATCCCAAAATCAACGGGAAAAAAATTTCAATTCAATTTTTTTCATCATATTCGGATTCTATGTGCTTTAATACATATATAAAGCGAAAAATGTAATTTTCCTTGAGTTAACCTTTAACTGAATTGCTACATGCATGGGATGGTTCACTTTATATGAATGACACGTTCATTTTTCCCTACAGAGCAGTCACAATACTTACTAAAATTATCAACCATATATAGGCATGTGGTACATTTTGTAGTGCAGGCGTGCGGGCTGTCTTAATAGTGAACCTGCACAATCCAACGAGGACGAACGAATAACCTTATTAACTGAACGACTCAGTCGTCTAGACTCTCGTACGGACTCGCCTTCCTATTGGTTGAGACGACAAATTATGATCTTCGTCAGTACTGAGGTGGGTGATAACTTGTTGTTCCAACCAACAGGTAATCGAATTTGTATGATGACTAGAGCTGCTCCCAATTAATCGATTATTTTTTCGTTTTTTTCCACAATCGATTATACTTAACAATAATCGGATCATCTATAACAACCCTGCACAGCATGATGCAGGGATGATTTAATCTTGTTTTGTTAAACAGATAAGTAATGACGGATTACGAACACGCCTTAATTAGTTAAACCAATTATTCATAAACTGATTAACCAATAGTATTTAGGAGTGTGAAGTGTAAACTAAACTTCGTCTCTGTCTTGTCATGTCTCTTGTGTGAACTGTGAGAGCGCGAGAAAGTGCGCAATCTATAACCGTGATTAAACAGTGATTTAAAACGTGAATAGTGACTGAATTGTTGGGCGACAACAAGGGAGGCAATCCCCAACAAATTTAGTAAAAACTTTATAAAAGCACCCCCTTCGTATTTAATTCATGACATATTTAGTCAATACGATTAATCGATTGTTGACAACGATTAATGGATTACGAAAATGAACTGATGGGAGCAGCTCTAAATCGATGACTGACTGGCCATGCAGACGCCTAAAACTTCGTTAAGTGCTAATTTATTCATGTTTTGTAATTATTTATTCTACAGTGGTTATTTTAGCATATTCGAGTAAGTAACAATTTGCATTTTGCAACTTACATTATCAGAAACCTTATAGCATTAAACATACGTTAATTTAAGAAAAAAATTTTTTCATACCTGGATGTGAAATTCTTGGTTCCCAATGCATTGTCTGGAAATGCTTTCTCATCTTACTCAGTTTCATCGCCTTGATCCTGTGTGGGACGCACAATGAGCAATGGTACAATTTCCCTCCACAGACACAGGATGGACTCGTACATCTTTCAAAAGTATCGTCAGTAATTTGAACGGTTTTAGTCCAGACTGAATGTGGAAGCTGTTTATATAAAAACAGTGAACAGTTTTTAGTATTCAGAAAAACACACAAATTAATTATCCATAGAAACGTGCAATAAAAGCAAATGTATAAAAACATGATAAATATTTAATTGATTTGCCTTACACATGAAATTTGTAAAATTTAACTTACTTTCAGAATTAATGGAGATTGCTGTTCCTCTGCCATACTGGTAACAATTACATACTAAAAGGTGTAATACTTTCGCCAGATTCTATACTGCACACACACATGCATTCTGATGTGAAGTGATTTTAAATGGGAAACTAACTTTTATATACTGTTATTTCTCAAATTGTTTCCTGTTATTGAAATTACGAAAATATACTCTAAACTCTAAATTGGATTTATATATACACACCTTTTTGCGTCAAGGAAACCCACCACTTCACTTTTCAACCAAATTGACCGAGGCAGTAAACAACCGCATGCTGTTGCAACTGTAAACATTAAAATCTCTGCCCATGCGGAAACAACGCTGACTCATCGAAAATTTTACAGGCACTCCACTGATTTGTAACAGTTTTCGTCTTTGCACGTCGGATTATATAATGCATGCATTAAGCGTCACACCGTTATACCAGACCGCTTTCAGTCCATAATAAGGTCATAATAGCTCAATATCACAGTATTAATATAAGTATTTTTTTAAAAATAACTAAAAAATATATTACAGAGTAATAATAGTACAGAAATTGGTATCTTATTTGCAGAACTAAAGCAGAGAAGTTAAAGAGAACTAAATTTGATCATAAATTATGTTGCTAATACAAGAGAGCGTTGGTCTTTTTTCAGGGTCATCACTAAGGGCTTGTTCCACCAAAATATTGAAGCATGTGTCATTTCGTTTTATAACTTGTAGTATATTACTAAGTAGAACACCATAAGCAAATATATCAGTTTGTACACTTCTTGGCTTACCGAAAAATAGCTCCTTTGCCATATGAGAATACAAAAGTTTCACTTCGTCGTATTCCTTTTCGTTCTTTACTACTACACAGCTAACCGACGGACAATCTATTTTGCAAGACTTTCCAAAGTCGATAACTTTAGGAGTTAAATTCGAGTTTTCCTTGATAAGTAAAATATTGTTAGACTTAAGATCTCCATGTAAGTAACCACACATGTGAATGTGATAAAGAGCTTCACAAATATTCCCAGCTACACGTAAAAGCTCTTTACCACGGTTGACTGATGTAAGGTTGTTGGCTTTGTCAGATGTCTGGTAATTGTCACCGGAACGAATAAATTTTCTCAGATAATACTGTAAAGTTGTCGACTTTTTACCAGAAGATGATCCATAAAATTTCGAAATCATTAAAAATGGTCTACGTTCCAGAGAAACCCCGTAAACTATGGGCAAATACTTATGCGCTCTAATGTTGATAATGCTAATAATCTCTCGTAGGATCTCTTCTTCGGATGATTGTCTTATGAATTTTTTTACTGCAACGTATTCTCCGTGATAGGTTTGTAGTGAAACTTCGCCAAAGCTACCTTTTCCCAGAATAATCTCCGGATTTTCTGGTGTTAATTGGTCTCTACCTATTTTCATACAATTTGGTAGAGTTGTGTCGGCATCATATAGACCACCTGTTAGATCAACTTGAATACATTCATCACGGGCCTGGTTTCTGGAAGGAGAACCGCAAGAGCTAATATTGGTAGCCAGCTGTTCTTGTACTTGTACTTCTTCGTCTACTTTACAAACTTTTAAAGAAATATTGTCGTAGTAGTTAACATTACAAGATCTTTTTTTGGTAGTGCCAGGAAAAGCGTTTCGCACGATTGAACCGAACTCACGGTCACTCAACACGTCTCCAAAGTGCAAATTTAAAGCATCTCGTAATTCTGCGCATGGAATCCGAGCTGGTGCGTGAACAACTCGGTTCCGAACGTAATTTATCAACCTTGTAAATAAGAATTAAAAATATACATGGTTAAATATATATATATATATATATATGTAATGTTTACAACACGAGCGGCCGTGTTGTATTGAATATACAATCACGAGCCGAAGGCGAGTGATTGTATATTCAATACAACAAGGACGCGAGTGTTGTAAACAACTTGTGAAATGAATAAATAGTAAAAATCCCTTTGGGATATTGAGATGCTAATTAGTTACAAGCACTAGTGGTTGTATCAGAAGAGTATACATCCACTAGTGGTTGTAACTAATTAGCATCATTGGTTTTAGTTTGTATGGGGTTTACAGGGGTAACATGTGACATAATTTCTGAAATTGGATTGGCTGCAAAACTCATGAATTAGTAATGAATTTCACAACTATATATATGTATATATATATATATAATTTAATATCGTCACTCAATATCTGTGGGCCGTGGCTATGTGTATATCAATCTTGTAAAACGCATGTGTGGTTGCGTGTGTTAATCCTACATGTTTAAACTAAGAAATATAATGACACTTACAATATACGGAACATTAAAAATTATAGAACGGAAAAACGCAAGGGAAATCATGAAGTTCCACGTCCGCGCGTTTATATGGGATGAATGTTGCTCAAAATGTCTTCCCCTGTGATCTTTGTGGCTTATGATTTTCGGATTATTATTTACGCCAATGACCGAATGACGGCAATGTCAACAACACTGACTATCGGTATCATCCATTGTTTAAAATCCGATAAAACACTCCTTATATATAAATATATATATATATATACATATATATATATATATATATATATTGAACGTCGAATAAAAATTGCAGTTTATCTTAGCACTCAATGGTAACGGAAAATTTCACCTACAATTGTATGGGTCAGTTTGCATGCCCTTTGCAACAATAATTTTTTCTTTAATGATTCGCTCTGTTGAACTGCGGAAGATTAAAATCGCCCCCGGGATCCACCGTTTTGACGTCATGTGCAAAGGGTCTATTACTCGTTTAGTCGTTTTCCTATTACTATAATATGTACTATGTTACTATGTATAAACAATGCTTGATGTATATATATGCTTATTTTGCATATTGTTATGTATTTCTGTGGCACGTCATTAATTATTGGATATGGCCTTAAAATTTTATTCATAATTTCGTTCGCAAGGGTCCTTCTAATAAATTTAATATGCCAAAACAATGCTTCTGCCGCATAGCAGTATTATAAGGCGCACAAACTGAACGTATATATACGTATGGCTATACTGCATGTTTTGGCGCGCACTTACCACGATGTCTTCAAACTTGTAGTCATTTTATCAATGCTTCTGTCGCACGTTTATATTGTTTCTTAGATGAACAAGCATATAAGTTGTTTTGTATACTTATAAACGAAAGGAAACTATTTAGACTCCTTTTACACAAACTTCCTTATAAGGACATATAGATTTTTTAATCTTGCACGCAGCCCACATACATATCCGGCCAACATACTATGTTGCGCTATAACATGTAAAAGGGCATACAAGCACTGAATTGTGTGTGACATGACACGGTAGATGTCGATATCTTCGCTCAACAGCGTACATGCTGCGAGTTTTCTCATCAATTTCAAAAACGAAATTGAAGTGTTCGCAATAAATAAATTGTTTAGCTGAGTGTTTCGGTGTGAAAAAATAGTTGTGGTTTTTATGTTGTTTTTGACGTTGGGTAACAATTAATGACAATGCAAACCTATGCGGTATACGTCATGTTATGCACTCGTCTGGAAAGCGCTTAAATGATCAAGATGCACATGACGTCAAAACTCGACCGATCGAAGTTCCGCAGATCAACAGAGCGATTAATTAGTCTCCCTTCAGATTTTAGACTTGCCGTTTACATACAAATTTACCACTACTACCAAGTTAAAAGTATGCTTAAAGTATCATAAAATCATAAACTGATAAAGTCAGACAATGTCAACCAACATATACGCAAACCGTGATATGCAGTTTATACTCTATATATAACACATTTAGCCGAAAATACCCAGTTTTTGGAAATGATGGAAGAAATCTGTCAAATGATCTGAAATTTTGAAATGACTTTACCTTAACCTTTACCTTTACCAAGCTAGAACTATGATTAAAATATCAAGAGAAACCATGAAGTCAAACAATGTGAACCACCACATCACCCTATATATGCAGTTTATACCCTCTCTATATATAGTGTGGGAAGGGAGACTAATTAGTCTCCCTTCAGATTTTAGACTTGCCGTTTACATGGTACAAATTTGGAACACAATTACCAAGTGCCAAGTTAAAAGTATGGTAAAAGTATCATAAAAAATCATAAACTGATAAAGTCAGACAATGTCAACCAACATATACGCACTCCGTGATATGCAGTTTATGCTCTATATATATATAACACATTTAGCCGAAAATACCCAGTTTTTTAAAATGATGGAAGAAATCTGTCAAATGATCTGAAATTTTGAAATGACTTTACCTTAACCTTTACCTTTACCTTTACCAAGCTAGAACTATGATTAAAATATCAAGAGAAACCATGAAGTCAAACAATGTGAACCACCACATCACCCTATATATGCAGTTTATACCCTCTCTATATATAGTGTGGGAAGGGAGACTAATTAGTCTCCCTTCAGATTTTAGACTTGCCGTTTACATGGTACAAATTTGGAACACAATTACCAAGTGCCAAGTTAAAAGTATGGTAAAAGTATCATAAAAAATCATAAACTGATAAAGTCAGACAATGTCAACCAACATATACGCACTCCGTGATATGCAGTTTATGCTCTATATATATATAACACATTTAGCCGAAAATACCCAGTTTTTTAAAATGATGGAAGAAATCTGTCAAATGATCTGAATTTTTGAAATGAATTTACTTTTACCAAGTTAGAACTATGGTTAAAATATCAAGAGAAACCATGAAGTCAAACAATGTGAACCAACATATCACCCCATATATGCAGTTTATACTATCTCTATATATAACACCTTTAGCCGAAAACACCCCATTTTTGGAAATGATTGAAGGAATGCATCAAATTGTCTGAAATTTTCAGATTAGTCTACTTTAACCAAGATAAAACTTTTGATAAAATATTAAGAGAAACCGTGAAGTCAAACAATGTGAACCACCACATCACCCCATATATGCAGTTTATACTCTCTCTATATATAACACCTTTAGACAAAAAATACCCCATTTTTGGAAAAGATGGAAGGAATGAGTCAAATTGTCTGAAATTTTCAGATAAGTCTACTTTTACCAACATAAAACTTTAGTTAAAATATCAAGAAAAATTATGAAATCAAACAACGTGAACTGAGAGACATTATTCAAGGGAGACTATTTAGTCTCTCCTGCGTGGGAAGGGAGACTAATTAGTCTCCCTTCAGATTTTAAACTTGCCGTTTACATGGTACAAATTTGGAACACAATTACCAAGTGCCAAGTTAAAAGTATGATTAAAGTATCATAAAAATCATAAACTGATAAAGTCAGACAATGTCAACCAGCATATACGCACTCCGTGATATGCAGTTTATACTCTATATATAACACATTTAGCCGAAAATATCCAGTTTTTTGAAATGATGGAAGAAATCTGTCAAATGATCTGAATTTTTGAAATGAATTTACGTTTACCAAGTTAGAACTATGGTTAAAATATCAAGAGAAACCATAAAGTCAAACAATGTGAACGAACATATCACCCCATATATGCAGTTTATACTATCTCTATATATAACACCTTTAGCCGAAAACACCCCATTTTTGGAAATGATGGAAGGAATCTGTCAAATGATCTGAAATTTTGAAATGAATTTACTTTTACCAAGCTAGAACTATGGTTAAAATATCAAGAGAAACCATGAAGTCAAACAATGTGAACCAACACATCACCCCATATAAGCAGTTTATACTATCTCTATATATAACACCTTTAGCCGAAAACACCCCATTTTCGGAAATGATGGAAGGAATGCGTCAAATTGTCTGAAATTTTCAGGTTAGTCTACTTTAACCAAGATAAAACTTTTGTTAAAATATTAAAAGAAACCATGAAGTCAAACAATGTGAACCACCACATCACCCCATATATGCAGTTTATACTCTCTTTATATATAACACCTTAAGACAAAAAATACCCCATTTTTGGAAAAGATGGAAGGAATGAGTCAAATTGTCTGAAATTTTCAGATTAGTCTACTTTAACCAAGATAAAACTTTAGTTAAAATATCAAGAAAAATTATGAAATCGAACAACGTGAACTGAGAGACATTGTTCTGGGAGACTATTTGCGTGGGAATTGGGAGACTAATTATTAGTCTCCCTTCAGATTTTAGACTTGCCGTTTACATGATACAAATTTTGAACACAATTGCCAAGTGCCAAGTTAAAAGTATGGTTAAAGTATCATAAAAAATCGTAAACTGATAAAGTCAGACAATGTCAACCGACAAATACGCACTCCGTGATATGCAGTTTATAGTCTATATATATAACACCTTTAGCCGAAAATACCCAGTTTTCGGAAATGTAATGATGGTAGAAATCCGTCAAATGATCTGAAATTTTGATATGAATTTACTTTTACCAAGTTAGAACTATGGTTAAAATATAAAGAGAAGCCATGAAGTCAAACAATGTGAACCAACATATCACCCCATATATGCAGTTTATACTCTCTCTATACAACACCTTTAGCCGAAAATACCCCATTTTTGGAAATGGTGGAAGAATTCTGTCAAATGGTCGGATATTTTGAAATGAATTTACTTTTACCAAGTTATAACTATGGTTAAAATATCAAGAGAAACCATGAAGGCAAACAATGTGAACCAACATATATATAACTCCTTTAGGCCCGAAAAAACCCCACTTTTAGGAGATATTGAGTAAATTAGTCAAATTTCTCAAAATTTTGGAATTAGTCCACTAATTCCAAGTTACTGAACTATGGGCAAAATATGGAGAGTTAAAATATCAAGAAAAATTATGAATTAAGTCAGACAATGTTGACCAATGCACCACAGTTATATGTAGTTTATACAATAGTGGCTGCATGACCACATGATCATTATCATCATCGCCATTATTATCATCATCATCATCATCATCATCATTATCGTCATCATCACATACTGAATGTCACCGTCATTGTCATCGTCGTCATCATTATCATCTTACTTATGATAATATCCTATTCTTCATCATCATCATCATCATCATATTATCATTATCACATTATATTATCATTACTATATTATTATTATTATTATTATTATTATTATTATTATTATTATTATTATTATTATTATTATAGTTGTTGTTGTTATCTAAATATATTAAATGTATATATCTATCAATGTGCTATAAAAACCTGCATGCACGTATATTGTATATTACAAGATTAGCAAGAAAGACTAAATTGTTCAGTTTTTTATGAAGATTACTTAAAAAAATATATTTGCCACTGATCGTTCTCAGAAAATTGTATTTAAGTGCTTGGTTATTTAGCTTTATACGTGGATTGTCGCTATATATAACTTATAAATGGTATATATTTTTAGAATTTTCAGTAAAGTAGGACACCCAGACAATTTTTCAGACCTTCACTCAGAGAATGCTGATTATCATTGTGCGCGTATTCCGTAGTGAAGTAAAGCGCTTGCCTTAAGAGCTATGGCTATGATTTACAAGCTTGCCTAATATACTATATTTTCGGAGTATGAGAGTTGACACTCAGACTCCACTAGCTATGCTCAGACTTAGATATCTTGACTTGTTATCCTCTCTTGTTATAACACGCAAAGTAAGTAACTTAAATAAAGCGATTATTGAGTGGCAAGTTGTTTCAATTTGTATCACCCTTACTGAACTCATATACTTCAACTCATCAAGACATTAACTTTTATATAAATTCCAAAAGCAAAGCCAAAGATTTTGTGCTCTTTACCGATCTTATAATTATAGCCGATGAGATTGAGAAGTCTCAATATAATCAACAGGTCGTATTACACCTACTATGAAGAACATATAAGGTGATATATGCCATATATGGCATGGGCCCTCTCGTGTATTTGGGTCCTTCTCATGTGTATCTTCTCAGGTACTGGCACTGCCAAGTATAATAGCTGGGATCCCAGGTTGGAAGCCCAGGATCCCAGGTGGGATGGCTGATTTAATGAAAGTCATTATAAACCAGCAATTATTTTAATTAAGTTTAATTAATTTCTTTCTACCATATTGGGAAATCTGCTAATAAAAATACCACTCCTTCCAGGTATTTCCAAATTTATACAAATTTTATGTAGCTGTTCTAACTTAATGGCATAAATGCTATTAGAATCCTCAACTTCTGAAATATGCTTGGCTAGCTGGAATTTCTTATAATTAATTATGAAACCAGGAATTGTCCTGTACTGCTTCACAATAGCCACAGTTGAATCTTTGTACTGCACATAACAGCAAACGTCTCCAAGATGAGCATTTCCTCTGCTGTCAAAGTATTCCACAATGTAGTCGCAAGTGGCTTTTGCTCTTTTGTACAAACTGCAGGTAACAGTTTGTCTCTTCATTTTTAACCGATGATAAACATTACATTTCTCAGAAGCTGGGAGAAGAGGCAGCCCTCTGCATGAAAGAAATGTGTTGAATGCATCCAAAAATCTTTTTTGCAAATGTTGATGCTGTGGTTTGCCAAGAAGGAAATATCCCTTTTGGCATTCAAAGCCAACCGTCTTGTTGCAAAGCAAAACAGAAATTAAAATAAAATTATTGCCTTAAAACACTAACTTTCAGCTTTAAATTGATTGTACCACTGAACTGGTTGCACATGCATTTTCTTGCCACTATACGTACATTACATGAATTTATAATCTGTTAAAAGTGAATATTAATCCATTTGAAAGACTAACCTGTCTTCTCCTGATTTATTATTTTTTTTATCAACATTTGTACCTGGCGGTAACAGGAGAAGTAACAATAGGACTCTAGGTCCCTTACAAAGGTTATTCTCCACTATACGGATCCCAACTAAGCCCTAGGTGTTGATTTTACGGAGGGAGGAAAACCGGAGAACCCGGCGAAAAACCCTCGGAGCACAGGAGAGACCAATTAAACTCTACTCACGTGAGTCCCAAGCTCGAGAACGGGGTTGTCCCAGATGGTCACCCATCCAAGTACTAACCCTGTCTAACCGAGCTTAACTATTGGTGAGAGCCAGCGCCCTAACAGCACACGCCATCCGTGCTCCCCTGTCTACAAACTGCAGGACTGCAGTTGAATTTATGGAGGAATTTAGTTGAGTGAGGAGTGAAGGTAGACTTCTCATAGTTGAAAGTGTGAATGCAACCTAGAGAGAATTTTTTTTAATGACATGGAAATGATAGTAACTACTAACTGCAAATACAGAGTACTATATATGTCTAAAATAGAACATACTGTATAGCCATTATGAGATTGTACAAACCTGTTCTGCAATGTTTCTTGTTCCATGGATCATATTGGTAAGGCAACCATACCCATAAAGGGCCATACAAGCGTACAAAAAAAAACAAAATGGCGTAGCTGGTGCACATTCATGGTCATTTCTTTTTCACCTAATCAAAAAAAAACCAAAATACACAGGTTTTTTTCGGTCAGGAAAGTGACATTCATACTTCCTGGCAAGGACAGCCTTTGTTATTACCATAATTTTATTCTGGTTACCAGTACCTCAAGATGATTTTATTAATTGTGACTCACCATAAAAAGTTACAAATTCTTTGCAGAAAAGGTCCAGTAAACTTTCAGCTTCTGTCAGTTCAGCTTGGGTGATATTATCGCCAACAAGTAGAGCCATAGCTGAAACTAGTAAGGAGTAGTGTTGCAGATGTGTATGGTTAAGGATCCCCATCAGCACTGGTATGGGAAAATGAAGCAACCACGCTCTGTATTCTGTGGCTAAAAGAAATATCAAAGAGAAATTTTTCAATCGACTGGAAACAATGTGTTCACTTATTTAACCTAACTGATCAATATTCTCTTCACAATCACTATTGTATTTTAATAATATACAATATACCTTTCCAGTTCGCTCTGTCAGACAAAGCTCTTGGTTTTCGTGACACCAAACTAGGTACTTTGAGCGATGTTAAACGTTTATCAATAGCAGCAACCTATCATGAGAAAATAAAATAAGAAAATTCATAAACCCAGTTACAGAACATCCTGTAACAGCAACACTATTAACTACCATGTAACTGTATACCTTATACTAAAAAACAACCAGCAACAGCAACTCTATTACCTTATCTCCAATGAAAAATTATTTTGATCGGCCAGAATTAAGCCAAAGAGCCAACATTTTCTTTACCACACCAAGACATACTCCATGCATCGAGTCTGGTACAAATCCTTTGACCAGGTCAAACTCTTCAAACAACATCATAACAGAAGCCCCTTTGATCCCTTCAACCTAACAAGAGTAACAACAATACTGATTAAAATGTTGTTTTTATCACATTTTGAATCAAATTACAGTACATTTATGACATTTCTTTTTAAATTATCAGTATTAATAAACAAACATACTGGAATTCCTGATTTAGTAGCCTCAAAAGCAGCCTTAACCACTGACTTGTGTGTTCTGTATTCCATGTTCTGACTCCCAACACCTTCTCCAGTATCAAAGCAAGTCGAACAGCCATTTTTACCATTAAATTGCTTCATGTTGGCAATCATAGCTTTAGCTGGAAGGTCTGCAGTGGACAGCAGCAATGTTGCATAAATAAGCTTTTTACCAGTCAGGGAAACAACAGAAACACCTGCAAAATATTAAGCATAACAAGTGTGATAGTTATAGTTTTGTGCAAAACATGCGGTCTACCAAAATTGAATCATTTTACAGTATCTTACCATTATCCTTGAGATCACGAACTGACTCAATTATAGGATGTGCAAAAGTAAGCATGTTTGGCTTTTTCTCAGAGCACCACAATCCAGCCAACAAACGATACTCCTTAGATTGCCTAGGAAGATCGAATAAAATTAATGTTATACTTATATCTTATTAGATGTTTTGGTGTGTAGTATCGCTGTATATTTTTACGAGTTGTGCTGTATTTTGACGAGCCCGCAGGGCGAGTCAAAATACAAACAATGAGTAAAAATATACAGCGATACTACACACCAAAACATCTTATAAGAGATTTATTATACAACTGATCTGATCAACAAATTTTTATGGAAAAAGAAAACTCTAAAAAGGTCAGAGAAGTAGCGTGACTTGCAACCAGGACAAAACCAAGACAAAATAATAAGCATACATGAACAGGGTTTGAAATTTAAATTTCTTTTCAGTATCCCATGGGATACCAGGGTTCAAAGTTTTAGTATCCCCCTAAGAATCCAGTATCCCACTTCTGGATACTAGTTACCATCATTTTTAGTATCCCACCTATTTGTCGGGGTGACTGTACATCACAAGAAATATATTAAGAAAACATTAATAATTAATCAAAACAGTTTTATTTTGCACTAAAACCCATCAAAGTCACTTTTTTATAAGTTTGAGTGTAGTTAATGGGAACCACAAAGGAATTAGTCATGTAATGTTGAAGAATGAGGGAGAGATTAGAAGGGAATTTGAATAAAAAGCGCAATTACCCTCAGGCTATGTCTGTTTAAGAATCATGAAAAAGCATCAGAAAAAGAATTAAGGATTTGTAACGTATAGTATAGTGTAATCAGGATCTTAGGACACAACCCTGGACGCGTTTCGACCTTCTGGTGGTCTCATCAGCAGGGATCACAAAACATCTTGTCATCTGTCAACTTGACACAGGGAAAAGCTTTTTTCCAACTAGCGGAAAATTTACGATGACGCTTTTGAAATTCGTATTTACATCTATGATCAGCTTGGCGCTTTTCTTTACGTCTACGAACATTTTCTGTAAACCGTTGATCAGTTTGCTGTTCACGTACCTCTTCGTCTCTGACGACTACGTCGTCTACCTCTTCATCGACTACATTCACTACAACGTCTTCTACAGGAGCTGATTCCGCAGGAGTTTTTGTTTTCTTAATTAGATATTTTAGCATATTCACCGAAATTATTTTAATAAAAAACCCCAACACTGCTTATAAATTAATATTCAAACATCCCCGTGAAGCCTTCGGGTAACAAGCTGACAACCATCCCCGCGAAGGTCCTATCACTCGATTTCCAAGATGGCGAGTTATAAAGATCAGTGGTACTAACAAAGCTATCGGGAGACCAACGGAGGCCTTTTCCGCTATCCTGATTTTTGAAATTTCGTGGTATCCCGTCGGGATACAAGTAAAACAGAAGTTAGTATCCAAAACGAAATTTTAGTATCCCGTGGATATCGGGATACCGCAAATTTCAGACCCTGAATGAAGTAGTTCCCGAGTGATAAATTTGATTGGCTAACAAAATCTGCCAATCCAAATAACTAACTATCCAAACATCGCTGTATATTTGTATTCATTTTTAGCGTTATTTGGACAGTTGTTAATGCAGTTGTATAATAAACAATGTTATTAAATTCATGTTATATAGATTTTTCAAAATATGGTTGAATGGTAAATTTATTCTAATAAATTATACTGTGTTGTTTGAATGAAAATGAAATTTTCGTTGAAACATTTTGAACAATAATACATCCTGAAACAGTGTTTTAAACCCCTTTGGTGGCTCCCTACAGTAATTTCAACAGGGGATTGGTGACTAGAAATATCATCACTATACACATTGTGTAAATAGCAATCTTGTCATTTCAAAATTCTATAACCATGTCAACATAGATGTTAACGTTGTATACTTGTCAATAACATCCAGGCTGTCCAAAATTGCGGTAACGAAATGCGTGTTACCACCACATTACCGCAAACATAGTTTTACAGTAACGATATTGTGTTACCCCAGATGAAAATATTGTTACCCAAGAACCTAAAAAATGTGAAATGGGTCATTCCAGAAAACATCCACACCTCTCCCATGGAGGAAATGTGAATTATCAGAAGTAGATTTACCCCCCTCCCCTCCCCAGACGGCACGAGTTTCCTCTGTGGGTGAGGTATGGATCTTTTCTGGAATGACCCAATATTAAATCAAACGCTTTTTTCGTGATGTCTTTTCTTCGAGACATTTTGTAATTATTTCAATGGTTCTTATTTCGCCAGAATGTTCTTTATGTAAATTGAATTCGTTTGTTCTTGTTTTTAGTTAATGAAAAGTAAGAGAAGCCTTTCAAATGTGAAATTAGTTAAATTGTTGCTTTTAATTTCATTTTTACTTTCATTTAACTACTTGACTAAAAGCAAGAAAATTAAAATAAATCATAAAAATTATCTTTAATCTTGGCCTTTAAAACTCTTGTTGTCACCCAGTGTTTTAAACCCTGGTGTAAACGCGTTTCCCCAAAACCAGATCTGTGTAAACGAGATTTCGTTTCCGCCAACAAAATCTGGCATTAACGCAATTACATTACCGCCCCATTTAGTTTTGGACAGCCTGACATCAGATAATGAGGGTACTGATAAGCGTGTAACTATTGAAATTATAGGGAGCCACCTGAATACAAAGTTGTATCAGCCCAGAGCTTATACTGTAAGCAAGATTCTACAGTTTAATACTGACCTTAAATCTGGTGGAAGTTCATTGATCATCAAATATATTGGCCACAAATTCTGTTTTTTTGATGATTTGAAAGGATTAACACCATCGGTAAAAAAACGAAAAGGACACATTTAAAGAATTATCTAACCCTAGGAATCCACCCGGTTTTAACAACTCCTTGTACACAGCTCCACTGAAGATGTCTCCAAGGTTTTCATCGTTAAGATAGTCATGGTTAAAGATCAAATCTTCTCCAGCGTCTTTTATATGCTACACTAATTACAAAATCCATTTACAAAAAATCTCTTAAATTCAAACCCCTTGGGATACAGGTATCCAAGGTGTATGCCCAAAAGCCTTCTCTTTCGGTTGGATGATTTATATTAATTAGTTTTATCGATTATCATAACTTTCAAATCGATCAAACCCTCATGGCCTTCACTAAAGAAATGGGCATACACTCACACGGAATACCCCTTTGCCCCTTCCCATACCTCCGAACACTACTTTTATGATTGTTAAACCTTTTCCTAAATGCTGTTATGGTACTCCCAACATACACCTTCAAACATTTAATGCATTTAATTTGATATATTTTTTATTTGATATATTTATTATATATATATTTTATTATTATTATTTATTTATTTATTTTATTATATATTATATTTTATTATTATTATATCTATATATATACATATGTATATTCAGTATATTTCAATGTATATTCAGTTTTAACAAATATATATATATATATATTTGTTAAAACTGAATATACATTGCTACTTCAAATTTCATGCCCGTAGGCAATCTTCAGGCAAAAGTGGAATCCGTTAGTTGATGTATAATCTGTTAGTAGCAATGTATATTCAGTTTTCACAAATAAATATCTGCTCCACCAAAAAGTATTGAGCACTCCTCGAGCTATACGCAACAAAATCTGGTTTATCTGGTTTATATATATATATATATATATATATATATATATATATTATATACTGTATAATATATAACCCCTCTGAATAGCATACCTGAAGAATTGCTGGTTTTTCCAAAGAACTGGCTTGCAATAGTCTTTTTTTAGGTTTAGGCTTTCTTCTCGCCTCTGCTTTTCTCTTCTCATAGGTTTTGTCCTAAGAAAATGAATTCTGTATCAGATATTTATGCACAATTAATTCCAGCAATGCCCATCTGTTACCCAGGCATTCGCAATTTTCCCCCTTTTATGCTAATGCCAGGAGCTGGTTAACCCTTGTATTAAGACAAATATCAAATGCCTACCACTGAGAACACTTCTTCTCAATCACTCTCATTTTGTTGTCGTTGAAACGCCTCGAAAAAGGTATTCGATGGCAGATTCTCTTTGTCTTCTGAATGGCGATTCAAAAAATCCAGGAAGGCATGTTCACATTGAGCTAGTTCATTTCGTGATTTCCCTTTGGAATTAAAATAATAAATTTCTAGTTGGTTTAAGCCTACCCAGTTATGAGTCCATTCGATTATAAGCCTACTCAAAATTCTGTTATGTGCATCTAAATGAGCCTTTTCTAGCCTCATTTGGAAGCAAAGATTATTTGAATCACAGACACAATAAATAACTAGGTCAAAAAAGCTAATTTAGATGCAGTATAAAAGAATATTTAAATTGATCAATCGCCATTATAAAAAAGAGATCTATAATGTATTTTTAATAATCCCTATCTAGTATTAAAGCAGACATACAACATCATTGTGACAAACTTAAATGTAGCTTTAAATAACGCATATACCATGGTGAATGGCCGAAATGCGTCGTGCAATTTTCTAGGATCTACTTTATCTTTCCCTAGGCCTAGGTTTCTATTGGTCTATCTTTTCCAACATTACACGGTATTGGTTAATGTGTATAGCTTTGTAAGGACTATCTCTTGTTGTTATATATCAATTAACGCAAAGATACTGAATCAGTGAATGACTCACCGGTCTTGATTACTAGCCCTTTCCATGGTTCAGACTGACCAATGTCTACATCCACCCAACTGTTTTCTTTTAACTCTGCTCGCTGTTGCGAAGTCCCCAAAATCTTGTTAACAGAAACCTTAACAGAAACCATCCATCCATCCATCCATCCATCCATCCATCCAGCCAGCCAGCCAGCCAGCCAGCCAGCCAGCCAGCCAGCCAGCCAGCCAGCCAGCCAGCCAGCCAGCCAGCCAGCCAGCCAGCCAGCCAGCCATATATCTATATATCTATATATCTATATATCTATATATCTATATATCTATATATCTATATATCTATATATCTATATATCTATATATCTATATATCTATATATCTATATATCTATATATCTATATATATATATATATATATATAAGAAGTACGTGTCCAGGCAGAGGCTTCCAAAAAGCAGTCAAGATGTTTTTGATAAAGTACAAACATTAAAGGCCCTGTTACAGGTAAATAAACATCTACAATATATATCACATTCACAATTCGAACTGCACCTCATTTTTGTCAAACTATGAAAAACCTGATTTTCTTAATATGCAAATTGTTGATAAGGAAATTAAGACGGTCTCTGACGTCACAACCAGGGTATGGCATTTCTTGACATTCAACTTTGCTCAACTCGCAATGTTTTATACAGGGCAGTGTGTATGTGCACAATTTCAAGTGATTTTGTTGAATAAACATAGAGATACAATTGATTTTGCAATCTGTAGCCTTGTTATGATGTCAGTGCCTAGCTCAATTTGCATATCAAAACATTGAAATATCTCATAATGATAAACAAAGAGAGATGCAGAAAACTTGTAAAAGGTCTTCCTATACCATTTCAAAATTTCTTTCAAATTAGACAAACCTTGTCAATCCCATTTAAAGTAGAAAATTATTTTATTTAAAGGAAAGTGAAGATAGTGAGGATAGTGAGACTGACTTCATGCAGGAAAAATATGATGGTGAAATCTGCCCTGTTACAGATGACATTCTTTCATCAGCTCCAACAATGACTTTGGACAGTCAAACTAAAAGTTGTGGAAATATTAATAAAAGACAAGTAAAGTGCCAATGTTACTATTTATACATAATAACAATTAACAGTCAAGAGGGATCTGGGCTGAGTTCTCTAACAAGACTGCCTATTTAACTTTACACCAGCTTACATTTCATTCAATATACTGCATATAGGAAATGCTTGCAACTGCAATGAAGGGCATCCACGAGAGGTTCGATGCAATCGAGAAAGGTGTTGCGACTATAGTAGAGAGACAGGAGGCTACTGAGAAACTAGTTTCAGAACTCTCTGCTAAAGTTTCTGGAAAGGCAAAGGTACAAGTAGTATAGAACTTGAGGCTACCGGCGCATTTTATTTTTTTTTGCCAAAAACAGCCTCAGAATGTTGGGATTCGGTGGGGAGGGTTGTTTGAAAGGGTAAGCTGTTTTTTTCTAAATTTTAAAGTATAAGCAAACGGGAGGAAAAGAGACTTTGACCCCCAAAAAAATGCTGGAATTCATCACGAAAGGATGTTTGAAAGGGTGGGTTGTTTTCCCACTTTTCAAAGTATAAGCAGACGGGAAAATGGGTTTTGGGAGGTACGGGAGATTTTCCCCCTTTCCGAACGCTTTTGTCGGATTTGATATAATAAAACATAACAGATTTCATACGAGTGGTCGTTATAAGGGTTAACTCCAGCCGTATGTAAATTTCGTATGTGCAGGTGACAGGGGACGGCCAATCATCTTTTGACCCATAAATTAAAGTTCTGGTTTTAGTTTTGGTTTTGGTTTTGGTTTTGGTTTTGGTTTTGGTTTTGGTTTTGGTTTTGGTTTTGGTTTCGTTTGGTTTCCGGTTTCTGTTCAGATACTTTTGTTTTGTGTTGATACACATGTTTTCCCACAGTTATACCTCCGGATAACAGTCCGAGACATGGTATATACGGCGTGATCATAGCCACAACTTTACCAACGTCACTTTTTAACAGTTTGTCTTTTTGTAATTCATTGTCTAGCTCCTCAGAGCTTTCTACGGCGTCCAAACCACCGAGAACATTAGAGAATCTACTGATTAGCATATCAGTCAGAAATTCATTAGCTCTTTCCATTCTTCTGGCCTCATATTCAGCGTATAGCTTATCCATAAGCTTTACAGACGCCTTTTTGATGTAGCTGACTGACTGAGTTATTTCACCATCCTCTGACAGTTTTATCAGTTCACTCCTTTTCTTGTTGGTGTCATCGGTTGGTGGGGGTGTTGGGCTGGTTTCCTCAGTCTTTTTCAGATCATTGACGAGCTCATCGACGAGGTTGGGGATCTCAGTAGGTATTTCCGTTTCCAGCCTCTCAACAGATGCCTCGGCTGGTTCTACAGCGGGTGCCTTGATTTTTTTTCCGACTCTCACCGTTTTAGTTTTCTTTTCGGCCATATTACTATAAACCAGATTTTGGGATGACCACCTTATACACGTACGGATGCCTTAACATAATCTCAAGCCTAGCGTATTTGTTTTCTTTTAGCTTTTTAGTTACCTCCATAACCTCATCACGGTCTAAACCAAGGTAGTCATCAGTAATAACCTTCATATCGGTTTTGTTTGGGTTGTAGAACGTTACCAACTTACTGATATTCTCCCTATAAGGTTTTGTGATAGCTGTTAGCTGTTGTGTGATTACGATAGTTGACAGATTGTAGTGTCGGGCGCTGAAGGCTAATTTAACCAACTCACTTGTTCTGTTCTTTACGGGTTGCCCACTGGCACAGTCGTCGAGGACTATCAATGTTTTGGATCCCTTGAATATCCTAACGATGTGTTCTAGTATAATTTCGACGTCGTCCTGATTACAATCCACAGCGATGAAGTCCGGGTCGGAGGTGTGTTTCCAGGTGGTGTAGGTTTTATTCCAGCTGAACGTTGGACAGAGCAGAACGATGTAGTCGAAGAACCCGAAGTATTCATCTTCTAACATCTTCAGGAGATACCAGGTTTTTCCACAACCTGTCATACCAACGACCAACATATTGAACGGATGGTCCATTTAATACTGGATTGATTTTAGGTTTTTGTTTACCATATTTACCAAACCATCACTCAGCACAAAGATCCGACAGACTACGTTAGCCACAGTCACCTTCTTAGTAATCTCGATTAGAACCCCAGACTGTGTGTTAACAATTTTTTTCCCAGTTCCAACACTGTCGCGATCCTCAATACTTCTCAAATCAATCGCCAGAGCGAAAGCATCCTTGTAGAACTTCTGGATTGTCATAAACTGATCTGTGTTTTCCTTTCCACCAAATAGTCTTTTAGCCTCATCATAGAACCGACTTTTTGGGATCCCCTGACTGAAGACAGCGTTGGGCACACCCTCGATTGTTAGCTTAACACTTTCAATGTTTGGATAGACGTATTTCTCACTATCAGTCCGGGTCTTATTTGTGAACATCATCACAATACCTTTCATAGACTTTCGTGGAAGGTTAATGTGTTCGTTGATCAGGGTTGATCCAGCCAACCATTCAGTTGACTTCATCAACGTGACGTGTTCGTAGGACAACGACCGACCAGCTGTGTACAACGAGGTTATTTCACTGGCAATGTCGGTGTTATCAATAGTCTCATACTCCAGTTCAAGGTTTTCCAGTGTGTACCCATCAACGGTCTCACTTGACTGGGCCACCATAACATCACTCGCTTACGGTAAGCTAATAACGTAGCGGAAGTTGTTATACATTTCAAAGGGAGCATAAAGTCCATGGTCCCCGAGAATCTTATCCAATCTCACCCTCAGCTTCGTCCCATGGATTGTGAGCATCAGAGCGTCAGCTACCTTCTCAGCGTCCCCAGAGGAGGCCCCACTGTCGTCCTTGGACATCAGCTTTCTCAGGTTTTCTGGACCAATTCCATATCCAACCATCTGATCTCTCATACTCTTCGGTAACCAGAGATCTTTGTACACACCAAGAACACTTTCACCTGTATTGTCGTAAACAGTCTCGCCGGCTAGCTTGACGACCAGCCTTTCAACCAGAAGCCTGGAAAGATTGTTTAGGAACCACGACTTGGTATTAGCGTTCTTGAAGTCGAACAGTAAGTGAAAGCTACCCGGGACCAGACAACTATCAGGTTTTAGCTTTGGTATGTCAATGTAGAGGTCCTCACCAGGGTTGACTTTGTTGGGGTTCATGGTGATTGTGTGTCTTGTCCTACTTCCCTTGATCTCCGACATTTTCGCCCGTCTGAATCCAGGTAACAGCTCTGTCTGACTTCTGTTGGTCATATACTACATAACAGGTTTTATTTTCGGTTTTTGTTGTTTTTCCAGTAGTCATACAATAACCACGTCATGGCTATGGCAAGAACCCACAGATTGTTGGCTAACCATGCTATCCCTTTTGCTCCCCAAGTCAGAACCTGTGCTATTACACTGAACAGTGGTGCTAACAGAGGTCCCAAACTCTTACCCAGATTAGCGAGTGCCTTAGCGAAACCACCTACAGCTCTTGCTCCCCCCGAAACAACCTTTCTGGTCGCCACAACTATTGTGGTTATGATCCCAGCTATGGTGATGGCTATGGCAGACAGACCAACCATATTTCCCTTAGCCCACTTCTTAAAACGTTCCAACCTATTCAGGTCGTTGTTTTCCACCTCATCTCCTAAGATAGACAGAACATCAATATGTTCGGGGGCATCACCTATTCTAATTCTTATGGTGTCCGCCTTCATTTCCGCCACTTCGCTGAATTTCTCATACAGCTGTCTCTTACGGGGGTCTTTCTCACTAACCGCTTGCTCTCTGTAGTAGTTGGCTTCTATTTCAAGAAACCTAATCTTATCTACACTTATACCCTGTGGTTCGAGCATTCCCATGAATTCTCTTGCTTCATGCTCGGTTAGGATTTCTCTAGCCTGTTCTTGTAGGTTCTTCTCTCTTTCCTCAAGTACACTCTCACTCTCTGAGCTGACTTGTGAGGCTATATCGTTCACGACTTCCTGGGGGGTTGTGGGGTTGTTGTTAGCCTTCTCAATAGCCCCTGAGACTTTTTTAGAGTGTTCCTCTTCAGCCTCCCTTAATAGCTTTTTGAAACGCTCGACGGCTTCTCTATTACTTTTTCCCTCATTATACACGAACTTGCCATTCTCAAGTTTCCTAACTCTTTCATTATTAAACTTCAGTCCGATAAGCTTTCCTGTTTTCCTACTATAAACAGGACTAACACCTAATAACAATTCACTAGATTTCTTACCATCTCCCTTGTTTACCTGTATCCCAAGCGTATCCGTGATGAGTTTTTTCCTAATCTCTGTAGCGTACCTCTCATATTTCCTGGAACCTCTGTCGAGACTATGACTACTGTTGGGACTGCTAGTCTTTTCTGTTACGTGGGTCATACTATTCTTACCAGATGTCTGACCTATCATTACCGTTCCCTGATCTCCGTCGGTGAGGTCCATTTCGTCGGTATCTTCTTCTTCCTCTTCTTCTTCCTCTTCCCTACCAAGATCATTCATTTCATAGTTTTCCCCTTCTCCAGCCATTATATACTAACCTATGTACAACTCAAGCAGAACAGCTCCAATCCCAACCGGTCGACCTACTGAATGATCATTGTTTCCACGAACCCTAAAGGTCATCTTACCATAAACACCCTTACGGATCTCAGCTTTCGACTCAATGTCTGTGTAGTGCTGTACACTTCCTTTCAGACTCTGTTCAGAGGTTATCGGAAGGGTCCCAATCAGATTACTCCTCCTCCCATTGTCCAGACTTTTCTCACTCTCAACAGCGTCACATGAGATCCCGACATACCTCAACCCTCTGTTGATGTCCACCTGGTTTGGACTATTTGTCGACCCACCACCACCAGCAGTTATCACATCGTTTTCACCAAACCCCAAAAGAAGACCCATCTTCCCAAGTTTCAGCTTTTCAGACGTTTTCACTTTGGAAGTTCCGTTGTAAACATTCTTTCCGAACTCAATCACCCCACTGTGGGTCCCGGCTAAACCCTTAACGAACGTTTCCAACGCGTCAAAGCCGAAATAACCCTCAGGGGCGGATGCCTCCTTACCATCAAACGACACCGAGTCGTTCAGACCTGACACCACATTGTTATAGTTCCAGTATACCGTAGCTTTCTTCAGCATCACCTGTGGTCTTGGACCTGTCACCATGATAGGTTGTTCGAAATAAACAGTCTTTTCACCATTTTCAATGAATAATGTTAGCCTCATTACCCGGGTATACATTAACCCAGGTTTTGTACGTCACTCTCGGGTATCCATGAGTTGTGCCTATCACCATAACCCAGCCACTTGACCAACACCATCTTCTTTCCCGCGACTCTCTTCCTCCTCAACACCTTCTCAACCCTATAAACGTCATCCTTCTTATCCACCGGCGACAACTCCTCCTCATAGAACTTTCCGATAATCGGTTCACCCTCAGCGTCCTCAATCTCGTAAACGTTTGGATCACCACGGATGACCTTCGTAATCCTGAAGATTTCCTCAGTGAAGTTAGCCTCATAACCCTTCGTGAATATGCTCTTATACTTTGACACCCTTACAGTGTCTCCAACCCTGAACTTAGGCAGAGGATGATCACCAAAATGGTGACCGAACAACGTATTCCAGACCTGATTCTCGTTTGACTTACCGATGTCCCTGGGCTTCAGCATAACGACACTGTGTTTTGTGTTGTTATAACCCTCAACGAGGTCATCCAAAACATCAATCCACCTATAAGTCCCCTTGGTGTAAAAGTACTTCCACATAGCAGTCTTAAGTGTTCTGTTAAATCGTTCGACGACTGCTGCTTTCTTGTCTGAAAACGTACTGAAGTATTCGACACCACGTTCCTTCAGTAGGTCTTTCACACCAACGTTATAAAACTCCTTTCCATCGTCGAACTGAGCCAGGTCGGGGTAGTCACCAAAGCGGCCTCTGAACTGTTTCAGCAGCTCAGCCACAGCCCTGGTCATGTTTTTCGTGTCTTTCCTGTAAACGGGGACGGCGAAAGCATACCTACTCAGAATCTCAACAGCTGTTAGGATCCAGTAATACCCATTATTCTGGTTCCTATACTTCCCCATATCAACCAAGTCCATCTGTATCTGTTCACCGAGGTGGCTGACGAACGTCTGTCTGAACTTATGCTTTCTCACAACCGGCCTATACCTCGTGTACGTGTCCTGTGTTTTCAGCCAGTCCCTCACTACCTTCCTACTCACATCAAGACCTTCTCCCACCGCCTTCTGGTACAATCGTTCAGCTGACTGATACCCTGTTTTTGGATTGTAGTAAATATCTCTCAATTCCTGTTCCAGCCCAACCCCAGCGTCCATATAACCTAACCTATGATATATGGATAAGACCCTGAGAGAGTTTTTCATCAGATAGCCATACGCCGATAGAACTAAGTTCATAACTGATTCAGTCTTCGCTCAATCAGAGCCTGGTGTGTTCTTTGGACCTATCGACGATACATACATCTACACTGGTGACGCGGAGTTTAAGAACAATAAAAACTACACCAAGTATCTGACAATAAATAAACCACTGCCCAGATTTCCGAAGATATGGCTTGGTGGTGGTACGGTACAGAAAGTTCAGGGTAAGCGACACTGGAAGAGGGACATTGAGGGGAAATATGACTTCTCGAAGTTCACGTATCTATCAGACAACGCCATAGACTACAACCTTAACAATTTCAGGATCTACGTTAACGGCCAAGACTTTTTTATGTTAAAGTTACCAGTCCTGAATCCAGGTAGTCGGACGGACATGGTGGAATAACAATGAACCTTATTACCAGCTCATTTTCGCTGTCTATCTCAGTTCGTACTGCTGTGGCATTGGGGTAGAACATCTAAAATTCTCAGACGATGTCTCTCCAGTGGTCTCCTCTATCATGCGTTTTCACCTATACTTCACCACGCGACGTATACTAAGACGTCTGATAACGGAAAAGAGGAGTGACCTAATGAGAGAGTTTGGCGTTGGGAACGATGTGATTGACAACATGGTGAACATACCCAGAGAAAAAAAGTTTCTGATTAATCCGAAGTCTGGTTACAAACACAATCGTTCGTTCCATGAGTGGATGTGGCGTCTCAATAGTGATTATAAGACACACTACAGAAGGTTCATCCCTTTACGGACAAATGGTTTCACCAGGGTAGGTTTACAGTATCCGAATGAGTCTATCGAGGCTTATGTCTACGCCGTTCTCGGTTCACAGGCTAAAACAAGGATCAGCATTGTTAACAAAGGTGCTGGCAGTCTTGAGACACAGCAGGAATTCAGAGTCCTTGTAGAGGATGCCGTCGTTAACTATTCCGTTAGTACCTGGATTCTAAATATGAACAGGGCAATATCAGATACTAACGTCACCCAGAACCTGGCCATAAGTCCTGACACGTGGTTAGTACCAGGGTCATTGACGATATTGAAGGAAAAAATCCTAGGATACAACAACTTACTCAGACGTGCGTCGGAGGGCATGAAGTTTGGTATTAATTCTGAAGTCAACTACCAAGGTGTTCACAAACAACCAAAGAAGCTACATCAGGAAAACGGTTCACACCTGGAAACACTAGACGACAGTGACGGACAAGCCGACAAACCAGCTGTCCATACACCTGACAGACCTTCATACGGAGCCCGTCCGCGACTACAGGGTCATCTTTGACCTAAACGTAACCAGATCCAGTAAAAACGCCGTCTCCAAACTCCCTCCTTTTGTTGATTACATAGAGGATAGGGATGGTGAGATCCACTCAACCATGTTTTGGAGGCCCCCTAGTATCAACCCACAGCTAAGCACCACCGGTGATCACCATTCCCTTTACCCTGAGTCCTCAATAAGAACTGCCTTCCACGCTAACGTGCCCAGATTCATGTTCACTGATGTTTCAGTTTTCGTTGTGGTAAAGAGGAATAGTGTGAGATCGGCGTCGGTACCTGGGAAACAATCGTTTCCAATATCAATGTTAACGATGGTAGAAGCCTTGGGTTTAAAGCTGGGGTGAATAACAAACTGGTTTTCGGTGGGATGATACCGTCTAGGTTTCGTGAGTGCACAATTTCAGCGAAGTTCATTGGGAAGAGGATTCTGATATCTGCCCACTGGCTATCCGGATTTAGAGTGTCACACGTCAGGATAAATGGTGAGATACTGAGGGACTCATACACTATGTGTGACATCGGTCAGATAGGGACACCCTACCTGAATATCCTTGGGGTAAACAGCTTAAAAAGTTTTTATTCAGACATTAACTTTTACGGTATGAAGATCGTAGAGGGTCGTCTGGGGGAACCCGAGATCGGGAGGATCTGTAAGGGGGCTATGGTTGAATATGGCCTGTAATTAGAATGAAGAAAAAGAGAAAAAGCGTTATCACCTTCAACCACATTGGTAAAAACCTCCAATCGGCTGAAGTGGACAAACTAACCCGACTCTATTCGTATTACCACAGGTTAGCGACTTGTTACAAGTGGAAACACACCCGACTGAAGAGACTGAAGATGATCCTTGAGACGGTCTCTATTGGGTTGACCGTGGTCGGGGGAATAGCCGGTGGTGGCACAGCTAACCCACTGATCTTCGGAACTATAGCCGGTCCTGGCGTTCTGATTCAGGGGTATATGACCAAGTCGGGGATGTCTGGTAGACTGGAGAACTGTGAGTTTGCCCATATCAGCTACCACAAGGTTCTGACACAAATCAGGAGCTTCCTACGTGGGGCTTCCTACGATGAGACGGTCTTCCTATCCGACGTCCGTGTACTCGACGACATTGTGACTGAGGTCTGTCCACATTCCGACAGTATGATCACACGGTACCATAGGACTTATGACTCAGCTGAGCCTGCCGGGCCTGGCTGACGGTTCTGACTATCTCTGGTATGTAGACGTCCCGGTCACCCACACGGGCCATCCAACCGTGAAATCCGCTAGGGATCCCACTGAGGGTATTGACTACCTCCGACTCATCCGGACCGAAGTCTTCCCAGTCGAGACCAATTACCTTGGTCCCCTTGTTCCAAACCATTATAACCGTTTCTCTCATATACCTTTGTATCCGCTCTAGGTAATCCTTAGTCACACCGGCTTCACATTCCCGACCTCTCCTGAGCATTCGGTCGTGGCAGGTGTCAACTGAAGCGCTTAGGAGTAGTAGGGCATCAGGGGTTGGGAGTAGATTGTTTAGTAAGTGGAAGATCTTGGAATAATCAGAAAACTGTTTGTCAGTTATCCACCCATTACGCCAACAGTTCTTAGTGAAAGTCATACAGCTGTGATGTGCCCGCTCTACAATCACACTCTCCCCCTCGTTGATTAACTCCAGAGCTCTCAGGTAAGCGTCGATTCTCTCACCAAGAAACCAAGTCTCCATCTCATACGCCCACCTCCCGGGGTCAGCGTAAAACCTTTCCAGGTATGGGTTGCTCTCAACTGGCTCTTCTATGAGATGGTAGTGGTTCCTCCTAGCGAACGGTTTCACGAATGTTGTCTTCCCGACACCAATGTTTCCATCGAGGGCGATCAGTCAAGCACCGAGCTTTGTCTCAGTCATTATACCCCAGGTATACGGTACGGCCCTAAACCTCCTGTATTTTATATGAAGATTCCAAAGAGACTTAGACGACCCATACTGATTATCTTCCACATCCTCAGAAGAGCTATCGGGGTGATGAGACATTGTGTTAGGAGGAACCGTAGGGGAGAGTACTACGTGACTGAGTCTGTTGTTGTCTGGCCGACGGTCTCAGAGATTCCTACAGATGGTCTCACAGACTTCCTACAAACAGCCTCAGAGATTCCTATAGATGGTCTTACAGACTTCCCACAACCAACCTCAGAGATTCCTATAGGTGGTCTCACAGATTCCTCAGAGACGACCTCAGAGATTCCTACAGATGACCTCACAGACGGAACATAGATTAGTGTATAGATGGCTGACGAAACATCTGAGAAAACCTTGGAAGACCCTAAAATAACATCAGCGGTCAAGACGGAGAGAGTCGAGGATCCGAAACGGGTGGAGGCTGGTAAACGGCTGGCTCAGATATCAAAGACAGCCAAGGAGAGGAAAGTCAGGGAGCGGTTGGCGGCTGAGATTGGTTCTGGGGTTGGTGGGGGTCGGTCAGCCTATTACGGATATCTAATCGGGACCGTTGGGTTGGTTATCGGTGGGGCCTCACTTTATTACACTATGAGGCAGGAGAGAAGGGAGGTTCAGAGGCTGAAAACTGTTGATGAGGAGAAGGTAATGAAAGGAACTGTCGAACCACAGAACCCCGTTCGGACTTCCCCGGTTTTAGACACCTTCGACGAATGAAATATGTGTTAGTATAATGTCAACCACCGACCGAAAAGAACTGATGAACGAGCTCTACGACGCCCTCCTGATCACAAGCGGAGCTGTGGCAGTCTCCATGGCTTCAAAGAAGGTCCTGAGGGAACCTTTGGGTACTCCTGAGTCTGTAAAGGGTACCGCCAGGCTGGCTCTAGCCGTTGGAATTAGTACAGTTGGGATTAAATATGTCCAGTCGAAGGGGTACCTACCGGTTGACCCTTTTTCGAAGCCTAAGGGGGTTCCGTACTCGGTGGTTATTATGGAGGTTGAGACACGTTGGCTACCCCCTATGTCTAGGGGAGAGAGGAATGTGTGGGATGCCCTACCCGCTAACAGAATTGAGGCGGTTAGGGAGAAAACCTTTGATGGGTTAGTGGGGTTGGGTGGTGGCCTTTTGAGGTATGACTTCGCGGTGCCCCTTAGCGGTGGTACTTTCTTACTGATTGAGTATGATGGTGAGTAACATTTCAGCCCTTCCACTTGGTCTGGTACGTTAACCCAGGAGGAGGCAGAAAGATGCTTTAGGGTACAGAAGATACACGATCGGATGAAAGACGAGTACGCCGAGAACAACGGTTATCAGATAGTCAGAATTCCGTACTGGGAAAGGCGTAACATCCGTTCTATTATCGGATCTTTGTAATGAAGCGTATTATCTCTTGTTATATATATGGCTAGTGTGGTTGCTGGTGGACTGTTTAACGCCCTGGCCTTCGTGGGCGCTGGATTCCTGTTCTCAAAGTTAAATCACACTGGATATGAGGCTGAGATTAAGAGACACAACCACGCCCTTGAGCAGCTGGCCAGGGCGAAGGAGAAATGGTATGAGAGTGAGGTGGATAGGAAGGATAGGATACAGAGGTTAAGACAGGAACTGTCTGACGCCAACGCTGACATCAACACAACGAACCACGCTCTGGATCTGTTGAGGGGTAGGTTGAGACAGGTTGAGGCCGTCGGGTTGTCCCAACCAAAACCTGAGTTGTCTGACTATTACAAACCATTGGGTGAGATGAAAGAGTATCAGACCCTGTTCGTTGGGTCTGTTGGTCTGGTTGGTGGGTATCTGACGTCTAGGTTTGTTTCGTAGGGCTTAGGGGGGTTCTGACGACTTGTTATAATGTCTGTTTCCTGGTCGGACTTACCAGAGGGGCTGAGGGACTTACCGTCTTCAAGCGTTGAATGGGTTTGTAAGCAGATGGGG
Organism: Corallium rubrum; assembly: GCA_964035015.1. Lineage (NCBI taxonomy): Eukaryota > Metazoa > Cnidaria > Anthozoa > Scleralcyonacea > Coralliidae > Corallium > Corallium rubrum. Next base: position 56,759 of record CAXIUP010000026.1, read on the forward strand.
ATTGAGTTAGTAGCCCCGGCTTGGGACCCACCCAGACTTAGTACGAAGTTGTGGTGTGAGGATTGTTCCAGATTCCGTGTGAAGGTGAGAACTGAGATGTATTCCTGTCCAGGATGTGGTGATACGAAGTATGGATATGTTGTCGGGAGATATCTGGGGGCTGTTGGTCATAAAAGTGTGCATTCGAGAAATCATTGGATGAGGAAGAGACTCACCAGAGTTGTTAGGGACACAGCCGTTGATATTGTCTTAGCCGACTTTTCCAAGGTTCTTCGGGTGATGAGAAGTAAGGGTCTGATAAAAGGTCGTAATGTGTCCAGATACAATTATTACATCATCAGATTGTGCTCAAGAAGAGGAATTGGGTTATTGGGTGGTTTGAAGGATCCTAAAAAGGGGTAAATGAAGGACTTGCTTGATAACAATCTGTTCGGGATTGTGTATAAAGAACTTGGTTGGGACCGTACCCCGGACAGGTTCTACACCAAGTGGTTGGAACGACACCTAACGAAATGTGATCACCCCTGTTATAACGATGGACCCAGATGTCATGATCCACCAGGACGACGACTTAGACCCTGACATGTTTGACTATTCCGGTGATATAGACCCCCGTCTCTACGAGAGACTAATCGGTTACAACATAAATCAGTTAGACAGAGCCCTGAGGGGTAAGACCAAGTCGTTCAGCTGTGCTGTTGTGTCCCAACACCCACTGGAACAGGTAAACGCTCTCAGGAATGATGTGGTACGGTTACTACGTCGGGAGCTGGCTGAGATGAGGGGGCTGAAGTTCGCTGAAACGCTGGTTGTAACGCTTGAAAAGGAGGTGTCCGGCGGAACAACTTATAAGACGGCTCACTTCAACAGCCACATCAAGACTATAATCAGCGGTAATGAGATCGGTCAGGACGTTGACACCGCGAATGAGGAGGTGGTGGCTAGAATAGCCCGGTGGATAAGCGAGGGATCTGGCTGGACAGTAAACTCAGTAGACGGTCACTATTAATCTGACTGTCTACAGTCCACTGGAAGGCTCCAGTTATGTCGACCTCCCTAAGGAGCTGAAGAATAGTCGGAAGGGGTTGATCAACGTTAAGAATAATGATGATAGGTGTTTTATGTGGTGTCATCTGGCTCATAAGTTTCCCGTCTCACAAGACTCACAAAGGGTATCCAGGTACCGGAACCATGTTGACGACTTGGATTACAGTGGGGTCAGCTTCCCAGTGACTCAAAAACAGTACAACCGTGTGGAGAAACAGAATGAGATACGTATCAACGTTTTTGGTTATGAAAACGGGTTAACCTTTCCGGTTTACGTCTTTCCGGTTACCTTTCCGGTTTATGAACCTCCTGATTATAACCAACGAAAACAACAAACATTACGTCCTCATCAAGGAATTTGATAGGTCTATGTACAACAAAACAAAACATAAGAGGAAAAGACACTTCTGTGTTTACTGCCTCCAATGTTTCAGCTCAACGGAGGTTCTGGATAGGCATAAGGTTGTGTGTATCAGTGTGAATGGTAAACAAGCCGTTAGGATGCCTGAAAAGGGTAAGAACGTGTTGAGGTATGGTAATTTCCACAAACAGTTAAACGTTCCGTTTGTTGTGTACGCTGACTTCGAGGCGATCACGGAAAAGGTCAACAGACCGGAGGTGTCGGAGTCAGACCGAGAGGAGAGAGAGAGGAGACCATACATGGAGAGGTACCAAAAACATACTGATTGTGGTTATGGGTATAAGGTTGTCTGTTGTTATGACGACAGATACAGCAAACCTGTTCAGGTGTATAGAGGCCCTGGTGCTGTCAACAAGTTCATTGGAAAGATGTTGGAAGAAGTGGAGTACAGTAAGGGTATTCGGAAAGAGCACTTCAATCAGGATATGATTCTGACTGATTCCGACAGGGCGGACTTCAGAGACGCTGGAAAGTGTCATATCTGTGGTCGGAAGTATGGGGAAAGGGACGTTAGGGTCCGGGACCATTGCCATGTAACGGGAAGATATCGGGGATCTGCCCATCAGCTTTGTAATAGAAATCACAGAATGACTGATAAGATACCAGTCATCTTACAACAACCTGAGGGGTTATGATAGTCATCTCATCATGGGAGAAATCGGAAAATTCGGACAGGAAATTAATGTCATTCCGAATAATATGGAGAAGTACATGGCCTTCATGTTAGGTAAGAACCTTGTGTTTCTGGACAGTTTTCAGTGCATGGGTAGTTCCCTGGAAAAATTGGTGGGAAATCTCCCGGGAGACGCCTTCAGACACACAGCCGAAGAATTTGGTGAAAGGTCGGACCTGATGAGGACGAAGGGTGTTTACCCCTATGACTACATGGACAGTTTCAGTCGGTTTGAGGAAACGGGGTTACCACCAAAGAGTGAGTTTTATAGCGTACTAAACGATGGGGAAATATCAGACACCGATTACCAACACGCTTAGAAGGTTTGGGGGTCGTTTGAGATGGGAACAATGGGGGACTACCATGACGTGTATCTAAAATCAGATGTTCTGTTGTTAGCTGACGTCTTTGAGAACTTTAGGAAGACTTGTGTTCAGTACTACAAGCTGGACCCCTGTCACTACTTCACCTCACCTGGGTTGGCATGGGACGCTATGCTAAAAATGACTGGGATTGAGCTGGAGCTGATGACTGACATCGACATGTTCCAGTTCATTGAGAAAGGATTGAGAGGTGGTGTCAGTTACATAGCTAATAGGTATGGAAAAGCAAACAACCCATACATGAAGGGGTATAGTGAGGGTGAGGCTGTGAAGTACATAATGTATCTGGATGCTAACAATCTGTATGGTTGGGCTATGAGTCAGTGCCTCCCAACTGGTGGATTCAGGTGGATGAGTGAATCTAAGCTGAAAAATCTGGACCTGGGGAAACTCCCTGAAGACGGTCGAACCGGAATGATACTTGAGGTTGATCTTGAATATCCTCCCGAACTCCACGATCTACACAACGACTACCCATTAGCCCCTGAGAAGATGGAAATACGGGAAGATATGTTGTCGGAGTATTGTTTTAAGATTAAAGAAAAGTTCGGCGTTAGCGTTGGTGGTGTTAGTAAGCTGATAACCTACCTGATGGGGAAGGAAAGGTATGTCGTCCACTACAGAAACCTGCAGCTGTACGTCAGACTTGGGATGAAGGTGAAAAAGGTTCACCGGGTTTTGTCGTTCAATCAATCCCCTTGGCTGAAGCAGTACATCGACCTCAACACGGTGAAGAGAACTGCTGCCAGGAACGCCTTCGAAAAGGACTTCTTTAAGCTGATGAACAACAGCGTTTTCGGTAAAACAATGGAGAACCTGAGAAAGCGTGTGGGTGTTCGGTTGGTCACGTGTGAAGAAAATCTGTTGAGGTTGGCTTCCAAACCAACCTTCGTGTCCGCCAAAATATTCAATGAAAACCTGGTTGCCGTTCATAAGATTAAGGAAGTCTTGACGTTAAACCGACCGGCGTATGTTGGTATGTGTATTCTGGATCTATCGAAGGTATTGATGTACGATTTCCATTACAACTATGTGCTAAAGAAATATAAGAATAATGCTAAGTTGTCGTTTACAGATACGGACAGCCTGACATATGAAATCAAAACAGAAGACGTTTACAAAGACTTCTGGGCTAATAAAAATATTTTCGATAACTCGGACTATTCAGAAAGCTCACCTTACTACAACAATTCGAACAAAAAAGTCATTGGAAAAATGAAGGACGAAGCGGCTGGCGTTCCTATAGCTGAGTTCGTTGGTCTCAGAAGTAAAATGTATTCGTATTTAAAAGACAACGGAGCAGGTGGCAAAACCGCGAAGGGAATTAAAAAGAGTGTCACTGAGAAACAAATTAAACACGAGAACTACAAAGACACACTATTTGGTAAAAAACAAATGTTTCAGAAAATGAAAACAATCCGAAGTGACAAACATAAGCTGGGTAGTTATGAAATTAATAAGGTGTCACTCTCATGCTTTGATGATAAGAGATACTTGCTGGAAAACGGGATTAATTCCTACGCGTACGGACATAAGAATATTTAATTAACCAACATCAGATTTGACACATTGACAAGTGGTCAACACTGTCATATTACAAGTTGTAACAGAAACCCATCTAATATACATGAAATTATTGCGGTAGCTTTAGTTAAAAGAAAAATAATAATTACTAACTCAGCAACTTAAAACAATAGTATATAACGTCCCGCTACAGTCATTCTTGTTCTGTCGGTTCATCCTTTGTCGATGGTTTTCCCGAATGTGACTCCCCGAATATGGTTCAAATCTCTCCCGTCGAAGTCGTCTCCGAGCTTTTAAATCACAGTCATTCTTGTTCTGTCGGTTCATCCTTTCTCGATGGTTTTCCCGAATGTGGCTCCCCCGAATATGGTTCAAATCTCTCCCGTCGAAGTCGTCTCCGAGCTTTTAAATCACAACGAACTTTGTCTATCCTATCCATGTCTTCTATCTGCTTCTTAAGACCTCTTCTCTTCCTCTCTTCACTCAGAATCTTCTTGTATTCAAGCAGAACCCTAACACGTTTGGAAACTTCGGCCTCACCAGCGTCAACGTCTATAGTCCCCAACATCATAACAGCTCTCCCCACGTCAAACGTAAGACTTGATTGAGCCCCCGCTAAAGACTTCATCACAGTCACCAAATCTTGAATCCTCTCACTAGTAACGTCGAGCCTTCGCGTTTGTTCCTCCAAACCTGGCATGACAACAAAATCAGAACCAAAACCAAAACCAAAACCAAAACCAAAACTAAAACCAGAACTTTAATTTATGGGTCAAAAGATGATTGGCCGTCCCCTGTCACCTGCACATACGAAATTTACATACGGCTGGAGTTAACCCTTATAACGACCACTCGTATGAAATCTGTTATGTTTTATTATATCAAAACCGACAAAAGCGTTCGGAAAGGGGGAAAATCTCCCGTACCTCCCAAAACCCATTTTCCCGTCTGCTTATACTTTGAAAAGTGGGAAAACAACCCACCCTTTCAAACATCCTTTCGTGATGAATTCCAGCATTTTTTTTTTGGTCAAAGTCTCTTTTCCTCCCGTTTGCTTATACTTTAAAATTTAGAAAAAAACAGCTTACCCTTTCAAACAACCCTCCCCGCCGAATCCCAACATTCTGAGGCTGTTTTTGGCAAAAAAAAATAAAATGCGCCGGTAGCTTCAAGTTCTATACTACTGGTACAGTATATATAGTGTATATATATAGTACTGTATTTATATCATTATAGTGCAGAATCACACTATAAATTGTTATAAATAAATATTGATGGGATAAGGGATTGTTAAAATTTATTTCCTACAATATTTATTTTAATTTCTAGGTCTCTAGGCCTTTGAACTTCGTGCTGAGCCATTCACCTCTAAGCCAATCTCCCACACCTGAAAAGCAGAAACCTGTAACTTGGGAACCAAAAGGTGCTTCCCCAATTGCAGTTGAACCACCAACTGAATGTAAAGAAGATGAAGGTGAATTACTGCCGATTGTAAATGTTTTAACTCTCATTAAGTGTAGTTAGTTATAGTTCTCATTATTGCATCAAGTGGAAAATAAGAAGATTTTGAGGAAAGTTTTCTCTAATTAGGTTATGTTGGAAAACGGGTATATGGCATTACAGCTTCCCTATCATCAATAGAAATAGCAGAGGAACAAGCCAGAGGCGTGCCTAAATGCATGGCATTCAACCTTCTAAATCTGTTGGTGGATTTAAAGATTCAAGCTGCAAGCAACATCTCAGGCCAGAATGGGAAACAAGCCCTAGACAAGAACATCCTTAATGCCATCAAATGTAAGTTCACTTGTATAAACTTATTTCTAACATATTTTCTTCCAAACTCAATTGCCATATGATTATGAGTAATACCCATATTTTTATAAACATATACGGATGAATATTTTGTTTGGTTCTTTTCAGCTCATCTAGCCACTTATTGTTTTTTTTATTTTTTTATTTTTTTTGGGGGGGGGGGGGGGGGGGTAGACGAATTGGAAATAAATTGGAGAAAAGAACGAATGAATATTCGGCAACGAATTGATGATAAATGCAGAAATATGAACAAGAAAAAAAAAAAGACATTTTATAGTACTGTATGTACAGAGTATATGGAATGTTACTATTTATACTGTGTATAATTTTTACCTGTATGTAACTGTTTTATTATTTCTCTTACCAGTAAGTAATTGTATTATAATATATCCTGTATTATATGTTAGCTTTGAAACGCGAGTGACGTCATTATAGATGTTATTATAGTAATATAGTTAAATTTAAGACGCACGCCTCCGGGCTTCTAGCTATTGCGTGACACAGGGTGCTTTACTCGAGCATAATTAGTTACGGTGAACGCTGTTGCGAGAACAACTGCTAGGCATTTAGCCATATCTACAAATCTATCTACGTTGACTCTACGGTGAATTCGGACGCAATTCTTGGTGCGTGTGTAAACCAAAGTGAGTTTAACTTTTATATTTTTAGTGTGTCATCATTGCGTTACTTAGACATTGCTCGTATGTGTTTGCATGAATCATCATTTAGTTTGTTTATTGCATGGAACCTTTAAGCAGCATCGAACTGTTTAGCATGATTGCATGTGCATGAAACGATATTATTACTTGTATGAATTGCTAAATGTTGTAGTTGCGTGTTGTATAGATAATCACGCGATATATTTAGTATAGCTATTGCTATTGTCATCATGTTCTCTAGTTCGAACCTACTCCACGCTACTCCACGCTATTCCACGCTACTCTACGTTATTCTACTCCAGTCCATCACCTATATCGTCTACCTAGTCTATCGCGTACCTAGAATCTATCTACCGCAACGTTGTTGTAAACCGTATTTGAACATTTGTACTGTATTAAAGTTTATATATTAACTGTCTGTGTACGCGTTCTATGCAAATTCTGATCTGTCGAGTTCGAAATATCTGCGCACCGTCTACCCAAATGTTATCTTATGCGACTCAGTAACGTGTTTCACCTTTTTCTGTCCGTGAGATTACATTATATTATTCTCTGTTGTCCTATTCTCTATACAGTATTTAGAATATATGAATTTTTACTATAACGCCATCGGTTTATTACATTTTTCAGTATAGGTAGAATTTACCTGGGATCCCAGGTTGGATTTAACCGTGATCACAGGTGGTATTTAATTACCCAGGATCCCTGGTGGGATTTACCCGTGATCCCAGGTGGGATTTATCCAGGATCCCAGGTGGGATTTACCCGGGATCCCAGGTGGGATTTACCCGGGATCCCAGGTGGGATTTACCCGGGATCCCAGGTGGGATTTACCCAGGATTCCAGGTGGGATTTACCCGGGATCCCAGGTGGGATTTACCCGGGATCCCGTTCCAAAATCCCAGTTGGGATCCCACCTGGGATCCCACCTGGGATCCCACCTGGGATCCCACCTGGGATCCCACCCGGGATCCCACCCGGGATCCCGAGTATTTTTTCACTTGGGTTGACACAGCAAAATATATATTTCACTGCTCTGGGTTTACTTCAATAATGTTTGCATTGATAATTAGTAAGCCCTAAAGCCTCACTCTCCTTTTCTCTGGTTTGGTTTGGTTTGGTTTGGTTTGGTTTGGTTTGGGTTGCTGTTGCAGTTAAAGCCAATTTAAATTAATCAGGAAATATTGTAGTAAGCAAACCCAGTTTCCCATAAGCATGGTGAAAATCTTTCCAAAAAGACCAAATATAAATACACATCAAATCAAATAAATTTAAATAAACAAATATATACTAAAATTTGAACCATACAATAACACATATATTTTGGCTTGGTTTTCAAATTTATTATTTTAGAAAACCAATAAATTTTAATTGTATGTCAGTAAGCAGATAATATAACTTATTCGATTCATCTACTGTAAGCCCAACATGGCATCATATTTAAGTCAAAAATTCAATATTGGGCGAGACTGCAGGTTGAGCCTGTTAATATTAAAATTTGAGACTAAATATTTTCTATATCAGGTGAAGATGAATCCAATAGGTATTTTCTTATATCCAACAAATAATTGTGCAATTCGGGTAACTATATCTTGTACACCTGTCCATTAAGGTTGCTGCCCAATATGTAGTTGTCCTACATTGTAAAATATTCGGCTGGCACGTGATGCTAATGTAGACATTTGATTGGATAATTAATTGCGAGGGTATAAAAAAGTATTTTAACATTATGCATGGTATACAGTCAGTAATCATTTGCTTGTTTTTGGTATCTCACACTGGACTATGAATTGAACTTTCCCTTACGAAAATTTCATATGTAAATTTTTCACATATGAAATTTCCACATATGGAATTGGAACCTTTTCACATATGAAATTTCCACATATGAAATACAGTTCCACATATGAAATTTCGACATATGAAATATAGTTCCACATATGAAATCACCACATATGGAATTGGAACCTTTTCACATATGAAATTTCCACATATGAAATTCCACATATGAAATACAGTTCCACATATGAAATTTCCACATATGAAATATAGTTCCACATATGAAATCACCACATATGGAATTGGAACCTTTTCACATATGAAATTCCACATATGACATTTTCATATATGAAATAAAATATTTTCAGATATTCAATTATTAAAATCCAATTTATGGGAAATTAGACATTAGAATATGCAGAATGTGCAAAACTTGAACTTTACAAAACAATTGAATACCATATTAACACATTCAATATTGTTTGTTTTTAGACTAATTTAATCTTAGAAATATATTATCAATTTACATCGAAATTCTAGAATTTAAAGTTAAATTCACCTGGCCCAGCTATGCAAAAGTCAATTACAATATAGCACTAGTTGTACATTTTGTAGGACTGTAAATTCAGCTCATTTTATCAAATGTTGAACTTTTTGAGGTTTTCAAAAGTAAGCTTATAGTTATGTACCAGACAATAAATAATCAGCAAATGTTCAATATGATTACTGGTCTGGTAACAAACAATTGCACTGTAGAAAGGTAACCTACTTTTGAACAACTGGCCCATTGTGTTTACCACAAAATAATGTACACGTTAAATGTAAAATATTTAAATAAATAAATAAATAAATATACCGGTCTATATGACTCTAAAAACAAACTATTTTAGTCCTTCCTCTAAACGTCTTTTTCTTTTACACGCTTCCTTCTCATCTTCAATTTTTTGGGTAATTGCATTCTGGACAGCAGTAGGAGTCACTCCTGGATAAGCATTGACAACATAACCTGTGAAATATACAATACGATTCATACATATATCAGATTTATATAGTTAGAATAATTTTAACCAATTAATACCATGATTGCCTTGGTTTAAAATGTTCTCACTGGGTGATTTAATCTCTAATTTCTCTGGTTTGTGTAGGCAAAGGGAAAAGAGCATTACATTTTTCATATTACATGATCTCATTCCCAAAAATAACAATTGTATAACCTTGGCAATCATGTAATTACAAACTGACAGCAAGTCATGTCAGGAAATTAGTGATTAAATGTCCATCTAGTCTGCAAGCAAACTTTTTCCCCACCCCTGGAGAACGGTACAACAATAATCTCTCACCCACCCTGGCATGGGTGAGACTGACTGCTATCACAGATTAGCCTTGGGAGAAGTCCCTCAGATATACATGCTCATTTGACTGGCTCAGACAGGAATAAGTAATAATCACTTGACCCAACACCATTGTTACCACCCCTTAGAGAGTAAAATCATCTGCTGGAGTGTGAATTAATGTCAATATTAAACTTTATAATTACGAAGTATATTTAGATACTATCTTCCATCATACACTGTATCACAGATGGGCTCTCAGATGTGATAATGATCTACTAGCTGACTAGCTTCCCAGGGTAAGATTCCTTCCAAAGGTCGCATGCTTATACATTCCTCCTAACTACAAGATTGCAGTTACCGAACAAACAATTTGGACAGAAAATTCTACTTTCCTAGCAGAATTCTTGTATTTTTGAACACAGTTAGAATATAGGGATGTTCAGTAATGTATAAGGAATATGCAGTATCTGTATATCACTAAAATTATACCAATATTATTAGTATGACTATATGACATTATACCAGTTTGAGTCTTATATTTCATCAAACCGGTCAAGTTTCTAAAATATCCAGATGTGTGATCTGTGTTTTTAGCATATCAATGATACTGATATATATATATATATATATATATATATATATATATATATATATATATATATATATATATATTATATATTACCAGGGTTAAGTCACGTTGGCCTGAAGAACAGAGAAAAATCTTCTCGACGTTTCGAGCGAAGGCCCTTCATCAGGAGAAATTAGACGAAGGGCCTTTGCTCGAAATGTCGAGAAGATTTTTCTCTGCTTTTCAGGCCAACGTGACTTAACCCCGGTAATATTTGGATTTCAACCGTGGCCGACACTGTCCTAGAAGCCTTTTATATATATTAAAAATCTCAGTATACAGCATCAGTGTCACTTTAAAAAAGGCATACAGTTAGACCAATATATAACCTGCTAATAGTATTTTGAGATATAAACATGCCTATTGGAATAGATCATTATGTCGTTAATCAATAAATAAACTACCAGAATTATTTAAGGATTTTACTTACCAAAATAGACAGCAAGTTGAATGTTTGAACACAACTGAACATGGTAACTGACTACCCTATGAAAAGAGAAAGAATGATTTGAGAGTTTGTTAGGAACCACACAATCAATTGACTATTACTGTAAAATTGTGAAGACAAGAAGAGATTTTATAAAGCCAATATTGTTGACGACAAAAGATGATGACTTTAATAATAAACATTGACTTCAACTACACTATTAACTTCGATCAGTATAAAATGGTTTGTATTGGACAATCAAACAGGAAATTGACAACGAGCCAGAGAAAATTTCACATTACAATAAGCAGGACGATAGAAAACAAACGATTACTGAATTAGCTTTACCTTGCTGGTAGCCTCGTGCGAGCGAAGCTTCTAGGACTTTCTTGGTTCAACTCGATTTCCATGGCTTTTAGTTAAATCTTTCCGTAGAAGAACATGTTATTTCGGTGAAGACTGTCTTCCTGATCTCTTCGCAAACAAAAAGTCTCATTTCCAAGGGTTTATGTAGCTTGTATCTCAAAACACCATCAGTCCATCACAAGGGAATTTCAAACGTGGCGCACCTGAGATGGGTGACGCTATCCCAAGTATCAATGCGCGCTCGCTGCGCGGAGCATGCGCGGTATCGTGGCTACATGCGCCTGGGGGCTGGGTACGACACTGACCAAGAGGGGGCCTCTGCACTGGTGACGGCGCTATTTCAATCTCTGGGAACGAGATTGGCGCTATTTAATCTTGCAAGCACATAACAGTGGTAGAATCATGTGAAACAACTTTAAGATTGATTGAATTGCTTCAAGTTTAACATAAATATGTAGTTTTTCAGAACAGTCCATCTCTCCCTGGCAAGATATGTTGTCAGCTTCCAAATCTTGTTGATAGAGATTAGATTATTTCCTAAGATTAATAGGTACTTGTATTATATATTTACAATTTTGAGCATGGTTATTCGCAAGATCGTAATTCTGTATCAAAGAATAGTTAAGTTTTAGTCTAGGTTAGCGAAAACTTATCGATCAATTTCTGATTATATACAATTTTATTTTCTTGCATAAATTTAAAACTTGGGTGAGCTATCTAAAGATATCATATTCGACAATAGTTTCCTAACCATATAGCAAATATTGCAAATACTGATCTATTACAGAATTTATAAATTAAATGTGCATATTTCTGTTTTTAGCTTAATAAAGTCAAGTTTCCTATTTTTGTAACTATTTCTTACTGCAACAAAGCATTCGCTATCATAGTAGTATAAATTGGTAATAATTACAAAGTAATTTATTTCATGATTTTTTTCCACATATGAAACTTAACTTTTACATATGAAATTTTTTATTTCATATGTGAACAATTTTTCATATATGAAATTTTTTATTTCATATGTGAAAATTGTTGTCACATTAATTACAAAGTGACTTATTTCATATGTGATTTTTCCCCACATATGAAACTTAACTTTCACATGTGAAATTTTTTATTTCATATATGAAATTTTTTATTTCATATGTGAAAATTGTTGTCACATTAATTACAAAGTGATTTATTTCATATGTGATTTTTCCCCACATATGAAACTTAACTTTCACATGTGAAATTTTTTATTTCATATGTGAACAATTTTTCATATATGAAATTTTTTTATTTCATATGTGAAAATTGTTATCACATATGAAGTGAACAAAATTCATATGTGAAATTATTCATTTGACATATGAAATATGGCATTTCATATGTGAAATTGTTTTCCACATATGAAATTCGTCGTTTCACATATGAAATAGTTCATTTCATATATGAAATTCCAACTTCATATGTGAAATGACATATGAAATTTTCGTAAGGGTTGGACCAGATTTAAAATGCCAATTATGAAACAACAGTCAACACCTACAATGGGAACCCACTTTAACATACCTAACCACACTAGCACGGTAATTCGAAAAACATGCAAGCATTTATGAGAAAAGCATACCTTCATATTGTCAACAAATACTTCTGGATGGGCAAAAATTAGTTGATACTTCAACAGCAGATCATACGAAGTGGTACCACCTTATTAAGGAACATCTGCGTTGACTCTCCCCTTTTAGAAAATCGTTACACGAAAGGCAATAGTTGAAAAATTAAGGATTTACCAAAGCCAGTTGGCAGCAAGCACATCTCGGGAGTTACAATTCAAATGCCAGACTCACATACCAGTTTAAATGCCTGCTGAGACTTCACTTTTAAGCCGCTTTTCCCAATTTTTTTGCAAAGAAAAATCAATGGCAGCATCCAGCGAGCAATTATCGTCTCCTCCACTGTCTGTCATAATGAATTAAAGTAATATTTTCGCCAATATTCTGAAAACCTCTTCAAGAGTGCTGAGCCGTGAGCTGCAATCAATTTTCCACCGCGTAACAGATTCTAGAAGAGGCTAGGTACGAAATAACTACAGTCGTTGGCATCTAAGCGTGTACACCGCCCATCAAAACATGTTGTAAATTTAACCCAAAGTTAACCGTTTTGAAATCAACACCGTGGGGTTGGCGAGACGTGATTGACTAAGGGCACATTCATGTGACAATAATGTATTGGTTCGAATGTATCGAATGAAAACCTAATACGTTCCCAAGGTAAACATTTAACTTTGACGTTGACATAAAACATGTTTTGACAGGCGGTGTACACGCTTATATGCCAACGACTGTACTGCGCAGGTCACGGGACACCCAAAAATTGGGTGCCTCAAATCGATTTGCCCAGAGCCATTTAACTTTGCCCGCGCAGCTGGGCATATTTTGCTCTGGGAACGAGATTGGACCAAACCGGGACCAGTTGCGAAAAATGCAACTACACAGGCCTTCCGGCAGGAATTGAACCCACGACCTTGCGATTCTAGTGCAATGCTCTTACTACTGAGCCACAGAGGGCGTTGCCGAGAGCTTGATCGCGAGTTCTGTATATATATAAGGTGGTAATGCCAGGAGAGAATTGGGTATATTATAAGTAATACTGGGCATTTTACTCGATGAAAGAGCATGTTCTAAGGATTTTGGGTGAAGGAAAAGTCGAGTGTAGCATATATACATTTTAAGACCAAACCGGGACCAGTTGCGAAAAATGCAACTACACAGGCCTTCCAGCAGGAACTGAACCCACGACCTTGCGATTCTGGTCACTTTCCTCCACAGAGGCCTTTTTAATATTCCGTAACGTCCATAACGAGAGTTCTCGAGAGTTATTTTGATTAGTAATATGAGCATTTTCACTCACTCTTATTTAATATTTCTTAATGTCTGTAACGAGAGTTCTCGAGAATTATTTTGATTAGTAATATGAGCATTTTCACTCATTCTTACATGAAGTTTTAGGTTAGGGGTTAGGGAGCATGTGGTACACATGGGGACACTAATGGATGAAAAATGCAAGCGCGCGGGATGCCAAGGGAAGACGGAGAAAAACGAAAATTGCCTCTGCAATATAATGCGACATTCTGTGAGCATTAGGGCGATTTCGTGAGGCAACATGACGGAGTCAAACAGTGATACGGGCGATCCACATGTTTTCGTGCAAAATCTGAGTATAGAAGGTACGTAATTACTATTTGTTCGTATTTATGACATTTTATCTACTTGCGGTTTGTAGATATTACATTGAAAATGGGATTTACTGTGTGTTAATGTTGTATTTAAAGATATGGACAGCATCAGCATGGGTATCTCGATTGAAATGCTTGAAACTTCGATGAAGAATCTTAGTGTAGATGGTAAGTAAATATTATTCGATAGTATTTGTTGCTTTTTAATACCTGTAATATATTGACTTTGAGCTTAATAGTTATGTATATTTATAGAAATGGACGGCGTGAGTGGCATTGAAGAGCTTGAAACGTCCATGCACGACCTAAGTTTGGAAGGTATGTTTATGTTGAAATATATTTACTTATGCATTGCAATGGTGAATGGATATTTTGTAGAAATTGGCGAAAATGCAGTTGCCATGAATAAATGAATTGCAAATGTTTACAGATATTCAGTTTATATCTCAAACCTGGGGTCATGGGTAGGCAGTTGTGGTCTGTATATTTATTATATTAATATGGCAAGTAGAGCGAAATATTTTCAGACAGCATGACTACAAGCTCTGTTGTTATATATATATATATATATATATATATATGTAAATGTACAGGGAAGGGTGATCAATTGTAATCCCCCCTTGTTAATGGAGTTGTAGTAATGCATGAGTCAATTCCTAGAGTGGCCATCCCCCCGGACTACCCCCAGACATTTGCATTTTTTTGTCAAGGCAATGCAAATTCCCTGCCCCGGAGAAACGACTAGTGCACAAATGCCTTAATACCCCCAGTAAGGAAGGAAGTGGCAACTTGCAAAAGACCCCGGCAACTTGCAAAATATGTCTAAATATAATAGGGTTCCCCAAATTGGGGAATTCATGAAATATGTTGTCATGGACCTGCAAAATGTCTTGGCTACCCAGCCAGTGGGATTAACCTAAACCAAATTATTGGAGTGCATATTTAGGTCATTAACATATTCTTGCCCTCCTGGTCCAGCACATTTTCGTCCTCAAAACATTTTTGCTGGTAACACAATTAAATCTTACTGAATTAATACTATCAGCCATTGAATTTTGAAAGAAACATTTGTACCATTTAATGTCTCTGTTTATTAGCTATCAATTCGCAAAATGTTTAGAAATTGTGGCCACCAATTATGGCTTGATCCTAGTGTGTTCCACTTGTCCATGGAGTTCAGAGAAATGCACAATATATATACAACAGTACTATAAACTGGTATTTCTCGTATAACACAGCTCCAATTGATGTATGTGCGTGAGACCATATATACAACATTATTTAATCTGAAAACTTAAAATTTTTCTGTTGAATTACAAATACGAAAATCTTTTGGTTGCCCCTCTGCAAAATATCTTTAAATATCCTAAATTATTTAAACTATTAAACCAAACAGTTTTAATCTTTGAGGCAAGACAGTTGTACTTTAATGAGTTAATATTGTTTTATGACAATTTAAATTAGATGATGATAAAGTAGTTGGACACAAGATTCAAAATAACCTGACAAGTACCCCCAAAAAAGACACCAAAGAAACTGGTAAATTCTTTTTATTTTTCCATCTTGATATACAATTCGCTGTTGTTGTCATTTATAAAGCACATTATATATACTTTGGTTATATTCTGTAAACATGCATGAACTATGTAGGGTATGTGGTAGGTTTTGATACTTTTTTAATATTAGATTGTGGTCTTATTTCTATTTGTTATTAACAGATGATAATCAAGATTTGCTAGGAAAACATTGTCTTACCCCAATTTCCAAGCAACTAAATGAACCAGCTTCAAAAAGATTCGAGCCATCTAATACTGAACTCACTGCACAAAGTGGAACATCTGTGCCTGGTGAGTTGGTACTTAAAGTATACTACAGTACTGTTTTTGCATTAACTATATAGACAAAAATGCACGAAATGTTATGGAGAGAAAAGGGTAACATTTACAATAAGATAACCACTGCCTGGTAGTACATAAGCTAAGCAAGCAATAAGGCAATGTTTATACATATATGCCTCTGGTTTCGGCTCTCAATGTAACATTCGCTTGTAAAACTTTTTTGTGTAACAATATACGTCATAAACGTCATACTTAAAAATCCTTATATAAAATGATAATATAAAGGGCTTGTGAGTTAGTATATGGGTGAAGCTATCGATGATTGAATATCGTCGGTGATTCAAGGATATGATATGCCAAGGTTTTTCATGCAGTATGTAGTAGATATGTTTGCAGTAGATGCTAACCTATTTTTTGTTATTTTAGATGCAGTTGAATACTCTCTTCCAGTTAAAAGTGTAAAGCCATCCAGATCCTTTTACAAAAGAAGAAAAGAAAATCATGTTCAAATTATTCTGGAACATTTTGAAAAGGAAATTGGTTCTATGGTAAATCAAGATATTGTTTTGGACATTCTGAATTTATCAAACTCGGAAAAAACCCAAGCCACCAACGCCATTAAGCTAGCTCTCCCAGGGACATCAGTTAAAAGAAAATGCTCGAAAGAAGGTACCGTAACATTTTACGAAAATATTCCCTGCAAACTACTTTCGCACACAGCTACTGTTTCTTCCATAAGCTCATCAACCATAACCCTAAATGAAAATCCAGATATTGCCAACATAAAAGCAGTGATCAGCAATCTGTCAACAGAGCTGAATTCTGTAGATTCAGAAATTAACAAACAATTATCTGAAGGTGAAGTGAATTTAGATGTCCTGAAGTCATTACACCAGTTGCAAAAGGCACTGCAAATAAGATTAGGCGAGTTAAATAGTAGTTTAACAATGCTATATCGAAAGGAAATAGATGAGCTTGTACAAAATCAGCCTCAGTGTGATGCCCTGTGTGGAGTTGAAAGGAAGTTAGAAACTGAACTGACCCAATTTGTACAGTACATTAACCTAGACATGTCGTCCAAGTCTCCCTCTTCAAACGAACTTGGAAACATATTTGCATCTTTAACATCTAGCGTTAGAGAGAACTGTCCACTTCTGTTTGATCTACTTAACGCAATTCTTCTCCATAAGAACGACGGGCGAAAAGTGTCTGAAACGCGTGTCAAGAGTGCTGTTCATGCTCTGGCCATTTTAGTCAGCTTAAAAAGTCAGAAGATTTGCAATGACTTTAAATTAATGTTCACCCTCTTGTGCATGTCATTTGGAGCAGGATGTCGTTTCATTGGCATGTTAAATCTTGTTGGTCTAACAGTTAGTAGGCAGAAAGCCATGAAGAACTTCGAAGAGCAGAAGAAGAAACTAGAAGAGAATATTAAATTAATTACTCCTGACAATGTTCCTTTAATATTGTTGATGGACAATATTAATATGTATAGAGGGAAAAAAAAGCACCTGCGTCTTTTTAAATCAATGGGGCCCACAATGTGGAATTTTACAGTCCGAGCGGTTATTGTGCCAAATGTTGAAGGTTTGGAGCAAAGCTTAAAGGACAAAAAAGTCTGCCTCTCGCCACAGCAAACCCCAACCAAGATGAAACCAGATGACATTTTTTTGGAGAGGTCATCCAGAAAAGGCCGAACTGTTCTCAGCTTTTGTTGACAGATATTTGTCAGAGTTGTCGGATACCGCTTTGAATACAGTGCCTTTTACCATGGAAGAGCTTAAAGAAATGACTGAATCTCAGCTAAACACTGACTTGTCCAAATCATCTGTAAACATGCAAAGCAAACATGACTACAACATTAATGTACCAAACGAAGTAGAAGTTTTGACAACTAGTGTTGCTTTGAAGAGCATGTGCATATTCTGCCACTTTTATTGGAGGATAACAGTACAGTCTTTGGAACCATGAGCATTTTGAACGATTTTTCAGAACAATTTGACCTACCAAATGATACAAAGCAAGCGGAGTACCTACCATTCGACTGCGTAACTGGATACTTTAACATTGTTTCTGCTAGATCACATTTTGAATTGATTGTCAGCCAAAAGAATCATGTCGAAAGTATGAAGAAAACGGAAATTCAAATGCGCTCAAGCGAAAAGCGTTTGGAACAAGCTACAGACATCATTCCTGATGATGCAGATGATTTTGACGGTGAGGAAGCCCCGTGTGCAGAGTCTATTACTCTTGAGAAGGAAAGGCACCGATTTGAGTTAGAAGACAAACTCTTTTGGGACACTTACAACTTGCTTTTGCAGGAACTGTCGAATGTCATCTCAAAGAACAGCGAGGAAGATTACATTTGCTTTGTTAACAACCCAAATACCCGGAAATTTGCAACCATCAAAGATCATATGAAGAGAAGTGTCCTGCATGTTGCTGTTGAACGAAGCGAAAGCAATTTAGTGAAGTGTTTGATTAACATGGAAGAGAGAAGGTTGCGGCACAACACCTCTAAGCATTGCGGTTCTAACAAAGAGCACTTGGATATGCAAGTTATTAGTTGATGCAGGAGCGAGACATTCGGGTCCTTTGTTTACCAGCATTCCCTCCCCAATCGCGATGGCTACGAAATTAAAACTTGATGACATTCAAGGTATCTTCAACCAAGACAGTTTGCTATCAGATGAAGAGGATGAGTTGGTTCAACAAATTGATAACCTGTTTTGCAAAAAGATACCTTGCATTCCACACACACCGTCCCCACCAGATTTGGAAACCTGCAACAGGACACACACTGGATTTGTCACGCCAGTTGTTGGAGATGTTGGCACTTGCAAAACAAATAATGCAGCTATGAGTAGATCGGGATCGCATCAGTGGGTTGGTCTATGCCCAGGTGATCTCCACAACAAAGGCTACTTTTGTGAAGCTGTCTACAAAGTCCATGGGTCGTCAGGATTTCATGTCATATTGGCAGAAATGATGAAACGAAAGAGACTCACAACTGAAGTTTTTAAAAGAAAGAAATTCAACGAGTCTAATCTTGTGAAAGTTCGGGAAGCCATAAACGATGCATGTCGTTGATATGGAATTGCAGCCGCTATCGAGTTTTCCTCCAGCGATAGTTTTCCTTCAAAAGAAGAACTCAAAGCAGATACTGGTCGTCTTCTGCTTCTTTCTAGATTCAAGGAGTGGTTGAAGTCTTCGTCAGAAACTGAGCTTGCGTTCGACCATCGAGCAACGGCATTTCTTTTTTATGGCCCATTGCAACACGGTGATGGTGTTGCGCGTGAGGCTGTTTACCAAGCTCAAGTGCCAATGTATGCTCAGTTGGGATTTCATAACTACTTCGCTGAAGTGTTCCGCCACGTTGTGAACTTCCTAGCGAAATGGCCATCTGCTACACGAATGCTGCTACAAAATAACTGTTGCGTTAACCTTCTGGGAAAGAAGGGACATGGGATTGAGCTGGATGCGTATGTTGAGTCAGAAGTTGTCAAACCACTGAAGAATTACACCTCCCAACACACGACAGTTGGTATGTGTGAAAAGATGATGGCTAACCTGGATATGCTCAAGTGTGTAAAGAGTGCGTACATGAGCAAGGAAGGCTTTGATGTACATCACATCTCGGCATTCGGTGCAGACTGCATTACCGGACCAGATCAAGGGTGCGTGGTTCTGTATCCAGAAATAGTTTTTCCGAAATAAGAAACGCAGTGAAATCGAATGCTATCCCGTTGACAACAAGGGCTGTTCTGCAGGGAAAGTCCCAAAGAACCTCATTAACGTACTTTCGAAAGGCAAGCAAAAGATCAAGGCCTCTTTACACAGAAGTTGTATGAATGTTTTCCAGATCTCCGGTATCAGATTCTCATGGAGTAGAATACAAGCTGAAGGAATACAGTACATGTACACATTAAAGGTAACTAATGTCGACTCAATGTGTTACTATTCAATAGGGTGAGAAGGTTTTTTGATATACAAAAAAACTCGATAGTTTATGAAAACCGATTCAACCAATGTTTTTTTGGAGAAAACCGAATAAAAATAGAAATTTCAATAAAATCAAATTACACGGGTTTTTTGGCAAAATATTCAAGTATTATATTTTCACATACGAAAAACTTTCCTGAGGATTGATATATTTGAGATCATACACTGTACCTACGAAAGCCGGAAAGGGCTCCTATTCTACAGATTCGCATGAGCTCGAATGCAACAGGACGGTTCGATTGGTATACAGTGATTTCTCAAAACCATTTCACCCTATCTTACTTAAAATTAGCCTTTTTTCCCTCGTTAGGAAAGGATGATTCGTTCGAATTCCTAACCCATAAACGAGTAATGCATAGAAAGGTATTCTGAGAAGTAAATGATAGTACATATTTAAATGTGTCAACATTATGTACACTACTGTAAATACTTTAAGAGGAAAATATCAAAACTCCAATGTATTCTAGATAGGACAATAGTCAATACTGTTTGTTGATATCAAATGCCCATGCGTTTTGGATAATGGTTTTAAGGTGAACGTTTACATGGACATTTTGACATTGTCATTATAAGTGCAATTGATAAATGAAAAACTGTTGATAAATAAGTAAACCATCGTTTAGATTTAGTTGGGATGTGGATTTTTTTGAAAATTTACGAAATCCCACTCTTGGACACAAACATTAACCAAATTCAAGACTGCCCTCTGTGGTAATATAATACCTTAATACTAGTCTTAATTATACAAGAAATCATTATTTTTTTGTTAAATATATTAGACATTTAATATTTATGTGCAATCCCATGTGGCGAAGTTACTATAGAATTCTGAAAGTAGCTGCTCCCCAAACGGAAAGTTAATTTGTAGACATTCTGTCGTGACAGTAGTTGACAAACTTTAAAGTGGTGGTAATTAATGTATAAAACTCCTTGCTTCTTGTGTACAATCATGTACATATATACACAAATGAAGTGAGATGGTGCAATTTACCAATAAGAAAATACCTTAACAATACTGAATCCGAAAATATTAGCTTATCACTCTCAGAATTCTACAGTAGATCAAAGGGATTTATAAATTTTATATTGGTACTGTACCGTGCGTATCATAAAAAAATAGGTACGCAAAGCGTACATGTGACTACCGCTTTTTACACAGAAACAGATATAAAGGAGACTATTACAGCCAAACCGGGTATTCGTTTCCGCGTGACCTTGGAATATTGACAGCAACATTGCAATGTTTACTAGCTAACGATACACAGTGACTCCTTGGCAAGTTGCTAAATATTCGCATTTTAAATATCGAACTTCACACAATATGAAGTTCTATTGAAAGTCAGAACAAGGTCGTGTGGAAACGAACACCCAGTTTGGCTGTAAAGACGAAAAGCATGAAAATGAGTGAAATGCAAACAGATACTGACACAAATCAATTGATAGTTTTTTTAATTTACAAATGTGTCTTATATTGTTCATTTCAACACATGGGTGTAAAACATGGACCTTAATTATTTTGAGAACTAGAATAGTCAAACCCATCAATTTGTTCTTTTAGCTGAACATGGCCTAGTTATTTATCATTTGTGTTCAAAAAATTCAAACACACAGAGGCAAAGCATACACCACAAAATTTAGGTCCACAGCAATACATGTAAATAACTAGCTACAATAATGTTCTTCAATTTCATTCATTACTGGCTGAATCCAAATCTTTGCATCATATACTGTTAGTAATATACACCTTGAACAGTTTGCATGAAGTGAGCTTGTAAAATTCATATTTTGGATTGAGAGTAAATAACAATTAATGGAGAATATTTGTTGATAATAAAGTTTCCACCAGCCATAGAATTTTGCATTCTTGAGCCATTAAAAGGTGTACAGTTATCGTATATCAAATATTTATCAGGATATGTGCATCTTTCGGTGTACATGTATTCAGTTTGGAACTTGCAATATGTTCCATAACAGGAAAATTGTGGTGACATCATGGTGATTAAACAATGTTTCTTTATGATTATCCATATCCAAACATGATGTATATCAACACCTACATCTTCGCTGTGATTCGTGATCTGAAGTGTGTCATAGAATGGCTGCTTGGAGCACCTTTAATATGCCTCAACACGGCCACGTTGATCTGCATCCTTCGCAATTCAGCCACCGGCAGTGTAAGTAAAGATAATTAGCCCCCAGTCCTTTATCCTCAATGCTTTATCCTTTACCATTATAATGCTGAAGAATTAATATCAAGGGAAAAAGTCTTGAAATAATGTCTCTTGTAAAAGTGTTGCAATATTCTGATTTTGCATCATAACATCTGCTAGAGTAGCCAGACTTTAATGGACTTAAATGGTGAAAATGTGGTTTAGAATTTGGAAGAAGTACCATATACTTTTGTCAGTAAGTGGAATAACACTTTTTTGGCAGTTGACAATTTGAGACTTGAACTGCATAACTGGACATTCCATATATTGTACACTGGTCAATTTCTATAAAAAAATAAAAGGCAAAGCCTTTAATTGACAGTTGGAAATAATAACTGAATAACTGACTAGACCAGTTACATGTAAGTAATCAGAGTAAATTAGAAAAAATAACTTACCTGCTATATAGTATGTCCAATTGTGGTGTGGGTCTGTTGCCCCTGCTTCTGTTGAAGTAATAAAATTACTTCAGGTGAAGTTGTTCCCATATTGCCTTGGAACATTTTCCCATATTGCCTTGGAACATTTTCCCATATTGCCTTGGAACATTTTCCCATATTGCATGGGAACATTCACAATGTAATTTTTAGCACTTATTTGTTTATTTTGAAAAATTAATCATTTTTATTCATAATATTAAATTCATAATTTTTGATAATTGCAAAACAACATGTTTGATCAATTGCATCTTTAATACTGTATTATATAATTAATACTTTATGCACTTTAAAGTGTTCCTTTTAAAAATATTCTGCTCTTAGTTTTTCTTGTAAATGCCAGTTTAGAAGTATTAATGATCATTATAAAAAATTTATTCGTAATACATATTTTATTTGCATTTGTATCTCTAAATACATTACTGTATATAGATAGCAATATTATTTGTCTGCTCTTCATTTGAATGATACCCAAATTGTTTTATGATCACTAAAATAGGTTTCTAAAATACCTGAATTTACATTTTGAGAAGTGATTTTACAGAATATATGATCGATGAGAGTTTTATTATCTGTTGTGTAGTCTGATATTAATTGTACATAGCTATTGTCCCTTACCAACACATTGTAGAGAGGTCTTCTATCAGTTTCACTGAGCCAGTTTACATTGAAATCTCCAATTATTACACTTTCCTCACCAGCAACTTCAAGGACAATTTCTCTCAATGCGGAACACAGTTGACTAATAGGAACTTTTGGTGAACGATATACGGCAACGATTGTCAAGTTGGGATGACTTGTTACTTTGATCATTGTGAATTCTATAGAATTAATGTTGTGGCTGTAAGGATAACCAGCAACTAATGGCACTCTGCTATATACCGCTGTACCATAATAGGGTCGTCCATTATTTACACAAGAGTGACTGTCGTTACGAAATAACTCAAAACCATCAATGGTGTACATTTCATTTGGCTCTATCGGATTGAATCTTGTCTCTGTAAATACTGCTATATCGCTAGAGAGATAATTAAAATCTTTACGAACATCTTCAATGTGTTTATGGAGTGAACGCGCATTTAAATAACACAATTTCAAAACTGAATCATTTATTTTATACAATGGAGAGATACAAAGCTGGAGGCTTCTTTCTGTTCTCAACTCTTCCATTTCGCTTACAACTTTAGGATCAACAGAAATTTTGTCTTCACAAAGGTCAGTGACATACAGTCCTTCAATCGTAGTTACTCGGCTCAATGCAACGTAATGTATGTGCGGAATTGCTCTTCGAGTGTTAAGGTTAACAACAATTTCAGTTTGAGTATCACCTTGAGATCTATGTACAGTCTTAGCAGCAGCTAGTCGCAGTGGAAATTGCTTTCTGACAACTTGAGCCGTTCTATTTCTACCAACAGCGAATTGTGTGGTGACTGGTTTAATTGGTGTCCATGTACTTTGAATATTATTTTGTCGATAAAGCTGCCTGTTTTCATGTCTTGTTTTCTTACCAACTTCTTGTTGATCAAACTCTACCCATATTATACCCGAAGGTTTTCCAGGTTGATGTAACTGTACTAACTTAACAATATTACTAGCACCATTTGTCAAACCATCATCAGTTCTTACATTTATGGAAATTTCAGTTCTTTCACCTTCAGCAATCTGGAGCTTTGAAGCAAGCTGTTTAGTTTTTCGTGGGTCATTTGGAATTTGCTTCATTATTTTGTCTCTAAGTTCTGCAGAATTAGCACCTATGACACTGTCATGAGCTTTTACTGTGTATTTTGCCCCTGTTGCTGCTTTATAAACTTGGTTGTTAAATTCATCAACATTCAAGTTTTGGATAAATAAATGAGGTGCTTGTTTTGGACAGTTTTCTTCTGAAACTATTCTTTCTTTAATCTTTAAAATATCATTTTCAGTATGTTTTCCTTCTCTTAATCTATTCAAAGTTTCTGCAAATGCTTTACTCTCTCGTTGTCGCATTATTTCATGTAGTTCAAACATTCGGAAGTGTTGTTTCCATAAATTTGGAGTAAGAACACCATATTCTGAGTTATCAAAATCTTTGAATATAAAACCATCCATGACTGGTTTTAATTGAAACAAATCACCAATTGCAATTATGTTTACACCTCCAAAATCTTCCTTGCTACCTTTAATGTCTTTTAATCGATTATTTATTTGAACATTAAACATACTGTTTCCAACCATAGATATTTCATCTAGTAATATCAGTTTTACACTTCCTAATTGACACCTTAAAGTGTTTAATCTGTTTGAATCAAGTGGTTTATAATTTCTTAAGGACTGACATGCAGGTACTGCAAGAGCACTGTGTATTGTATTGCCTCGAATGATAAATGCAGCTTTTCCTGTAGGAGCTAGAAGTAAAACATTAACTTGACTGAAGTCATCACCCGCTCTTGTATTATAGTATTTCAATGCTGCTTGATAGATTGATTTTGTAAGATGTGATTTGCCAACACCTCCACCTCCACTAAGAAATGAGTAAAATGGTTTGTCTGAAGTCTTTATTAGGTGAAGAGTATGATAGAAAAATTCCTTTTGTTCTTTATTTAACATTTGTACCATTTCTCTATATTCGTCGTCTGGCATTTCATTTAGAATAAGTGGTTCATTATTTGATGATGCTGAAGGAATGCCAATGTCGTGTGACAGATCATAGTTTTCATTCAAGTCAGGATGTAAATCTATAGCCCCTTCATCTTCATCTTGGTGTTCAGCATCTTGAGTTACTGGTGCAATTAAATCAAATTGGTCTTCATCATTGTCAAAAGCTGAATTTAATTGTTCCCGGGCATTATTTAATTCTTCATTACAAACTGCATAGAGGCTCATTTGATCTCTTATTGAGTCTTGTAAAGTTAAATAATGTTCTTCATAAGATGAATAATTGCCAATTAAATCACTTTCCTCGTTCCTCCATGGTGTAAAAAGCATAATTAATTCCCGATAGTGCTTCTCTGGGTAGGCCTCTTTATTAAACCAGACACACCTTATGATTCTGGCTTTTGTTCGTTTTTTCAGTTCACTATTTTTATATGATTTTTTGGACTTATTAATTGTGTTGGTGTCATCGCAAAGTTCATCATCATTATTGTCATCATTATCTGATGTTTCTAATGGCAGATCATCAATGTCTGGTTTTGTTGTTTTCTTTTGATATGATTTGTTGTTAACACTATCATACCATGCTGCCCAGTCTGCTAAGGTTGCATTCTCAAGACTAGCAGGTCGTTCAGTGTATCTCTTTAAAAGTCCACCAAAATGTATTTCTTCACATTCATCTGGCATTTTTTCAATTTCACTTAGTGGTTTTAACAATTGAACTCTTTCATTAGGTGGTGAGGTTGGTATGAAAACAACTTCTCTTGATGATTTTCTCATTGGTAATTGTAGAACTATGTACACAGCTTCTTGCGCACTAATTTCAACACTGTTTAAAAATTTATTACCAATATCTCTCACTTGCTGCTTAATACTAGCATTTCCTTCTCTTGCTTCAGCACATGCATTACGAAGTAGTTCACTCATTCCCTTTTGAGCCTTGGATATATATGAAACAATATACATTGCACATGCATACACATCAAGAACAAATTGAATGTCCATGTTTGCTCTCCAGGCACTCAGACATGCAGTGTTATAATTGTTTATTCTGAGTTCATTGGGATTTCGTTTTAAAAAGATTGTGGGACAGTTGAGAGATGATCTAATTGCAAGTATATAATCATTGTCAGAGACATTCAGATCAGCTAATAATTGATCAAATGTGATATTTTCACCTTCTTTCATGTCATTTAGCTGCTGCTTTATAGTTTTCCACAAAACTTTTAGTTTTTTAACTTCACTTTGAGAAACATTATCATCTAGTGGATAAAGAATTTTTGTTGACTTCATTGGTGGTTGAGGATAATTAAATCTACATTCCTTTTTCGACTTTTTGCGACAAGTATGTGAATGTCTATGTGTTTGTCGATTAACAAGATTTCTTAGGTCAGGCTCATTATTTGGTAGATGGCAAGTGATTATCTGATCAATAAAAGATGTGACATCATCATCTTTAGCAACACCAAACACTGGAGCATTTTCTAGCCATATTAACATATGAATATGGGGTGAACCTCGTTGCTGATATTCAACTCTATAGAACCAGTCTCTAATTTTTCCCAAAGGGGCAATGTTGCTCATCAAGAATTCTTTCAAGAATTTATTAAATTGGTAATCAAAATGTCTTGCACACGTCACTGGGTCACTTTGGATGAGTCTGCATTTTTCTTCCCAATTTAATTCTTCCAATTCATCATCAGTATAATCTTTATGATCAATAAGTTGCCCTAATATTTTTAGGAGATGTAACCATTTTGTTTCGGCTGAGGAAAAGCTACAGAACAAAGTTGCAGGACCCAATTGTCTTATCATTGCAAAAAGATCTTTTTTAGCCTTTTCAAAATATGGGGGTGATCCTCTTAGTGCTCTTAAAAATTTGAAACCTTCATCATGGTGAACAATTCTTTCCAAACTACCATGTTGCTTTAACTGTCCAGCTGTTAAGCCTGTGTTACTTCTCTTAGATTTTCTTAGTGCTATTTGGGATTTGCCTAAAAGTATTTTCATCTGTAGCTTTTTGGTCTTAAAGAATATATTCTCTACACACATTGCAGCTCTTCTGTCTGACCTTCTTAACTCTGATTTACAAATGTCACTATAAAATACTTTGACTGATCTTTCTTTATTTTCTGGCCTTTTTTGCCCAAGAAATATCCCAGGATAAGCTAGTTCTTCTGAATATTTATCTCGAAATATACTCTGAGGTCTGTTACCTTCACCTGGTGCTATGTTATGTATTATTTCTCTTTCATGATCGTCAAGAAAATCTGTAGGAGTCAACATACTGTCAGTTACCCCAGCAGGAATTTCAGTCTCATCTTCACTCCAATCATCATTCTGGCATTTTGCACAATCTTTGGCAACATTTAAATTCTTGTCATCAGTATTTTTAGAATTGTTGTCTAAATTGTCTTTTTCATGTCCCATCGTAATATCATCAGGTGTGTATAAATTTTCCTGAAAGTTTTTCTGCCAGTGCTCATTAAAAACAATGCCTTGTTCATGATAAAGTCCACTGTTCATAGCTAACCAAGTTGCTGCCTGAAAGACTTTATGTGGCCTCACATTTAAAGACATTGCAGAACTTTTATATTGGAGTCGTCGTTTTAACTGAACTTTGATTGTCCCTGTTTCATGTGGTAGTCTTGGTAATGTATTTACAGTATTGACAACATCAGCAGGCACATTGACAACATTGCCATTTATCTTAAATTGCTTACCCCTTGGTGCTTGCATAAGCTTCAGAAAAGCTAATCTTGGTGCAATAAGTCTCCACTCTAATTGATTTAAATCAAAACTTTCTGGCTTTTCTGGAAATACCATCCCATTTTTTACAGCCAATGGAGGCATTTTATTCTTTTTTAAATGTTTTTCACATGTTCTACAGATCCACTCAATATCGTCAACACATATTTTTTTCAACAAGTATTGTGACATAGTGGGGTTTGACACTTTGAGTTTTTCAGCAGAATTAACACTATGCCTATACCACAACTGGTCACAACAAGTACAAATATATATTGGGCCTTTTGATACAGCTGTGTGAAATCTATGTATAAGATCTGAAACTGGTCCAGCATCACAGTTTCTCCTTTTTGTATCACATTCTTTTTGTATCAAGAGTCTGTTCTGTTTATGCTCATCAGATTCATTTGCTCTCCTATTTAAATCACTCACTTGCTGTGCCTGCAATCTATTCTGTCTGTGCTCATCAGATTCATTTGCTCTCCTATTTAAATCATACACTTGTTTTTCCTGCAATCGATTCTGTCTGTGCTCAGTAGATTCATTCACTCTTTTATGCTTATTGTTCACCTGTTTTGCCTTCAATCGATTTTCTCTCTGCTCAACAGATTCATTTTCTCTCTTTTGCTGTTTATACTCCCGACACTTTTGAAGCCTCTTTTCTTTTGTTAAAGCACTTTCTGTATTTTTTCGTTTTAAATAATTCAATCGCCCAGCTTGCAATCGCTTATTTCTAGTTTCTGAATCCTCAATTTTTACTTTCTTGTTCTTGCTTTTACACTGGTAATTTTTTCTTGTTACCTCGCATTTATCATTACTTTCATTAGCATACTCTCTTTTCTTATAGCAATTACCTAGTTCAGGTTTCTGATTATTGACTAATTGATTGTTTTGATTATCATCAATACAGACCTCATTGACTAAAACACCTTTCATTTCAAAAGGCACACATGTTCCTCGATAAGAAGTAGCCTGAAAAAATGCAACTAAGTTTTCAAGGCCATCAACAATGAGCAAGACACATGTTCCAAAAAAACTTGGCATTCCCCACATATCCCTTGAGTGAGAATCAAAGATTCTATAACTGTTGTTCAACATGTTAAACACTGCAACTGTGTTAGAATCAATAGTTAACAAACAACATTCATAATTTGTTTCTCCTCCAAAAAATATCTCTGTAAATGCATTTTTTAGGGAAATATAAGGCCCATTATTATCTGTCATAAATAATTCCCCACTTAATGATTCCCCACTATAGGTTAAATTATATGTTTTCTCATTTAGTGATACCATAGCAGGAACATCAGTCAACAACAAGAAGTCTTTTTTAACAGAACCTTTAATGCAATCATACAGACAGTTACCACGATACAAAATATTATTTAAATCAGGAGAATCCCAGTTGCCAATATGTGGTTTAATGTGTCTGAATATTATAGCGGTTAATGACATTGCAACGCATTGTTTACCCGCATTATCACCGAACTTCGACTGATCTCCTTGACTAAAATCAGCACGGAGAGTTTCCAATACATTAATTATTTCATATACTGTAGGACCTGGATTTTCTTCCACGTCATTTGACAGCCTTAGAAGCAATGGTACATAATATACATGATAACACATCATTTGATGAAACCAAGACATAACTTCATTTGATCTTTGATATTGCTCAACGACACGTTTTAATGTTGGCAAGTAAAACACATGTAAATAAAACATCATTAACATCGTGTTCCAAAACGACCCTTTCAAACGACGTTCATTATCTTTACCTGCCATAAATATGCTGTGGCACCCGATTCTCGATCGATATTGTTCTGGTGTAATGCCCATTTTGAAGTATTTTGCTAAATGCTAATGTATTTTGTGATTATATTTCAAAATTATAATAGATGACGTCACACTTGAAATTTTACAATAACAAAAAACCGCGTGTTTCTCGCGTGGGTTTGACGAATAAACGCCGAGCACTTCAGAATCACAACAGATTTCAAGCTTTCAGTTTCTCAATAATTTCTTAATAGTTTCTTAATAGTTTCTCAATAGAACTTTATCAACAATGTTTCAATAGATAGAGAGCGTAACCTTGACGCTCAGTCAGACCGCTGGCTTGGGTCTGCCCAAAACTTTCGTTCAATAAAAAGTCTCGATAGCGTAACACTTGACGCTCAGTCAGACCGCTGGCTTGGGTCTGCGCAAACTTTCGTTTCTTTAACAAAACTGAATAAAATAAGATGTTGAAAAACACCTACAACAAACAAACAAAGCACCCAGTCAGCTCAGTCCTCAGTCAGTTCTGTTGAGTCGAGATTTGTTTCAGATCGATTGAGATAAACAAACGTCACAGTTTTAAAACTACTTCTTACCTTGTAACAGAGAACGATAGAAACCTTTCCGAAAAGGAAAGATTTATTACTGAAACAGGCAGTGAGAAAACTCGAAATGACAAATCGTCCAAACCAAACACGAGGTTCACAATTGGTTTGAACTGGTTTCGCTTTTCGCTTATCATACCCCCACGAACAACGCGAGCACTTCTCGAGTACATGGCGATCATGTCGACCAAATTGACGATCTTGTCGAATATCGGGCGATGTTGCGGCGATGGTTGTCGAGTATGACGTAAGTGAGGTTCAAGACACCCGCGCAAGCAAGCATCACGCCGACATAGTGGCTCCCGCTGACAGGTCAGCGGTAGTCACAAAAAGTGAACCTTTCAAAACCTTTACAAATGCTGCTTTGTCTCACTGATGTGCATACAATTAGAAGCTATCTTAAATTCCCAAGCGTGTGTTTTTCTACAGGTTTCTGATATATTTAAAGCATACTCTGGAATTAAAAGATAATGCAACTGAAACATCTATTTAAAACCAAAGGAATATACAAATTTAATTATTTACATCCATACGTTTTATATACAATTACATTTAACATATTTACCTTAGTGCCCCCATGTGTACCACATGCTCCCTAACCCCTAACCTAAAACTTCATGTAAGAATGAGTGAAAATGTCATATTACTAATCAAAATAGCTCTCGAGAACTCTCGTTACGGACATTATGAAATATTAAATAAGAATGAGTGAAAATGCTCATATTACTAATCAAAATAACTCGAGAGACCTCTCGTTACAGACATTATGGAATATTAAAAAAAGCCTCTGTAGAGGAGAGTGTAATAATTGTTTACATGCACAGATATAAATTTAAAGATTAAAGATGGGGTAAAGTCCATTTGGTTGAAAGTTGAAACATGGTTTATAAACTTTTTTACTGTAGTTTTTGGTAGATATGGATATGAGTTTCAATTTTTAAGATGCAAAACAACACAGAATGTTTATACCAGAGGTAGTACACATACAGAATGAACATGATCCCATCTTTAAACTCTTCTACCTTAGATTAGTACAGAATAATACCTTACATGTATTATTTATCAAGTTTGCTACATTACCATGTGTGAGAAATGTCACAGAAACTTTGTCCTCAACATTACGTAGGTTTTGTTTAAGAAAACCTTGAAATATTAAAAATTGAATGTATTGAGTGGCAACTGAACTGTTTTTAAAACTTGTTTTACCCTTTCCATACTGTGGAATCATATGGAAGTTTTTGTTCAAGATTTCTTTAGCCTTTGAACCCATGTAAGTCATTACCAACTCACTTACTTTAACTCTTGACTGCAATACCATCATACCAGTTAGACATTCCAAGACATCTTTGGCTTCTTGCGTGTGGTCACTGACTTGGTCTGGAGCTTCCTCTTTTTGGCACACGTCACATAAGTCGCATGTCTCACCAACATCCTCATGCCCAAAATATTCCGCGATCATTAGTTGTCGGCAAACCGAATGTTCCATACAAAAACGAGTGATGGCATTTAAAAGAAAAAGTTTCATATCTTTTCCTTGTTCAGTTTGCATCCTTGTGATGTTGCGAAGATGGAATGCCCAATCACCAAAGCGAAAAAGCAGGACACAACTGCATTTATCACCATCGCGTCCGCCTCTCCCAGATTCTTGAACATAATCTTCCACAGATGGAATATAAACCGCACATCTGGTTTATCTATGCCCATTCCAAATGCATTCGTGCAACATATCACATTGACTATGCCATCAAGCCAAAGTGAAGCATTTTGTGCACGTTCTCCACTTTCCAACCCTGCATGGTAGAAAGTAGCTGTGATTCCTTGCTTTTTTAAATTATATGCCATTTCAACTGAATCTGCTTGAGTGGCACAATAAACAATTCCACAGGTATCTGCATGCTCTGTTGCAATAATGGCCGAAACTTGTTGCTTGGCTTTATTGTCTTTCTTCATCACAACAGAATATGCAAGATTATGTCTTCTGCATAGCAGTCTAATAATCTTTGGATCGATCATCTGAAGGGTGTTTTTAATGGCATCCAGGGTTTGATTTGTAGCTGTTCCAGTAAGAGCGGTAATGGGGACATTAAATGATTTTAAAATACCAAGTTGTTGATAGGTTGGCCGGAATTCTCTTCCCCAGGTGTCAATACAATGTGCTTCATCGATCACAAAGAAGCTCAGTTTTTTCTCTTTGTTGAGATGGTGTAAACAAGTTTGAAACTGCTCTGTCATAACAGCTTCAGGGCTGGCAAATACAAACTCGTATTGGCAATTCACTTGGATTAAATTGTGCATGATGTTTTTACGTTCACTTTCTGACAATGTAGTATTGTAAAAACATGTATTTATACCAAGTCTACGTAACCTTGCGTAACGATGATCAAGTTACGTAATGATCAAGTTACGTAACCTACGTAACTTGATCATCCATGAGCATTATAAGTGGGGAAACTACCACTGCAAGTCAAGTAGTCATTAGGCATGACAGGGCATAAATAATGGTTTTACCACCACCAGTTGGTATTAGAACAACTGTATCTTGACCAGATAGCATAGACTCAATTGCTTCTTGTTGACCTGGCTTGAATGAACTATGTCCAAAAACTGTTTGAAGCAATCCCAATGGTGTTCAACTCCCCATCTCAGTGGTTGGACCAATCTCTGGAATGTCATGAAAGCTACTCGAAGCTTGTTGTCTTCTGGGTAACATGAACTGTAATAAAGAAAAAATCTTAACTTGGGCAGTTTAAAATTAAATTAATATAACTGTACTTGCAAAAATATTAAAACATCAATTTATGGGGGTGCGTACAGTTTATGTTTGTGAATATGTATTAATTTTAGTCCATAATGTGACAAACTCATTAGGCATAGTACTATTATATGATCACTCAGAGTGTACAATTGAAAAAATATACTTCATACACCAAAATGATAAATACTTTTTTTATAGAAAACTGGTGTTTGGGGTTCATCAGTTTGATTTTGGGAAACATTCAATTTACAAAATAATAATAAAGTCTACCAAATCTACACACACACCAGAAGATGTGTGGTATTCTGTTGCAAATAAACCTGCACTAATGTCATAACACTGTAACACAAGATTATATTTACCATTTTAGGTGGGATAAAGCATTCAGTATAAATTTCAGAATATCTTCCTGACTCCCTGATTGTTTGGCTCGAACAAGGCAAGGAATGCCTCCAAGGGGTTTCAGGAAGCCACGGTGATGAAGGTACAGGCCATATAACTTTGCTGCCTCTCTGGCAGACCTTGCTGCAATCATCATTCCATCCTTTTCCATCCCATCACTAAGGCCCACCATTTGAAACTCAACATACTCAGAGTTCTACACATAGATACAAACAAAATGTTTGCCAGCATGAAATGGACTACAGCATTTAATTTAATATCCATAGTATCAATATCCCCATTCCACCCTTTCCTATTAAACTACAAAGGAGCTTTGAGTATGTCATGTATAAGCTAATTCTCTGCTAATTTTCTGGTCAGGGGTGCAGCAATTTATGGAAATCATGGGTGGAAAATAGAGTTCATCATGGGAGTAAACTATGAATTTTTCAGGGAATAGGCAATTTAAGTTCAGGCCTTCAGAGGATCTGTTTTATTGCAATATTATAACCCAAACTGTGTCCAGAATTTTTATATGAAGTCGCTACTTATTGTCATGGAAAGACAAATGATACAGCTCTACATATGCCAACAAAATAGTAAAGTTCTAAAATACTCATAGGAGTGGCGCCCATCCCTGCCTTAGTCTAAGACAAACTGTATTTTATAAATTATACAATGAATTCACCACTTATGATCAATGAGTATATGATAATCCTTACCATTTGAATGCGTACTTCGGCAAGTTCACTTAGAATTCTCCGTGTTTCCTGGCCGTGAAGATCTTCAAACAGCATCTTACAATCCTTATTTTTTTGTTCATCTAGCACCACCTTTCGATGCTTTACTTTAAAATGATGCATCAGACCCACTCCTTTCAAAAAGAATTTTATTTCACCATTGCTTTTATAGCACTCAGCACACAATATTTTGCTTTTTCCTTTCGCCACTTGAAAAGGTTTACTTGATGTAGCAAATATCGTATTCAAATTTCTTCATCCATTATTCATAAGCTTTATGCAAATGTCGCCATCTTGAAAGCATTATATGGCAGAGGCTTCCTCAATTTCACCCTTCCCCTCACTCTTTGCGCGCTCCCTAACCCCTAACCTAAAGCTTCATGTAAGAATGAGTGAAAATGTTCAATATTACTAATTAAATAAGAATAAGAGAAAATGCTCATATTACTAATCGAAATAACTCTCGAGAACTCTCGTTACGGACATTACGAAATATTAAATAAGAATGAGTGAAAATGCTCATATTACTAATCAAAATAACTCTCGAGAACTCTCGTTACGGACATTACGGAATATTAAAAAAAAGCCTCTGCGGAGGAGAGTGGATTCTGGTGCAATGCTCTGACCACTGAGCCACGGAGGGGCGTTGCCGAGAGCTTGATGGCGAGTTCTGTATATATATAATAAGGTGGTAATGCCAGGAGAGAATTGGGTATATTATAAGTAATATTGGGCATTTTACACGATTACATAGCATGTTCTAAGGATTTTGAGTGAAGGAAAATTCGAGTGTAGAATATATACACTTTTAGACCAAACCGGGACCAGTTGCGAAAAATCCAGCTACACAGGCTTTCAGGCAGGAATTGAACCCACGACCTTGCGATTCTAGTGCAATGCTGTGCCCACTGAGCCACGGAGGGCGTTGCCGAGAGCTTGATCGCGAGTTCTGTATATATATAAGGTGGTAATGCCAGGAGAGAATTGGGTATATTATAAGTAATATTGGGCATTTCACTTGATTACATAGCATGTTCTAAGGATTTTGGGTGAAGGAAAATTCGAGTGTAGAATATATACATTTTAAGACCAAACCGGGACCAGTTGCAGAAAATGCACATGGCCAGAAATCGCGGACATTTGAGCCAGCGTTTGTCAAACAGCGGGTTATCACATAAATCACAAGCGCTATGTTCTATCCCCTAATTGCCCCTCATATCCTTCATTGAAAATTTGAGCCAGCGTTTGTCAAACAGCGGGTTAATATCGCATAAATCCCAGGCGCTACGTTCTATCCCCTTTTAGTATAATTTCATAGTGGAAAAGAGGCTTTCCAGCTTTCTGATTGGTCCACTCAGCGGTTCCAAAAAAAAAAAAATGGCTTCCCAAAATCGATTTGCCAAAATTTCGGACGAAGAAATTGAAGAAATGAAGGAAAATGCCATTCCAAAGAAAACTAAAGAATCAACAAAATATGATGTTAAACTGTTTAAAGTAAGAAGCCTTTTGTTTATGTACGAATTTATTTTATTTCATCCTTTAAAAACTGACTAGCGTGAAGTTTTATGTCATGACTTTATACGTCAAACTGTGTTTTTTTCCCCAGCAGAATGGTTTTTACAACAAAACGAGTTTACGACAGAGTTCGAAAGCATGGATATAGCAGAAATGAACAAATGTCTCTCTAAATTTTACGTATCGGCCAGAAGAAAAGATGGTTCTAACTATAAAAAAACAAGCATAAGGTCAATACGAGCCGCTTTAGACCGCCGTCTTCGCTCACCACCGTACAACAAAAAGTTTTCAATTTGCGATGGTGTCACCTTTGATGAAGCAAACAAAACATTGCATTCTTACCTAAAGCACCTCATCGGCAGTGGAAAAATAGCTGGGACAGTCCACAAGAATCCTTTGAGTGTTCAAACCGTGAAAAAATCATTCGACAAAGGTGAACTAACAACTGCTGAAACCCGTAGCCCTCGAAGTTTGATGCAAACAGCTTGGTTTTACATATCGTTGTATTTTGGTAAACGAGGCAGGGAAAATCAGTGTGTGATGAAGAAGTCGATGCTGCGTCTTTCTGCAACTGAAGGGAGAGAGGAATACTCCGAGCTGAATAAAGATGAACCCGGAATGGTGCTTTCAAGCAAGAATCCACTGGTGGCCTTGATGGCACTGAAGACCATTCTGATGGCAAAATCTTCGCTCAACCGAATTCCCCGTCGAAACTATTAAAGCGTATCTTAATCATCTCAACCCCGAATTTGATGCGTTGTTCCAGTGGCCAAAAGAAGTATCCTCGAGGTTTGACCCCGAAAAAGTCAAGATCTGGTACGAGAAGAAGGTACTTGGTCACAACACACTTGACAAAATGCGAAATATATCTGAAAGAGCCGGTATCTCGCCGTATTACACTAACCACTCTCTGCGAGCGACAACTGTCACTGTTCTGTCCTCGAACAACGTTGAAACACGGAAAATCAAAGCAGTCACCGGCCACAGAAGCGATACAAGTATCGAAAGTTATTGTGAAAGGCCAACTCTGAATCAATTCAAGCACATGTCATCAACGCTTACCTCATTCATTCATGGTAATGAAATCACACCACCAACCTCATCTTCGTCCATCAACGATGCCATCCCAGCCACAATTGCTCCATCTCGATCTCCAGTTGAAAACAATCCATCTGTTGAAAAGAGCACCATCTCCTTCGGCAAGAATGAGGCAAATGTCCTTCAATTGCATGGTGTGAGCCCTTCATCCATTCTTCCATCTGGCACTTTCCAAGGATGTTCCTTCACGTTCAACATCAACGTGAACAACAAATAACTAAAATTACATACTTCTTAATGTTATCTTTCCTTCCTGTTTTTGTTAGAAATCCGAGACGTTTCCGTCTCGATTCAGTTCAGACTGTTTATTTAGTATCACAGATCAGTGATTG
Source organism: Corallium rubrum (assembly GCA_964035015.1). Lineage (NCBI taxonomy): Eukaryota > Metazoa > Cnidaria > Anthozoa > Scleralcyonacea > Coralliidae > Corallium > Corallium rubrum. The sequence goes on from CAXIUP010000026.1 coordinate 94,100, forward strand.
TTTAATATGCGAACGTTCCGAAGTCATGTGATTAATCATGTGTTCACGCGCGTGACTAAGAAAGGAAGTAAAATTTATAATTCAGAACGGCAGTTCAGACTGTTTATTTAGTATCACAGATCAGTGATTGTTTAATATGTGAACGTTCCGAAGTCATGTGATTAATCATGTGTTCACGCGCGTGACTAAGAAAGGAAGTAAAATTTATAATTCAGAACGGAAGTCAGACTGAGTGTTTTGTTGTGGAAATTATACTAAAACAATTAGTCACCTCAGTCTCGGTGCCTATCGGTGTATTTACCTCGCCGCTTCGCGGCTCGGTAAATATCCACCGACAGCCACCTCGACTTCGGTGATTAATTGTTAAATATCCTGTGTTACCAATAGTCTAGTGTGTTCTCAAAATGGCGGCTAGTTTAAAACGTGCTCGTGACATGGACTATAAACAATTCAATTTCTTTTCGTCGGCGGTCCTGTACGATTCCGTACCAAAAAGAAAAAAGGAATCTAGATATTACGAGGTTGAGAGAGTCATCACAAGGCGACGTGTTCGTTATGTAAGTATTTATATAAACATTGTATTGATCTTAACCGATTCAACTCAAAAGTGTCGCAGTATGAACTCCTAGTATGTCCTAATTTTTTAATTGTTAATCTTATATGACTCGAATTTGTTTGTGTCTTTGCAGGACCATGACTACCAGGACCATCACTTCCCAGGGGCGGATTTAGCGTAAGTCAAACGAGTCAAGCGACTGATGTAATGTTTTTGCGAGCATAAAAAGTTCCGACTCTACCTCCAGCAGACGCTGTAAAAATGGCGCAATCACACCCGCTAATCAGGCCACAGACCAGGCTATGTTTCGTCGAAAGTTCGCCGCGCGGGGTCTTTTTCCGGGAGCGCCGGAGAGATGACCCTGGGTACTTGTATACCGATCTGCTACCTGCTAGATTGGGATGCTGGGCATGGGTTCAGTGGCAGGCAGAGGTTGCGGGTTTGACTAACTTTCCCAGCAATTCGATTGGCTGCAACTGAATGTGACGTCAATTTGACTAACTTGCCATGAATGTGACGTCAATTGACTAACTTGCCTTGAATATGATTGGCTAATGCGTGATGCTAATGAATTCTGACTATCTTGACTAAAGTGCCTGATCGGTGAAGATAATGAATTCATCCACGCCAAGTCTGTCCTTTGATCGGTCATGGCTTCGCCTTCGGTAAGCTTTTTCGAACGAGTATCATCTGCTCTTCAGAGCAACGACGATCGTTTGCTGCAACAAATCAATGATGATATATCATCTAGATTGAGCAGCCAGCAGATGGTTTCTTCTGTGGAGCATTTAATAGACGCGATTGGAAGCATAATTTTCGAGTCATTTATTTTATTCCCCCACTGCTGTAAGGTAAGACTGGTAAGTTAAGGTCGTCTTCTTTCATTTCAAATCTACAAACAGTCTAGTGTCGAATATATGTGTTTTGTCCAGTCTCAGTATCGTATTATTTATTATTTTGCGTCCCAGTGAAGTCTGAGTTCAGAGTTCAGACATATATTTGTCAGCAGGCTGCATTAGCATATTTCACGCTTGCCAGGAGCTTTTATATGAATTTGAAACTCGAAGGATCAAATGATCCTTAAGTTCAACGTTAAATTGGATCTTTCTTTTCATGATTTTGAAATGAATACTGTTTTCAACGTATTGTTAGTCTCGCTATCTTGCTCTGATGAGATATATTTTAACGGCGAAATATGAAATATGATCTCAGTCGGTACATGACAATTTTATTAAATTAATCTTTGAGACAATGAATAATTGCACGGGTGTTCGCTCCTGTCTCTAGTTAGCTTTGTAAATATATAATTCTGTATAATTTTCTCAATAAAGTTTAAGAAACATCCAATTTGGACAAAATATTTTGCAATAATGATAAAATGTGGCATTAAAAATATGTTTTGAAAGTTTCAAAATTTTGCTCAAAAGTGCTGTCGGATCGCGGGAAATGCCATTTTAGAGACCCCAATTTCAAAAAATTTCCGGGGGGGCATGCCCCCGCAACCCCCTAGATCGGTGGACCAGAACTTTGACTGACATTTTCAAAATCCTAAATCCGCCCCTGCTTCCACTCTTGCCAATAAATTTGGGTTTTATCGCACTGCAAGCCCTTCTCAGACGCCCTTCCACAAGTTGCGAATCTTCTCTGACTTTCATTCCAGTTTTCTCAAGAAGAAAACCATTAAGAATCTCGACACAGCTACAGGGGATTTCCAACTTCAAACGAGCTTGATGCCACTCGCAAAAAGAATGGTAAGGCAGCGTCACTGTCAGAACAACTTGCTTTTCTGAAGTGCTCTGCTGTCGTATATATCGCAGAGAATGGCTATTGTCTACCCGAACATGATTTTTGGATCTCTCAAAGTCTATAAACTTCCATATATTTGACATTTTTGAACCTATCTTCGATCTTTACAGAATCGAGTAAAATTACATTCCACTCGATTACATAGCATGTTCTAAGGATTTTGGGTGAAGGAAAAGTCGAGTGTAGAATATATGCATTTTAAGACCCCACAGTTGGACGAGTTGCGAAAAATGCAACTACACAGGCCTTCAGGTAGGAATTGAACCCACGACCTTGCGATTCTAGTGCAATGCTCTGACCACTGAGCCACGGAGGATACAGAACTCGCGATCAAGCTCTCAGCAACGTATATAAGGTGGTAATGCCAGGAGAGAATTGGGTATATTACAAGTAATATTGGGCATTTCGCTCGATTACATAGCATGTTCTAAGCATTTTGGGTAAAGGAAGATTCGAGTGTAGAATATATACATTTTAAGACCAAACCGGGACCAGTTGCGAAAAATGCAACTACACAGGCCTTCCGGCAGGAATTGAACCCCCGAGCTTGTGATTCTAGTACAATGCTCTGACCACTGCGCCACGGAGGGCGTTGCCGAGAGCACTCGATTACATAGCATGTTCTAAGGATTTTGGGAGAAGGAAAATTCGAGCGTAGAATATATACATTTTAAGACCAAACCGGGACCAGTTGCGAAAAATGCAACTACACAGGCCTTACCACTGAGCAACGGAGGGCATTGCCGAGAGCTTGATCGCGAGTTCTGTATATATAATAAGGTGGTAATGGCAGGAGAGAATTGGGTATATTATAAGTAATATTGGGCATTTCACTCGATTACATAGCATGTTCTAACGACTTTGGGTGAAGGAAATTTCGAGTGTAGAATATATACATTTTAAGACCAAACCGGGACCAGTTGCGAAAAATGCAACTACACAGGCCTTCCGGCAGGAATTGAACCCCCGAGCTTGTGATTCTAGTACAATGCTCTGACCACTGAGCCACGGAGGGCGTTGCCGAGAGCACTCGATTACATAGCATGTTCTAAGGATTTTGGGTGAAGGAAAATTCGAGTGTAGAATATATACATTTTAAGACCAAACCGGGACCAGTTGCGAAAAATGCAACTACACAGGCCTTCAGGCAGGAATTGAACCCACGACCTTGCGATTCAAGTGCAATACTCTTACCACTGAGCCACAGAGGGTGTTGTCGAGAGCTTGTTCGCGAGTTCTGTATATATAAGGTGGTAATGCCAGGAGAGAATTGGGTATATTATAAGTAATATTGGGTATTTCACTCGATTACATAGCATGTTCTAAGGATTTTGAGTGAAGGAGAAGTCGAGTGTAGAATATATACATTTTAAGACCAAACCGGGACGACTTGCGAAAAATTCAACTACACAGGCCTTCTAGCAGGAATTGAACCCACGACCTTGGGATTCTAGTGCAATGCTCTGACCACTGAGCCACGGAAGGCGTTGCCGAGAGCTTGATGGCGTGTTCTGTATATGTAATAAGGTGGTAATGATAGGAGAGAATTGGGTATATTATAAGTAATGTTGGGCATTTCACTCGATTACATAGCATGTTATAAGGATTTTGGGTGAAGGAAAATTCGAGTGTAGAATATATACATTTTAAGACCAAACTGGGACCAGTTGCGAAAAATGCAACTACAGGCCTTCAGGCAGGAATTGAACCCACGACCTTGCGATTCTAGTGCAATGCTCTTACCACTGAGCCACGGAGGGCGTTGCCGAGAGCTTGATGGCGAGTTCTGTATATATAATAAGGTGGTAATGGCAGGAGAGAATTGGGTATATTATAAATAATATTGGGCATTTCACTCGATTACATAGCATGTTCTAAGGATTTTGGGTGAAGGAGAATTCGAGTGTAGAATATATCATTTTAAGACCAAACCAGGACCAGTTGTGAAAAATGCAACTACACAGGCCTTCCGGCAGGAATTGAACCCCTGACCTTGCGATTCTAGTGCAATGCTCTGACCACTGAGCCACGGAGCACGTTGCCGAGAGCTTGACGGCGAGTTCGGTATATATAGAAGGTGGTAATGCCAGGAGAGAATTGGGTATACTATAAGTAATATTGGGCATTTCACTCGATTACATAGCATGTTCTAAGGATTTTGGGTAAAGGAAGATTCGAGTGTAGAATATATACATTTTAAGACCAAACCGGGAGCAGTCGCGAAAAATGCAACTACACAGGCCTTCAGGCAGGAATTGAACCCACGACCTTGCGATTCTAGTGCAATGCTCTTACCACTGAGCAACGGAGGGCATTGCCGAGAGCTTGATCGCGAGTTCTGTATATATAATGTGGTAATGGCAGGAGAGAATTGGGTATATTATAAGTAATATTGGGCATTTCACTTGATTACATAGCATGTTCTAACGATTTTGGGTGAAGGAAAATTCGAGTGTAGAATATATACATTTTAAGACCAAACCGGGACCAGTTGCGAAAAATGCAACTACACAGGCCTTCCGGCAGGAATTGAACCCCCGAGCTTGTGATTCTAGTACAATGCTCTGACCACTGAACCACGGAGGGCGTTGCCGAGAGAACTCGATTACATAGCATGTTCTAAGGATTTTGGGTGAAGGAAAATTCGAGTGTAGAATATATACATTTTAAGACCAAACCGGGACCAGTTACGAAAAATGCAACTACACAGGCCTTCAGGCAGGAATTGAACCCACGACCTTGCGATTCTAGTGCAATGCTCTTACCACTGAGCCACGGAGGGCGTTGCCGAGAGCTTGATCGCGAGTTCTGTATATATAAGGTGGTAATGCCAGGAGAGAATTGGGTATATTATAAGTAATATTGGGCGTTTCACTCGATTACATAGCATGTTCCAAGGATTTTGGTTGAAGGAAAAGTCGAGTGTAGAATATATACATTTTAAGACCAAACCGGGACGAGTTGCGAAAAATTCAACTACACAGGCCTTCCGGCAGGAATTGAACCCACGAACTTGCGATTCTAGTGCAATGCTCCGACCACTGAGCCACGGAAGGCGTTGCCGAGAGCTTGATGGCGAGTTCTGTATATGTAATAAGGTGGTAATGCTAGGAGATAATTGGGTATATTATAAGTAATGTTGGGCATTTCACTCGATTACGTAGTATGTTATAAGGATTTTGAGTGAAGGTAAATTCGAGTGTAGAATATATACATTTTGAGACCAAACCGGGACCAGTTGCGAAAAATGCAACAACACAGGCCTTCTGGCAGGAATTGAACCCCTGACCTTGCGATTCTAGTGCAATGCCCTGACCACTGAGCCACGGAGGGTGTTGCAGAGAGCTTGATCACGACTTCTGTATATATAATAAGGTGGTAATGCCAGGAGAGAATTGGGAATATTATAAGTAATATTGGGCATTTCACTCGATTACATAGCATGTTCTAAGGATTTTGACCACTGAGCCACAGAGGGCGTTGCCGAGAGCTTGATCGCGAGTTCTGTATATATAAGGTGGTAATGTCAGGATAGAATTGGGTATATTATAAGTAATATTGGGCGTTTCACTCGATTACATAGCATGTTCTAAGGATTTTGGGTGAAGGAAAAGTAGATTGTAAAATATATACATTTTAAGACCAAACCGGGACGAGTTGCGAAAAATACAACTACACAGGCCTTCCGGCAGGAATTGAACCAACGACCTTGCGATTCTAGTGCAGTACTCTGACCACTGAGCCACGGAGGGGGTTGCCGAGAGTTTAATGGCGAGTTCTGTATATGTAATAAGGTGGTAATGCTAGGAGAGAATTGGGTATATTATAAGTAATATTGGGCATTTCACTCGATTACATAGCATGTTCTAGGATTTTGGGTGAAGGAAAATTCGAGTGTAGAATATATACATTTTAAGACCAAACCGGGACCAGTTGCGAAAAATGCAACTACACAGGCCTTCAGGCAGGAATTGAACCCACGACCTTGCGATTCTAGTGCAATGCCCTTACCACTGGGCCACGAAGGGCGTTGCCGAGAGCTTGATCGCGAGTTCTGTATATATAAGGTGGTAATGCCAGGAGAGAATTGGGTATATTATAAGTAATATTGGGCGTTTCACTCGATTACATAGCACGTTCTAAAGATTTTGAGTGAAGGAAAAGTCGAGTGTAGAATATATACATTTTAAGACCAAACCGTGACGAGTTGCGAAAAATTCAACTACACAGGCCTTCTGGCAGGAATTGAACCCACGACCTTGCGATTCTAGTGCAATGCTCTGACCACTGACCCAAGGAGGACGCTGCCGAGAGCTTGATCGCGAGTTCTGTATATATAACGTGGTAATGCCATGAGAGAATTGGATATATTATAAGTAATATTGGGCGTTTCACTCGATTACATAGCATGTTCTAAGGATTTTTGGTGAAGGAAAAGTAGAGTGTAGAATATATACATTTTAAGACCAAACCGGGACGAGTTGCGAAAAATGCAACTACACAGGCCTTCTGGCAGGAATTGAACCCACGACCTTGCGATTCTAGTGCAATGCTCTGAGCACTGGGCCACGGAGGGCGTTGCAGAGAGCACTCGATTACACAGCATGTTCTAAGGATTTTGGGTGAAGGAAAATTCGAGTGTAGAATATATACATTTTAAGACCAAACCGTGACGAGTTGCGAAAAATTCAACTACACAGGCCTTCTGGCAGGAATTGAACCCACGACCTTGCGATTCTAGTGCAATGCTCTGACCACTAAGCCACGGAGGGCGTTGCCGAGAGCTTGATCGCGAGTTCTGTATATATAATGTGGTAATGCCAGGAAAGAATTGGGTATATTATAAGTAATATTGGGCGTTTCACTCGATTACATAGCATGTTCTAAGGATTTAGGGTGAAGGAAAATTCGAGTGTAGAATATATACATTTTAAGACCAAACCGGGAGCAGTTGCGAAAAATGCAACTACACAGGCCCTCCGGCAGGAATTGAACCCACGACCTCGCGATTCTAGTGCAATGCTCTGGCCACTGAGCCACGGAGGCCGTTGCCGAGAGCTTGATCGTGAGTTCTGTATATATAATAAGGTGGTAATGCCAGGAGAGAATTGGGTATATTATAAGTAATATTGGGCATTTCACTCGCTTACATAGCATGTTCTAAGGTCGTGGGTTCAATTCCTGCCGGAAGGCCCGTGTAGTTGTATTTTTCGCAACTGGTCCCGGTTTGGTCTCAAAATGTATATATTCTACACTCGAATTTTCCTTCACCCAAAATCCTTAGAACATGCTATGTAATCGAGTGAAATGCCCAATATTACTTATAATATACCCAATTCTCTCCTGGCATTACCACCTTATTATATATACAGAACTCACGATCAAGCTCTCGGCAACGGCCTCCGTGGCTCAGTGGTCAGAGCATTGCACTAGAATCGCCAGGTCGTGGGTTCAATTCCTGCCGGAAGGCCCGTGTAGTTGCATTTTTCGCAACTGGTCCCGGTTTGGTCTCAAAATGGATATATTCTATATATATATTATATTATATTTATATTTGTGAAATTCATTACTAATTCATGAGTTTTGCAGCCAATCCAATTTCAGAAATACGTCACATGTATACCCCTGTAAACCCCATACAAACTAAATCCAATGATGCTAATTAGTTACAACCACTAGTGGATGTATACTCTTCTGATACAACCACTAGTGCTTGTAACTAATTAGCATCTCAATATCCCAAAGGGATTTTTACTATTTATTCATATTTACTCGCCTTCGGCTCGTGATTGTATATTATGTAAACATTACATACATACATACATACATACATACATACATACATACATACATACATACATACATACATACATACATATATATATATATATATATATATATAATATAATAATAATAATAATAATATACGTAAAATAAACATTCACGTTCCCCTTTCGCTCATGAATTATTAATTTTTTGAAATCGGAAGTCAATCTCTGCTTTTTGTATCTACTGCGCATGCGCTAGTAGATACATTGCTGTCGTGTGTTAAGTTAAGTTTAAGTTAACAAAAGAATGCCTTCGGAACCAATCAAAATACAGAATTAAACGATTGACTGCCGACAAACCGCCGAAGCCAAAATTGTAAACCAAGTACTTCATGTAAGTCAAGCTAGGTAGCATCGAGTGAGATTATTCAAGGAGCGAGGAGTGAGATATTTATTTCAAGAATAGAAGTTTTTACAAGCTTAGTAAGTATTTTAAGTATGAATCGTTGTTAATTTTTAAATGTGATGTACTATAGATCGTTTTCATCTGACGTCACGGCGGCCATATTGGTGTACCAAAACAATGAAATGGCGGCCATATTGGTGTACGTTATGGGAATTAGCTCTTTCTTATTCAAATATTTCGTATTGTTTCACCACCCCAATGGGGCCACCGATCACGTGAGTGAAAACGATCTATAGACGTTTTTCGAATGATGATAAGTTTCTGAAAGCCTCTTAACGAATGAGTCTCAGGGTCATGCAGTGCGTGCTTATGTTTATGTTTACATACGGGAACTTGACCTTTTCACATTTCACATGTCGGTGATCTTCAGTTCCGTGCATCTGATCATCAGTCTTCACAGAGCTTTAACAGAGTTAGTTTTGTCATGTTTGAATCTGAATCTGACCCGGATCTGACTACGGAGCGCTACGACTTAGAGGATGATCTAAACGCGTACGGATCACCAATATATAATAGCGCTGATGGCCTCGAGATACAGCTGGACGAACGAGCAGTTGAATCTGCGATTTCATCGGTTGATAACCGAACACAGGTGCGTGTATTTTCAATTTATTTTATTTCACTGATTCTGAAATATATTTACTCATTTGATACATGAATTACCTATACCTACCTACCACATTTTCATGTTTCAGTTTTGTAACTCCAAAAATACCTGCAGTACTCGAAGCGGAAGGAAGAGACACGGCTGTCCATGTAGAGACGAAGGAATAAATTGCGACGAAAGGTGTTCATGCGGAACCAAAAAAGCAGCGTGTAAGAACAAGTCGGCGCAAGAACAGCAGACCAGTGGAGAAACAAACGCTGGAAGAAATGCTTTTTAACGCCATCAGATCGCTGTTGACGAAGCAAAGCAACAAATCACTGTAAGTTCACGTCTTATTTATCGACAAAAGTTTGCTCCCTGGAGAATGTGCTACCGCTGCTCATATCACGCTTTAGATATTATTCCTGTATGATTTTACACCACAGCTTATAAACCTTTCCCTGCAAGCGGCGATCTCTTGCTCTCTACCTACCCAGACCAATGTAAACTTGCAGTGTTACTTGGCATAATTCAATTACAGTATATAATGCCAGATAGGCAATGGCCAAATTCAAAAGTGAATGACAGATTTTGAGATTTGATACCAATTCATATCTCTTGGTAATAAAATGTCACTGCAAACATCCACTAAACCACGTGTTTCATAAATATATTTTCTCAGGAATTCATTGGAACGTTGACTGTGGATCAAAAGGACAGAGCGCTGCTTGAGCTTTTGACCAATGGGAAAGGGAGTCTCGATTATGCAAAAAATATTGCTGAATTTGGCGGAGAACCACCCATAATCCCCTCAACAAGGCCATCCTGGTGTAAATGTGGAGTATGTCGCCCTATGCCAACTGAGGAAGAAAACAAGTGTTGTGGGAAAGTAAGGTGTCACATCATTTGTTACATTTCAAAATGTTTGCACGGACAGGGATGTTTTGGTTATGGCGATCAGAGGGAGAAGTGACATTAGAGCAGAGGAACCCGACTATGGCACAAACAGTTTCAGGAAGGCAGCATATCGCCAATATATTCTCTGGCGATATAAGAAGTTAGGACGGGGTAACAGGAAAGTGTGTCCATCATGTGTTGTTTTAGCAATAAGACAAATCTACCCTGCAGATGATGGTGGCTATATGGGATTTAGGAGAGCTTGACATGTTTATCTGCATAATTTATAGTGCATTCTTAAATTTTAGTCTTAATTTTTAACTCAGATATGAGTCAAGGTGTTTATTTTCTGTTTATCTTTCACTAATGTCAAATAAACAGTCTATATGGAAACAAAGTGCCTGAGATTTGCTTACTGACCCAGTGAAGGAATGAAGTTTTTACTGATAAACAAACAAAAGGGAAATAGTGACCAGTATAGACTGAGAAATGAGTTTTAATATTAAAGGTATTAGGCTTATATTATGGTCTCAAATTATTCAGCATTTACCATGCTGAACTGGAGTGAAAATGATCACTGTATTTTCATTTTTACACCAGTTCAGCATTAAACAAACATGATAAAAGCTGAATAATTTGAGACCAACATAAGACCTTACAGTACTGTACAATGACATGTCAGGTGACCACCCCTCCATGAGTACAAATATGTGGCATTAGCCAGGTTAAAGTCATAAAATGGTACAATCTGTGATTAGGGCAACAGTTATAATAGGTGAGTTTTGGAGTGTTGCGCGCACCTCACTTTTCATAGGAGTTGGTGGGCTCCTGGCTGGCTCCACTCAAAGTAAACGATGGTGAAAAGACTTGCTCTAATTGTACAAGCCAGCCAAGAACAACAGAATTAAACATCGAGAAAAGGTATCTATATTTTGTTTATTTTAAACAGAATGTTTACTTTGAGTGTACAGTTCTTTTGAAAAGTGACGTGTGTGCAACACCCTGAAACTCGCCTATACTGTACATTCCATGTTGCATGTTATTTGAAAATCAGAAATTCCACAAATATATAGGCAATTTACATGTATATAAAAATTATACTGTTAATTTACTGATTTGAGCCAGCTCCTGTATCTTGTACGTTGGATGACTGTGTTGCAAATCTTGAAAGTGACTTCTTAACAAGAACACTTGTACTAGGAATTGGTTTACCAGCAATGGATGGAGCAATATTTTTTGGATGGTCTGGTGAGATTGAGACGTTTCTCAATATGCTGACTTTATCATAAACCCTCTTCTGCAGTACCCTGGTAGCAATGGTGGGCCAAAACTCGTAGGTCTTCTGCTCCTTAACAGCTTCCACCCTCCGATTCTTTGACCTTTTACTGTAAACTTTGTTGTGTTTTGGTTTACCACTTTTGGTTACTCGATAGCTGTAAGGCAAGTTCTTCCCACAAATGCATCATTCCTGTAGAAAAGGAAAATTATACTATTTAGTTTTATTCTTTAGATGAGCTCAGTTTTTCGCGAGCATTAATAGCTTGTGGTGCAGTGGGGGTGCATTGCGGGCTACCCATACTACCTCACCTTTAGCCTCACCTTTAGTTTATTTATTTATTTATTTGTTTATTTATTTATTTACTTTTTTTTATATTTATTTATTTTTAATTTTTTATATATTTATTTTTCCAGGTTGTGTTCTGACCACAGCAAGCAATCCTTGTATAGAATGGTTTGCTGTATTGGCCTCTAATATATATATATATATATATATATATATATATATATATATATATAGTAGCAAATATGGTAGCAAAAACAACTTACTACCATCAAGCTGCAATTTCTAAAATCAACTAACAACAGATTAAATATTGTTACAAAACACATTCAGTATTTAAAAATACTTACTGGAACCCAACTCTCTTAGGTACATATTTGAGTAACATGGAGTTGAAATTCTCCAATTTGCTTGTGTGCCTGTTAAAATACACATGCAAGTGTCAATTACATACATTACAGTATTGTAATATGTTTTTTTACTAGTTCATAGAACAAAATAAATACAGTAGTACTAGAATTCATACAAGTACCTAAATGTAATATAATAATGCAAGCTACTCAAGAACTTTCGGTCGAGCACCACTTGGCGTATTGCCTCAAATGCTTTGGAATTCTTGTGCAAATACGTCTTGTCAGATTCCGTGGCAACTAATGGACCATGTTTGCACTCCCCCTCAGCCCATTCATGCTCTCCTGCAATATGATGCAATACACCAATCCAATCATCCTTAAATAAGTATTACAAAGTGAAATTAATTCATATTATTATAAACACAAATAGACAATGTTTCATAACTAGCCAAAAAATGGTCCCTTTTTTATTTTATTTATGTCTATAAATGCCAAATTATCTTGTCAGCTTAGGAGGTACAGTAATGAGTTACTACTCGTCCAGGTTTCTACTTTCAAGCCAGAGTCATTCTTCCCAAACAGCTTTAGAAATTTAGGTGATCTGAAAATGTTATTTTTTGAAATGTATACACAACAATTTATATGTTTTTTTATTTCTTTACACTTTTTGTAAAGTGCCGGGTCACTCACTTTGGGAAAATCTTTGTGGAGGTAACCAACATGGCATGAGTATAAAGTCAGGCCGGTGCTGAATGATATTGTACACTTGTACTGTAATAAAATAATGGTTTTCTCTTGATATTTACTTGAATTGTCCTAGGTGCAATCTTGGACAAAAGTACTGTAGTTGCAATTGTCAACTCAATGCCCTCCATTTTATTTTAAACTTTACAGCAGTAAACTTGTTTTCTTTTGAATTAAAACAAACCTTAAGTGTGTCTACATCACCATTGCAATTTTGGCACACAAACCAAAAGTGGTTCCGTATAGGTTCAGACCACTGGCTTACTGATTCACAGCCTTCGACTTTGGCAGCCTGCAATGATTGTGATAATTAAAACACAAAGATCAGAAAATGTTATTTAAGATGCAGTAAGCACCAAATGAATTGTTGTCTGTGGCAACAGACCATAACAATACAGTTAGTCTTTCAATTGCTTGACATAAATTAAAACTTTAAAAACATGACTTTGTCTACCTTAGCAAGTTTCTTTGTCAGTTTGACAGATTTGTGCCAAATGTCTAATGCATGGAATAACTGCGAGTACTCATTGGGATACTTGTCTAAGAAAATAATGAAGTAAAGTAAACAAAACATAAACTAAATGACAAATTTTGGTGTTTGAATAACAACATTCGTTTTACAGCCATTTTCCCCACTCACACAAGGATTGGCCAGTGACTCCCCACAGCAGTTTCCACCACTTCTCACCATCCTCATCCCTTTTCTATCCCAAGCAAGGTGATGCACCTGTTTGAATGCAAAGCCTAACCCTTTCACTTCTGTGGGGGCCTTTAACACCTTTTAGTATTTTACTCTGACCAATGCCAGACAATTTTACTCATAAGGGGAAGCAGTCTAGTAGTGAAAGGGCTAAATTTGCTTGGGGCGACCTTTATAATTCTCTGGCTGACATTATATGATTTTATTGTGCAGAAAGAATGGGCCAGTTCAGACTGGCCAGAACAGATAGACATGTGTTACCTTTCATTCTCCTGACCATTGCAATCACTGCTGACGAAGCATCAGTTGCAACTTCTGAGACAATTATCCACCCAACCATTCTTTCCAGCAACTTCTTGCAACCAAACACTTCCATGTTCGTTGAAATTCCCCCAGTTTCCCTTTTATCCACGACTTCAAGATCAACAATAACTTCGAGATGTTGTTCCATTAATGCATACATGCAGTATTTGGCACTATGTCCAGGTGAGTCATTCCTGCCATCTCCACACAATATTGTTGACTCTCCATCTAAAATATCCCAGATCTTAGATTTCATTTCGTTCCAAAATGCCTTCACTTCAGGAATGATGTAATGTGTTTGCATCCGGTTGTAAGTAGCCTTCGATTAAAACCAAGTTGAAGAAACTTACTGAACAATTGTAACTTCTCAAAATTGTTACCAGAAATTAAAACTCCAGCAGCTAGCAATAGTGAATTAACATAAATGTTCTGACCATTCTTCTCACACAGTACTCTGAAAGATGTCCAAATTCACTGTGTGTCTTCGTAGAAAACCCAAGTGAATCTTTCCTAGCAATCCACATGTCATACGCGTGTTCTCGCAATTTAATTCGTTTGTATCCTTCATCGTTTCTTGGCCTGCCACACTTTGGAGGCGACGCGCCAGGCAAAGCACACATTTTCGAACAAAATACAACAATTCAGGTGTCTTTTAACCAACAACAGGGCTAGAATTCGATTCACCAGCGACGAGTTGGACTGGGCGCCATTTTCGGGGCACCCTAAAATGGCCGCTCAAGCGCGCAATGCATGACCCTGAGACTCATTCTTTAATAGTCATCGACAAGACGAAGGCAATTTATATTTAATAGCAGTCTGATCGAGCTTTGTAAACTGACAAGGCTGTGCATTGCTGAACAGAAATGAAATTTTCTTCTAAGAAAACAAAACTAGCTTCATGATCAAGCAACAATGTGCAAAACCTGTGCAAAGGCTATGTAGAGAGTGTGAAACGGCAAGTCTTTATATTTATAATGGGGTAATTAAATTGTATGCTGCAGTTGTCAATGTCATGCAAAAATGAATGCCAAACACTTTAATATTCTACCTTTTACTGCATGCATGCATAATTATACAGCATATGTCTACTCTTGAAGTACAATTAATCGTTCACAACTTCATGATTTCTAAACTTTACAGCAGTCATACTTCAGATGCTTGTTATCTCAAACGATTTTCCTTTACCTACCAACTGGATTGCAATATTATTTGACAAATTGTTGTAACAAAGTTATTTTTAAAAATACTTAATTAGTCAAATTTTGTGAGTTGTTATTGATGTACTGTATTAAAATTTGATTGGCCTACTAAACTATACAATAACCATACTTTATTACCATAGGTTTTAAATAGTACCATAGCTTTAATAGTCAAGCTGTTATCAGTTATCACACTGCCTCTCACCACGAGGACCGAAGTAAAGCCCAATTTGATTGAGTTAGTATTTGAATGGGTGACCATGCACATAGCTGCATGGGCTTAGGACTCATGCTGCTCAGCCTCCTGTGCTTTGATGGCTTTACTCCGAGTTCCTTTCTTAAGGTAAAAACACAGCATGGATAGCATCGACAATCTTGACAACAATCAGGCACGTAGCCGGGATTTTGAAAGGGGGGAGCCGAAATCAAAATAATTTTTTAGGGGGATCCGGGGGCATGCTCCCCCGGGAAATTTTGAATCGAGAGTCGGTGAAATGCCATTTCCTGGCTTTTGGAGGAAGATTTTACAGACTCTAAAGGTTGAAAAACGTTATAAAATACTCAAAACACGCAAACGTCACATAGATACTCAAAATGCATACACTCAGTAGATTGAATACACTGTTTACAGTTTATTTCCTGACATAATTCATATTGCATCAGTTTTGTAGTTACATGTCTGTTGTTTTATGTCAAAAGGGGGGGGGGGGGGCCCCGCGGCTCCCCCGGCTACGTCCCTGACAACAATATTGTTCAGCTCTGAGTACAAGGTCACTACAAGTACATACAGTAATTACAACATTGTTTTTACCATAGTAGCTATAGGCATGATTGAACGCAGTAGATACACGCATGTCTGGACATGCCTATTTTTAATACTGTCTTATAGATGAAACCATTTAAAGTATGGAATGTAGATCGGTCAAAAAAGGTTATAGTTGTTGCGAATTCGGTAGAAGAACTGATGAGAAAAGGTATTTTAAAATTATATCTATTCCATTTGTACATTTATTTCAACATCTATTTCTATCGTGAAATTTTATACAATGAAAGGATACGTCTTTTAATATCAATTTAAAAGATTTTAACCATTTATAATTAGGGAAGGAAAAACTTGGTTTAAATCCTGTGACCGTGGGTGATCACAAACTCGTTCTAGAAGAAGATGGGATTGAAGTGGACCAGGATTATTTGCCTTTTGTGAAAGAAAACACAATTTTGCTGCTGTTATCAACAAGTGAACGATTGAGCGATTGAAAAGGCAAGTTAAATACCGAGATTTTCAAATCAATTGACAATCGTTGTCGTTGATCTTTTTAGTGCTTCTGAAGTACCGCACTGTTTGGACTTGTGGTTGTTTGTGTGACAATGGTTGTTTTTCATTGTAATCCCCGAGCCGGGCGTAGGGCCGAAGGCCCGGAGCCCGGTGAGGGTGCTAATCTCGACATGCGTGGAGTCCACTTTACACGCGTGTTCAAATGCGAATCAGTTTGAGCGATCTGAATATTTGTATATATATATATATATATATATGTGTGGACGGACCACGCGCGGTGAAGATTGTAGGGCACTGGAAACGATATAGTTCTTGACAAAAAAGATTTGAAGTAATATATTCTTGACAAAAAGACTTGAGAAAGGAGTTTTGAGGATACGTACATTCATTTCAAAAGAACAGAAACAAATCAACGTCTTGACTAAAGGAAACCCGTCAAACCGAACCTCGAAAGAGGGAAAAAAATATAGAAAACCAACGATGATAAAGGCCGAAAAGTTTAAGCTACGGTAAAAATATAGAGCAGTCGCTCTCAGTAATCACGAACACTTAGTAGCAAAACTGTTCGAGTTTCCCTGTTTACGTCTATGACTGTTAATTTTGTTTTATATTATGACATTTTGTGTGTCCTTGAAGTCCGTTGTAAACGTATCATATCCATAATTGCATGTTTTTTTCTTGCCGATGCCCGTTGTATTTTTTACCTGTGGCTGCCGTCTTATCTTCTTTTAAATAGTTTTCTTTTTGTAAAACTACTTAATATGACTTAGCGGTTGTTTATAATTTAGCATAAAAAATGGAAAAGGAATTTTTTTAAAACGTACAAATGCTGTTGAAATATTTATTAAGGCCCATTAACATGTATGTGAAAAAATTTTCAGCAATTCAGATTTCGAAATGAAAAACTGTTTTTGTTATATTTGTTTAAATAAATTTAAAATATCATAAATGAATACCAGCCAGGCAGTTTGAATAGTTTTCAAAATGCAATACTTTTAGATACCAAGCAATGGTCTTTGTAAACATGGAAAGAAAGAACTGTAACATATAACCCTAATGTTTTGATAAAATTCTGACGCCTGCTTCAGTAGCGTGGTGGTTAACGTCGTCGGCTTGCACGCGAACGAGATCGAGTTCGAAACCTGGGAGGCGACATGTAATTTTTTTCATTCAATATATTTTACGAAATATCATCCTTAAATTTTTCTTTGTTTTTTTGTAGCATTTTTCTTTAAAAAAAAAGAGTTTTTGTTTTTTATTTCAAATATTCTACCAGAATTAAAACTATATTTTCATTCCGACAGGAGTAGCTATTTCCAGGCCTCCAACAAGAAAAGAGCGCAAGGGGGGTTGCTGTACAAGCGGGCGAGGGGTTATTGCATTTATGTATTTCTAGTTTATTTTATGTTTCTATGTTTAATAAGCGTTATATTTAGGTATCTCCATAGTCAGTCAACGGCCTGTACAGAAGGAATGTGTTGCAGGATCGACAGACTGTACGACCAACACAGTATACACTAACCTCTAATCTGACTCTTGGCACCCCAATAATTGTATGTAATCTGTTGATTTATAATATATAGCTTTCTAATTATATTTCTTATACAGTACGTTGTTTATGGTAAAATTTTCATTGTAATCACTACTTGGCAATTTTTTCTGGGCATTTTTTATTAATCTTGTTATCCTTAATTTTGCAGGACAACCCACCCACCTCTGAAACAAACACTATAAAAGATATAAAAGAACAAGCCAAAATATTTGGACGAGGGCCAAATCCAAAACAGCTCACAAAATGGCAAGAAGCTGTTAATGAGGAAGCAGGCAAACTAGCTTTTTACAACCCTATGCTTGTCCAAAATAGAGGTAATTAACAAAATTCTTAAACTATATTAAATAGCCCCATACCAAGGGGTCAAAATTTATCAGTGGTTATAAGCAGTCAGAGGAGGGGTTCAGGGAGCCATATTTTAGAATTTTGGGGTTCTTTTATATTACTATTTTAAAATTCAGTAAACTGATTTTTTTTAAATTAATTTTTATGTTGTTTCAGTATATTTGGTGCAACTGGGCATAGTATGATATATCACATTCAGTGAATAATAAAAAGCGTTTACTAGAAATTATGAATTGTATTGTATAATCAGTACTTATAAAATAAGTGAAGTTTTTTTCTTTATTGGTTACTTCTCCAATTAAACAGGCACACTCTTAGAAAAAGCAAAAGAAAACGTCATTGCTCAAGGCTATGAATTTGCTAAGGGAAAGTCAAGAGCAACATTGCAAGGCAATATTGGTAGTCACAAGGATGTTACCAGCAATAGTGAGGGCTCCTCAAGGGAAAACAAGAGAAGAAAGATCGACAAAGATGAAAGGGGAAAAGAAATTCAGAATATGTCTGATATCATAAAAAATATCAAAGAACAAATTGAATTTAAACAACTACACCTCCGAAAACAAAAATCTCTAAACGATTTTGCCAAATGTGACCAGATACGTGAAGAGATAAGAAAGCTGATGAATGAAAAAAAGATCCTGGAAAAGCAGCTTAAGCATATGGAAAAGAAAGAAGCCAAATCAAAGTGGTACTACAACACAAAAGGTAGGGAGAACAGCAAGACTGGAAAAAGCCAACAGAAAGACAAGAAAAAAACACTTGACTTTGCAAAAATGTGGAAAAATGATAACGTTGTTTCTGCCAGCACCTCCACCTCTACATGCACATCTGACTCAAATGAATCAGGCGACACCCTTATTTTGAGTTCAGATGAGGTAACCGACGTCATGCCTTCAACTTGTACACCGTATGTGCACCCTGGTTCTCTACATGAAGAAACTCAGTCCCCAGCCTTGTCTAGTCAACATGTTGACGAAGAAGCATGAAATCAGTCCCCAACTTTGTTTGGCCAGCAAGTTGATGAGGAAGTGTTCAAGCCAGTTGGGGAGCATATTCAGCTTCAAATCAAGGAACCTAATGATGATGCACAAGAACAAATGGCAACAGTAGATAAGGATTTTCTATAACGCCCCTTCAGCTTGAATTAAAAAGGGCTGAAGGGAACCAAATTGTTGTGTTTGAAAGAGAGAAACGGAAAAACTTATCATTGCATAGTAAGATTAATGACAGTATATATATTTCTAGATTGGAAGGGCTAAATCTTGTAGAATACATTAGTACTTGTTGTTTTGTTTGTAATGCTCACCACCAGCAGCCCTGTGAAGTCTGTGATGGAAAAGTTAAAGTTGCAAGGCATATTGTTGAACACAGTTTCATTAAGTTAAATACTGCATTCACAATGTCCAATCCAAATGTTAGCTATTCAGCTAAAGATGCTCGAAGGAAATTTCTTCAGATGCCAATGGCAGCTATTGGTGTTGGTTACCAGAAAAAGGGGACATATTGTCTTTACCTAGTGGAAAAGAAAAGTCACACAAGCTATACAGTTTTCCAGTCATTGCTAAAGAAGGCCATTATTCGAGATTCTAAACAACACGTAACAAGAGAGGAAGTTAAGCAGCTATTGTACCTTGCTGAAAGTGAATCTGAAAGAGAACACCTCAAGTACGCTATTGTGAAATCCACAGGACTCTCTAGTACCGAAGCAAAGAAACTATATGGTTTTGGTGATATGAACAAGAGAATTCAACAGGTTGAAGATGCTGCCCAAACAGCACAAGACATAATGGAATCAATTGACAACTTGCTCATCTTAAAGAGAAAGGACTACTAGGTGCATTTGGAATACCACTATTAAGTGAGAGTGAAAGTTCTGAAAGTGAGACTGACCAGGAATTAACAGAGGAGGGAACCTACCTGCCTGACAGCGAAAGTCTTAAATCAGTAAATGATGTCACTGTATCAATTGACAATGAAGAAGTTTTGCAAGACAGAAGTGAATGTAGCGGATTAAGCAAGAACACAAGTGGTGACGAGCTTCAAAGCAATCCAAGTCAGCTGTTGAATATTCTCAGAATTAGTGACTTCACTTGGTTTGAGTTTATGAATGTAGGAAGAGAAATTGTGAAGGAATTATCTGAATATGCCTTTGAAGAAAGGATTTTAGGCTTTTATCATACACTACATTTTACTGGAATGTCTGATTCAGAGATGAATACCATGCAACAATCGCGTCAGGTTTACATTTTGAAGAAGTCACAGCAATATAGGGAGTATGACATTGAAACTGGAAACATTGTTTCTGAGTCGGATGAAAGTAATAGTGATGGAGATATTCGCAAAATTCAGAGTCCTTTTGATGCTTCTGGCCAATTTTTGATCAAGAAAAGAAGAGATGCAATACGCAGAAAAGCAACTAGAGATGCCAAGAGAAAAATTGCTGAACAACGATTATTAAAACGACGCAAAAGTAAGAAAGTATCCAAGATTCTGCAAGACTGCCCGGACATAGGCAAAACGATTGAAGATTTTGTGCAAAAATGTGGAGCAGGTGCAGATGCGTTGCGACGAACAGGAGTGATTACATTCGACGGTAACAAGAAACTTGAAAAGAAGGCAACGTTTGAGAGGGTTAAGGAACATTTAGAAGAAAAGTACAAAAGGAAGATTTCATATGGTACTGCTGTGCAACTCTGAATAGCGAGAAATAAAGAAGATCATCTCTAAGGTATCTGGGTGTTCCAAAAG
The DNA here is from genome assembly GCA_964035015.1 of Corallium rubrum. Taxonomy (NCBI): domain Eukaryota; kingdom Metazoa; phylum Cnidaria; class Anthozoa; order Scleralcyonacea; family Coralliidae; genus Corallium; species Corallium rubrum. Next base: position 114,960 of record CAXIUP010000026.1, read on the forward strand.
TTCTTCAGAAGAGAGCAAGAAAAGGGTTTAACATCAAGTACAATCCAGACTCGCATTGGAGCAATGCCTTGTATTCTGGTTTAGATTCCCTACAATATCGAGATGGAACAAGCATAGTCAACTTAGGAAGAGATGATCAGGCAGGATTTCGTTTGGATACTGTAGCTACTCATGGACTTCATGGTACTCTCTGCGTGAAAGGCAAAGAACCACTTGCAACAAGGACTGACTGTGAACAAGTATCCGTCCACATTACAAACAACCTCCTACAACTTTCCTGGAACAGAAAGTAAAGGAGAAATTTGCATGGGTGTGGTGAAGGCTCCAGTATTGTTCAACAAAAACTCTGCCCAACACTTAGCAGATCTAGAAGCTATTTCAAATAATGAGTACTCTAATGCTGCATTTGTCAACCAAATAACTGGTAAAAGAAAAGAAATCGAATGCATCCGAGTAGATGGGGGTATGACGAAGGACCTACACATTTAGAAACACAGTATTGGTGGACTTTGCATCATTTGAAGACTGGTAGCCATGCCCTACTGGTGACATCTAGGAATGGTGGAGCAAGCTTCCGGAATCGCGCGGAGTTGCAGAATGGAAGCCTTGCTCTTGCTCACTCAAATTTGTTTATTCCATCCACGTTAAATGGGTCATGCACACTTGAAGGTGGAAATGTAGTTAATGAAGAAGTTCTAAAAAGAAATCTAGAGTCAGCAATCGATTTATATATATCTCGTGTGGACGGTGCCCCTTGTGCTTCAACCCAGATTCGTTTAATAAAAGGAGCAGATAGCAAGACTTATCAGGAAGAAAAAGAGCTTTTGAAAATCTTTTTGAAAGGTAAAAAAGAACAAAAGGAAGAAATGAAAAGAAAGGTATGCATTCAAAGTTTCAACAAATTTGGCAACTTCGTGAAAAGCATCTACACAAAGATCTGCCTGCCAAGTATGTGTTCTACCTCACCTGTTGTTATGAAAACACCTGCCTTCACGAAACTTGCAAGAAAGGGAAACCTGAAAAGGAATTAACCTGGTATCCTAATGCTCCACCGATATATTTTTTCCCCATTCCAAAACCTGATCCTAAAAGACCACATGGCTGTACCTCTTGTACTCAATGTAAAAACACGTGCAGTGGTCATTTCCTGAAACCACCAGCTTTGTTTGAACTTTCAGAAAAAATAGGTACGCAATGCGTACATGCGGATACTGGTTTTTATTTGGCCTACAGATAATGATTGAACAACGTAAATTGTTCGCCAAAATATCCTGAAAATGCTCGATAACCTTGTGACATACCAGCATATGCTCTCATGTATCATCTAGAATCGACAATAATTATTAATGTTTAAATGCCTTTAATAACTTAACAAGATAAATGCTTAATTTTAGCCCTTACTTAAACTCCAACCCAATCCCCAACCCAAGCCCTGCCCCAACGCTAATCTTAACTGTAATCTTAAAATGACAATTTTAGGTAAATTGGGAAAAACGGGAAACCCGGTCGCTAATCACATTGTTAAAAGAATGTGATAATTATCGCTTTTGTTCTAATCTATTCGTTACTGTCTACATTAGACTCTGGAAACACATGAATTGATTTGTCTCAACAATGATCAACGCGCTTTTTGAATAAGTACTTTATACGCCTACATGTAACTCAAGCAGTACCAAATACAGTTGATTTCTGCGTATATACAGACAATCAGATGGCCGAGGGCCTAACACGTCAACAGTACACTTGAAACATTAGTTAAAATGCTATTCATATTTCATAAAGATCCTGGTTCGAACCCAAACAAGCACTCGCTCTGTCTTTTCGTCCATGAAAAGCTTCTCGTTTTAGCGAGAAAGTTGAAGTGCGTTACGAAATAATTACAATAACACTTTGCATGTATGGTTTTATTATGCGATGCTGAATTACTGAACACGAAAAAGTATTGCATGTAAACGAGCATTGACCGCGCGCTTGCTTTAGTATATTAAGATAACAGTGAATACATATAATATCGTAACCTAAAAGCTATGAAATGCATACTATCTGGTATATAGGTATATGGTTTAGAAAGCAGTCACTGATTTGCAAAAAGTGACAAAATCGTTTAAGCTTTACTGTATATCGACAGACCAGTAGACCACTATCAGCTATCAACTCGTCGTGGATATTTTCTTGGCGTCTTGTGATTGCGTGCAAAAGCGAAACTCGACTTCCAATCTTCCAGTGGTTGTTCTGGTACACGCTCGTAAACCCTTCGGACATACGAATAAGACTTCTGAAGTATGCCTATTAGCGTTTCGCCTTGATCACGTGATTGACGAAAACATTCGGATGGTTTAGCAACCAGTATCCGCAAAAACGCTCGTTAAGTGGATTTACATAATAGTTTTATTTATTGTTCAACCTGCTGTTTGTTCTTTTTGTAATCTTGGCGGCAAGCAACTTTTGGCACAGCATAACCTATGTTGACTTGATTTATTTTTGCGACGTCATTACAGCTTGTTTTCCCCTGGACATGTTAACTGTTCAGTTTTGTGAACAGGAAAAAAACCCATGAAACGCGGTCCCTATAATCGCATTAAAATATGATACTTATATCGCTTTAATTTCGCTGGAGTGTAATGTTAGGTAAATCGGCAAAAACAGGAAACGCGGACGCTAATCGCATTGTTAAAGAATATGATATTTTTATGTTTTATATGTCTATGTTTTAGACTCTGGTAACATATGCATTCATGCGTCTCAATAAATCGATGTTCAACGCGTTTTTTGAATGGGTATTGCATACGTCTACATGTAACATAAATAATGCCAAGCACGGTGGATTTCTGCGTGTAAACCTATAGCTAAAACATCTTGGTCGAGCGCTTATAACACGTAAACACTTAATCCGAAGCCAAACAAGCGCTCACACTGTTTCTTCGTCTTGGAAAGCTTGTCGTTTAGGCGACAAAGTCGAAATGCGTTCCGGAATTATTATAGTAACACCTTGTAGGGTTTTATTAGGTGATGCTGTATTGAACACGAGAAAGTATGGCATGTAAGTGTGCAGTCACCGCGCGCTTGTATTTATAGTATAAAAAAACAGTACATACATACATACATACATACACATACATACATGCATGCATAAAAATGTATTAAAATGCTGAAATACATATTGTTTCGAAACCAGACTATCCGCAAAAATTCTCAAAGGAGTGCAGGGTTTTGAGTCTGTTGGAATATATGGGAAGGAAAAAAGGTATGATAAATTTCGTGTTATTATAGTATTTACTTCACAGTTCACACTACTATTTGATTAACCTCTTCCTCATAACTCTGTGGCTTCCTAGTTGTGTGGGCAATGTTTTTGTTGAGCCCCAGAATTAGCAGAATTAGCTTTTATAATTTAACTTATAAATGTATTTGGTTTTCTCTCTTAGAGCCTATTACAGAGGATTTGCTTTCGTTGAAAACCCTGCTTTGGAAAACTCCGGTATTATAAAATATTGTTAAATTCACATTAGATACATGTAGTATTGTATATACAGGTGTGGAAATGTTGCAATGAATATATACGGTAACATCATTCTGCTGACCCTTGCCTGTTAAATGTACCGTTATAAACATTCTTTTGAAATGTCTCATAAATGTTTTGTTTATAGGACAGTCCACTGGCAGCTCTGAGTATGATCGCAAGCGGGCAAGTAAAGCTAGGAGAGGTATAGTGTATCAAATATTATTCTCGTGTACATTTCTTGGTTACTTTAATAGCATGCATGTATATTTGAATTAATCTATATACCATGATAAACATCTGATAAGCCCTGTGCTAATATTTTTGGCTTATATTCAGGAGGGCTTTAACAGTATTTCTCTATACTAATATTTTACATAGGTTTGCTACTTGACAGTTATGTTGAAACTGATAGCTCTATAAAAGATACAACAACTACAGGTAATCCCTATCAGGTCTAACATTTCAAGTGAATATATATATATATATATATATATATATATATATATATATATATATATTTACAAGGTTAATGAATTCCAAATAGTCACATTGTATTTCTGGCGTTTGAAACACAGCACCTTGAAGAAGCTATTATGTCAAAGAATGAAGAAGAAAGCAAAAATGATCCCTCCAAAATGCTTTTTGATTTCAAGCAATCATTTTCAGATTATGATAATCATGTTCAGAAAATTATAAAGAAACAAGATGAAGTGATTTCATTACAGGAAGATATTGTTTCTAGTGGGATGCTTCTTGGTGGGTTACTGTCATCAGAAAGAAATGCTATCTCATCAGAAGTGGAAAAGGCAAAGAAACTTTTTAATTTTGGCATAAGAGATAATAAAACAAGTGATATTTCTGGTGTTTTTGATCCACTATTGTTCCAGAAATTGGTTACAAATTTCAAACTGACATGTCCAACAATGACCAATACTCTGGAACAACTAGTAATTTCACATAACACCTCAAGAAATATTTTGAAAACAGATAATTTGAAGATGAAGCAGCAGTACATCTCTTGGCTTCGTTATTGGATATTAGAGACCAACATGGCAAAAATGACATCCCTATCTTGTTTGGCTTATTGTGTATTTGTTATGGTGCTGGTCCAGCAATGACACGAGTTCTACAACGCCTTGGTTTGTCAGAATCATTTCATGTAAATAACATTTTCAAACAACATGCACATCCAGTTGCCACATTACTGTTTTCCAGATCTGCCTTTAATATTAACCTGAATTGAGCTTGATTTTAAATTTACCAGCAATCCTTTTTTTAGAGTTAATGTTCTTAGAAGTCAACTGATGAATTACAAGGATGTCAGAACTCAGCGATCATGCAGCACCCTACCAGTAATTACGTATCAGGATAATATGCAGATATCTCGCACTTCACTCCGGCACTTGAGACTTTCTAAGTTACAGAAAGAAAAAGTAAAGCAAGGAAAGATGTGGGACTTTACTGTACGAGGATGGAGAGAAGCTGACATTACAGGAATAGAAGAATATTTTAATGATGAGCAGGCAGTGAATCCCCAGCAGCCAGTAAAAAGTATTGTCTATGAGGACACAAAGATTGGTGTGTAACTATATAATTAAAAATTTAGCATTGGGTAGTATCATAAATTTCTTATTACAGTATTTCCACACAGGAATACTGTAGTATGATGGTAGTAATATCATTCATCATTTAATAAAAAATAACTACATTGGCCACAAGTTATCAACAATGCTGATACTCTCAAACAAGCTGATTTTTGTGAAAATGATTGAACAGATTGCTTATATTTCCCAGGTTGCATGTTTGTCAAAAATATTAGTAAATCAAAGATTTTAACCAGTGTCTGTGAGTTTGTCAGATTGCAAAGCTTGGACAAAATCATATCAGCTGAAACCTGAAACACACCCTTCTATACTCATAGCACATGAAATACGAAAGTAGCAGGACACGATCTACTGTCTATAGCTCAACAGCAAATCTTGTAATACCTAAATACCACTACTATGAACTGTTTCTAAATTGAAGTGGCTGTATTTTTTTAGAATCCCATGATGAGCTAAACAGTAAGTGGATAACCTATGAAAACAGAAACTTACTGAGAAAAATGGACTTGGCCCTTAACACTATTTTTGAACCTGAAGATGACATTAAATCTGCCACAAGTGAAGTTCTGCAAAAGATTGCTGATAATACAGAAGACAGGCAAAATTGTGAAGTTGAGAAGTTTAAAATTGAGATTCCTGCAATAGAGGAAGATTTTCCTAACTTAGTGGTTGGTTTTCATAGAAAAAAGAAAAGTAAATATATTCCTCTGAAAAGTTGTGGAAAGGAATTTGCACTTGAGAAGGCATATGAACGTTTCCAATTCATGAAGAGTCTTGAAATGCATAAAGTACAAGTGGAATATGAGAGGATTTTAAGGGGAAGGATAGAGAATGGCACTGAAGAAACGCTTTCAAACAATTCTGATGAATTGTTAGTTGTGGTTGACGATGAACTTTCATCAGGTGATGAAGACAATTTAATTTTAATTGCATGTACCGGTACCATTGTACATGACTATAGAATAGGGCTTGGCCAAAACAGTGACACAGAAAAGTAGAAAGCATTGCACAGACAACTAGGAAGCCATATAATTGCCTGGCTATACCTGGCATACCTGTAATTATGTATTATAAACATGTGCTGCGTAGGCAGTGTAGAAATACAAATTGAATAATCTAAAAAGTTGGTATACTGCCGAAATAGTGTTTAGGAGGTCTAGTGTTTCACACAAAAGGCCCTTTGTCACATTTCTCTCTCCGAAGAAGCACCTTCCCTTGAAACATTAGACCTCCTAAACACTATTCCGGCAGTATACCAACTTTTTAGATAGTGTTCAATTTGTAATGATGTATTCAGGCTTTAAAACCAATATTAATTGGATGTAAAAACTATTGTATACTGTAAATCTCTTTATTCTTCCATATTATTTTTTAGTATTTTTCACACGTTCATTACCTGTGTTGTTTAATTTGCATTATTTACAGTAAGGTGACAGCTGTAGACTTGACCATGATTCTTTTCAAAACTTAGTTAATAAGTAACTATAATATTAGAGAATATGGTAGCTGGTGATATGTTTATGAATCCCCATGCTCTTATCGAATCGATTACCTAATATACAGTATTGTGTGACCTAACATGAATTTGTTTGTAACAGCCTAATTAGACTATTTACTCGGGCCACCTGTGGCCAGTCCTAAAACCGCCTGCTTTATATTGGAAGTAAATTTGATAAATAATGTGCTACAATATTTTCAGAATTCATACAAACCTGTTGTTTTATTTCAGCTTAAATTTACTAAAATTTGTGTTGCACTGCAATTCAAACAAAATACAGATTTGTATACCAACTTGTTGCAATTGAGTTTAACTCGCTGTTCATTAACATGTGATAATCAGGCATTTAAAGACAATCTAAATTCTTCTGGGCAGTATTGTGCAATATGTTTCTATTCTATCCATTTTTCTGTTATTAAGCCATGTAGTTACTGGAATGATCTGACATTACCTGTTATTGCAGATCACGCGCCCAGGGCATTTTGCCTATATAAAGTACAGGTACTTGCAAATAAACTTGAAAGCACAGAAATACCCTAAATTTCCTTCAACACCCGAGTTAACACATGATAAGGCGTCTTGTTTCTGCAAAGGTCTTGTTTAAAAATTCACCAGCTTTTGCTACACTTGTGGTTATATTAGAATTTGTATAAAATTTATTTGTGCATCTTCCTGCAAACATTTGTCTTTGAATCTCTTATGTATAACGTTTTTTCTTTCCTGAAATGTTGGTATTATAACCTCCCCCCCCCCCCCCCCCCGCGAAATCGAAATTTATTACTCCGGCTTGTTGACGTGTAAACTCATGAGTATTGATAGTCTAAATTGGAAGCAATTGATACAGAAAATCGGGATAAAGGATGTCAATGATGAGTTGGACAGGCGTATAAATGTCATATTTGGTACACTGAAGGATCTCGCGTCTGTTTATATGCCCTAACTATTTGATTGAACGTGTCTCTGCGCTCAGAGATGAATGGATTCCAGCTCGAGATCAATGTGAAAGGGCTGTCATTCACTAGCATCAGTAAATGGCAATACGCGACTCGTTTGCTGTTTGATTTATTCTGGTTGTCCGATTAACGTTCGAGATGGTATTGGACAAACACCACTAAAGCTGGCGCTTCATATGGGCCACACCATCACCGCAAAGTTTATTTTAGAGTGCGGTGCATCTGTTCGAGATGAGTTATTCGAAGATACTGTCCCACCACTAGAAATAGCGAGAGTTAAGGAAGATACCATAATGGTTGACCTTCTAGAAAATAAAATAAAGGAAGAAGAAGTAATTTGCCACGTTGGATCATTTTTTGACACAACTGTTTCAGAGATGGATTTAAGCAGCAATAATGATGGAAACACTGTTGCATGTGGTCAAAATATCAATGTTGGAGATCAAAAGAATACTGTATTAATACAAGGATGTTCAAACCGTTGTCCTGACGTTTATGGATGTCATACTCCTGGTGGTGGAGATTTTCACAGCTGTGGCTATGTAAATGAGTGTATAGCACGCATTGTCGGTCCTGGTGGATTTTGGCATATTGTGGAAAAGATATTGAAAAGACCAACAGTCAATCCATCTTCCTTTAAGTCCAAATTCAAGGACAATAATTAGAAAAATAATGAAGAAGCTCTATTGGATTTTGATGATGGTCTCTCTATTGCGATGATGAAAGCTTTTAGAAATTTATCCCATTTTCCAACATCACAACAGCTAGACAAATGCCTTGATGAAACAAAATCCCACAACATGATTTTGCTTGAGAAGTTCAACAAGTGGCTGAAAGAACATGAAGAGCAAGATGCTGTTTTTCGTTACCACTCCCAAGCGGTCAATGATCTAATGCCCTTAACAAGTTGGTACAAAGAATCAGTCAGGTATGGAAATGATATTACTGTACTGGGAATAATTTCCACGAGGGGATGTAGTCCTAGAACTTTAACAAGGGGCTCTCTGAATCCCCCTTGATTCACACCCAAGGCATGACCACAAAAAAATATAATAAGCTGGTATGTAATTTAGCATTTTTGGTTTCATTGATTGATGCTGTTTGATTTTTTTTAAAAAAAAATACATGCCTTGTTTCTCTAATTTTGCAACCTTAATTTATCTTGTGTATGTATATGTCCCTGACATATATATTTCCAATGGAAAACATGAAATGGAAGTATATGTTTGAGCATTGTATTTACTGTAGTATTAAATAATATAATTTAAAAATAAATATAAATCTATCACATTCACAATTTTCCTTCACTATAACTTCAACAGGTATGGTAATGGTCAGGCAATTGAAGGCGTTTGGATGATTTGTCCTGCTCTATTCTCACAAATGGGTACAATTAATTACCGAGATGAAGCATTTACTCACACTGTTAATGCAATAGTCAAATGGCCAGTTGCATATCGTCTCATCTACCAGCAGAATAGGACCATCAGCTTGGATGGCAAAAAAGGGAAGCAACTGGTAGGTGATGAATGGGTTGAGGATTACCTAGTCCGTCCAGTGAAGCAATTCTCATCTGCGCAAAGCTCTTTTGCCATGGTGGAGTTGATGTCATGCAGTGTGAATTTGTTGGAAATGAACCGACAAATGTACAAAGGTCGGGATTCGTTTGACATCCACAACACCAAAAAACGCAAGAAACCACCATCATTGTATGACCAGTTGAGAGTTGCTCAATTTGCCATGAAAGAACAGTGGTTCATTTCAAAGTCCAGAACTGATGTTCTAGTATATCCTTGGGCTGACAAGAAATATAAGGAAGGGGAGAGAGTACCTGGAAAGTGTGTGAATGTGATGGAAAAGGGAGAATTAAAAGCAAGCAGTGAATTTGAATCCTTTCTTCACAGGAAATTTCCTAACGACATGTTGTGATTATTCAAATACTGTAAACTTCCAATTATCAGTCCCCAGAAAATAAGCCCCACATTGGCCTCCTCCGCAGGCAACTCTGCGGCTTATTAGAAAGCTAATTATTATTAATATTTCTTATTCATAATATCTTTCTATTTACATTTATTTTAAGTTAAGTTAACATATATAATGTATATGTAAGGGGGTTAATCAATGGTTATGAGTGTGATAAAAGATTTAGCTTCATGACTGATAAGTGACGTTTAAGGACCATGAGGGACTGCAGACCCCAAGTTGAGGTTTAAGCTTCAAAAGCAATGTAAAATCCTTTATCACACGAGTGACCATTGGTTAACTGTCTTATTTAATGACTCATCCACAATGCAATTCTTTTATTTTATTAAATGTACCAAGAAAGAAACTGAGTATTAGAAATCAAAACACTTGTTACTGGTTGCACAGTATGCAAAATAAGCAGCATGACATTGTAACTAGTTAGCACATGCACTATTGAATGGTTATCACACTCTGAATTGTAATATTACCTTATGTATACTAATCAGTTGAACATTATAATAATAATGCTTATGTTAGGCAATTCAGTTAATTGTGGGTGAGTTGTGCCTATTCATAATAGCCTCCTCTGCAGGCAACTATGTGGCTTCTTAGTTGTGTGGGCAATATTTTTTTCTGAGCCAGAGAGCTTCTGGGGCTGTGCAAGCAATGTTTTGGCTAGGATTGTTGGGTTTTATGAATGGATCATTAAATTTCTCTTAATAATTTATTTATCTGGCTCGCCTGGCCCCAGAAGACCCAGAAGCTCCCTGGCTCGGAAAAAAGCCACATAGTTGCCTGCAGAAGAGGCTATTCATAATACTTAATAACTATATTTACATTTATTTAACTAACATAACCAATTCAATAAAAATCTCTTATTGTTAGTTCTTTTCATATCGTGATACATTTAAACTAAGAGCAAGTAAATTGCGTGCTTTCGGGCCAAGAATAAGTTGAAGATATACACTTCTGCCCTTCTTGTGTGGAACCTCTGCTAAAATGCCATCATTAATCAGTATATGCAAGAATTTGTCTAGCCAATACACTTGGTACAAACCTTTTTTCAAGGCTACCAAAGTTTGAAAGAGTATCAAGTTCCTGCTCCTGGATAAATTTCCGATGACTTCCTATCAGAAAAAGTTTCAGGGTATTACAAGTAAAAACCCTTCCAGTTAACTCCACGACTGCTTGCACCACCTTCAGATGTACCATCAGTTAAACAGAAACACCCTTGATTGGAAAAATTGTCACAACTGATACCTCAAATGAAATTACTTGTTGTCTCTCCAACGAATAACATGAGGCTCCTGTGACGGCATTGTACAGTGTTTTCCAGGAATATTATGAGCTCATTTGCAGATGCCATCTGCTGAATGCCTTCACCATGGTTTTGGAATAACTTGAAAAGTGTGTTCTTGTCCCCACATTTATAAAACAGAACACACTTTGCTGGTAATCCATCACGCCCAGCACGTCCACATTGTTGGTAATATTCATCGATACTTGTTGATATCTGGCCATGAATGATATACCTTACATCCTTTTTATCGATGCCCATTCCAAAAGCAGAATTTGCGATAATTAGCTTGCATTCTCCATTCATCCATTTTCCATGATTAGTTACTTTGACATTCTCAGACAACTGACCATGATATTTGACACAGTCAATCCCTCTTTTTAAAAGTTCTGCATGAAGTGTAGAAACATCATTTGGCAAAACACAATAAACAATACCACATTCGTCTTTTCGTTCCAAAATAAATGTTTTTAACTTATCATAAAACCTGTTTGTACGTTCTCTTACTTCCAAATAAAGATTTTCTCTAAAAATAGTTGCTCTGAAAACTGTCAAACCATTAAAAATGGCTTTCAGTTCGGAATCCAGTTTGTCAGGAACTGTTGCACTCAATAATAGTTTAGGACAGCCTGTAATTTTAGCCAATCGTTTGCAGATTTCTTTATAAATAGGACGAAATGTGTCCCCCCAGCTTACGACAGTGTGAGATTCTTCAAAAACAATTCTATCTAGCTGTTCTTCCTCGACCCACGACATGACAGCATCCGTTAATACCTCTCCTTCCTTAAGAATCTCTGGTGTTGCCAGAATGACCTTGAACTGTTCGATGTTCAATATTTGACTGTATTGGATTTGTTTTGGGAGGTCTCCTGTAAACTTGCACGCCGAGATGTTAAGATTGTGACACCTACCAATAAGGTCATCTATCAGTGACTTTATAGGCGAAATCACTAAAGTCGGCTTAGAGGAAAGGACAGCAGGTAAAAGATATGTTAAAGTCTTACCACCACCCGTTCCCACGACGGTCATAACATCTTCACCTTTCATTGTCGCGAGAATTGTTTCTCTCTGCAGTGATCTGAATGACGAGAAACCAAAAAAATGCTTCAATGCGTTGTCTATCAGTTCTTCGCTCTGTAAGTCAATGCCTTCGGATACTAGTTCAGGCAGTTCTTCACTTGAACGCTGAACTGTAGCGTTTTCGCTGGCACTGTTTGGCAGTGGCGCGTTCTTTATAATATAATTTAGTTCAACAAGTGGTTTGTTGTCATCGATCATGATGTTGTAAACATAGCGATCACTTCTTTCATTGATAACTTCCACGTCTGGTGTTTCCTTCGGCTTTGTCTGCGGTTGGAAGTGACGAATTTCTTGTAGGCAAAAAGGGAATTTCGTAGCGGCCTCAAAAGGCGAGCTTGCTTTTACCAGAGACTCTATTTCACTTCCTTTCACCGTAAAGTTCAACGCTTTATGAGGCCAAAGTGGAGGGACGGCAGAGAGCTTTTCAAGCGCTTGCAATAGGGAACTCGACTCAAAAGATGCCATTGCGAAGCTAGACGCAAATTCCCCTAGTCCTCCCTCCGTCCTTCCCCCAAGTAAGTAAATATTAGCATGCGCGTGTGATATGCGCAGGGCACACTGACTATGTCGATATTTGGCAGGCAACACTCCGCTCCCCTGTCTCTTCTCCAATCCCTTGCTGTCCCCTCTTCGTCGGCCAATCCCTTCACAACTCCCAACAATCCCTATATTTCCCGGCAATCCCAGCCAAGACATTGCTTGTCTCTGACTCGGAAAAACTAAGAACTGAGAAGACACACTGCCAAAACATTGAAAACATTGCTCGCACAGTCCCAGAGGCTTTCTGACTCGGAAAACCTAAGAGCTGAGAAGACACAGAGTTGCCTGCGGAGGAGGCTAAGCAACCACTAGCCTTCCAAGACAAACAACGGAAAATACAGATGACATTTGCCTTATCTGCAAAATGCCTGACCCACCAGGAAATGACGTAGACCATCTAGTTGCTTGGATATCCTGTGATGGATGTACACTGTGGTGCCACATGGTCTGTGCGGACATACGTTCAGGTGAAGTTCCTAGTCAGTGGCTTTGTGGAAACTGCCGAGAAATTTGGTAATTTTCATTTTGAGTTCAGTTAATTTTTTTTAGTTCAGTTGAGAACTGTATATAAAAACATTTTCAATAAAGTGTGCTTAAAATTATTGTATAAATAGTTTTGTGTTACCTTTAAAAAAGGTTCTCTGTGAGGCACTATTTATATTAATTAAAACCATGATTTTTTCAAAAAGGGATATCTGCTAGAAATCAATTAATATTCTTTACAAATCACATAAAATTCATTTGAATGTCATGTTTAAGATGTTAATGATTATACAGGGGACAAGGGGTATTTGAACAAAAGGGAATCTCAGAACAGGCGTATTTTGATTTGTTTTGACCAGGATGAACTTCTGAAACAGGCAGATAGACTTCACGGTTTGCAAGGTCACATCTGATTGGATAGCTTTCAACGCCGGTAGTCCTGGTGGTCAACCAATAACGACGAACGTCGAAAATAAAGCGCGGTATCAAGTAACTGCATGCGTAATCAACAGGTTGCCGTACGAACTTTTACATTTAACCAAGGGGCAAAGATAAAGCGCAGTATAGTGACTGCATGCATACACACGATACAATAGACAGGAAAGGTGTTATCCTGATAACTCGACCACGCAAGCGACTGAATCCGGCAAGTGGGCATACATATATCCCTCATCAAACCATGGCCACACACCATGAAAACTAGAAATCGTGATGTACACTGTGCAAAAAATCTAAGGGGTTGTTCATATGATCCCTGTAAGTGGGCCAGCCCGGTACCTCACACTTATTTTCCTATTAAAATTTCGGGCGTGTTCATATGGGAAAACGGGCTGGCCCGCTTGCCGACATCTCGGCAGCGTGTGCCGAGATCTCAGTAAGCGTGAAGTCATTAAGGACTTAAGGCCCATTTCCACTCAGGAAAATTTTCTTTGGACAGGACATTTTCTTTTGTCTCAAACTCATTAGTTCTGTCCAAGAGCTCACAAGACAAAGGGAAATTTCCTGTTGGAGGAAAATTCTCCTGAGTGGAAATGGGCCTAAAAAGTTATTTATTTCGATGGGATTTAAGGATAGTTGAAGATTTTATTCTTTAGTGGAATATAAATCTCAATTGTATAAGAAAAGGATAGATTTTGAAGCAGAAAAACCTGTGCAATACAACAGAATAGTGATCTTTGATGGCAGATGTCTTGACACGGATCACCAGACAAGCTCAATTTATTAATGATTTCTCCTCGGTAAGCGGGATGAAAACTACCATATGAACACAAAACAAACTTCATCTCGCTAACCGGGCTGGCCCGCTTACCGGGATCATATGAACACCCCCTAAACCGGCTTTGGTTTCTAAATTTTGATACTACCTTAGATCATTGCTTGGAATGAGGTCAACAATCAATGATGAATATGCGGGAACTTTATTTGTTTGATTAAAGGACGATCGTTTTCAGTAAAGTATATTTTATAGTTATACCAAACATGTGTCATTGTTTGCAGAAATGTTCCTAATTAGTTGGTGTTTGAAAAACGGAACAAAATATTAAACAAAATGAGATGAGAAACCCAAAATTGTTAGTTTAATAAGATTTAATAATCGTATATGCAGTTTTTCTGTCCCTGTGGCACTTTAATAATGCATGCGAGCCATTCGCCAATAAAATGACAAGTCAAAGGAAACTCGGCATTAACTCTTTATTCTTAGGCATAGGGTAAAACATGGACTGGACCATTTTTTGGACTATTTTTTGGACCATTTTTTGGACCATTTTTTGGACCATTTTTTGGGTCAATTTCTACATTGTTATTATGATAGTATAGTCTAATAACAATAACCAAAGCTGCAGCAGTTTTCACTTGTAACTTTATCCGCGTATATCTAAGTCTATAAACAGCGTGTGTCTCGCGATACTTGTATCGACTTATTTTACTACCAAATTCAATAGACAATAGAATTTAGTAGCGCAAACAGTTTTAAATTTCTGTTGAACTCTGACTCTGCAGTGTACATTGGGTGCCGTGCGACAATCGCGTTCGGTTGTATTTAGCCCTGGCATACAAAAGAGAAGATGACTCCAGCCCAGAGGCTAACTAATCTTGTTAGTAAACCAAACAAAGCATGTAGCTAGTAAGAAGATATATCTCTTATTAGAGATATCTCGAAATGCATGCCCTGCGAGCGGCTCACCTATAGGAAATGCATGTAGGTATTCAAGATCGCTATGATTTGATCGCGCCATTGTGTCGGCTAGCCTAATAGCTAGGAACGACGAGAAATGTCATACGTTATATGAAAATATGCTACACAATACAGCACAATGCCACAAACTCACGGGAGTTAGAACGCCTGTATGCAACTCATACGCAATAAACTCTATTTTCATCGCCATCCTTACCGTTTTATGTCGAACCCTGTGTAGTGGCTAAATATATATACCCCTTCGGCGATGTCAGTTGGATAAAATGCCATAATTTAAGGAAACAATGATATTTTTATTTACATTGTATATGTATATATAGGATTACAAATATTTTATATATGGTTCCCAGTTCAGTTTCGTGTGAACTGCCTGTGAACTGAAAGGAGGCGAGGACGTAACTGTGCAGAACCCTGGTTCATGGTTGTAAAAATCTTATACCTTTTCACTCTCGCATAAAAAGTTTGGGTGAATTCGGAAGAAAATAAATACACATGTTAAAATGCTGAACAACCGTGCCAAAATCAGAAATCGACGAGTCGCGCTAAAATAGCTTGATCTTTTGTGTAGACCTCGTTCGCATTTGTAGCAATTTTTGCTATTAAACATTTCATCTAATTATACAATTCTTGTCGTTCTTTGGCGCCAAGTGACACTCCACTGAACCTGCAGTCTGGGTGGAGACCATCAAAGTTTAAGAGGCCCTATAACGTTTCGTTGACTTGTCAACTTGCCGATCATGCACTTTTTCGTTATTCGGCCATGCAGAAAGAATATGGCTTATGTTATAATTATAGTTATATATGTATTCGACATACGCATACTACAGTTTTTACTATACGTGTAAATGCAACATTGAAACGAAAAATCACAGTTAGTTTTCAGTGTCTGAATGCAGTAAGTGGTTTTTTTTTATCTATATCTCGACTTGACCTGCGGATATATGTCCACATGTCATTAGCAGTCTTGTTGTATAAGAGAACGAAATCCGCCATGAATGCGAACGAGGTCTACACAAAAGGTCAAGCTATTTTAGCGCGACTCGTCGATTTCTGATTTTGGCACGGTTGTTCAGCATTTTAACATGTGTATTTATTTTCTTCAATTCACCCAAACTTTTTATGCGAGAGTGAAAAGGTATAAGATTTTTACAACCATGAACCAGAGTTCCTGCACAGTTACGTCCTGGCCTCCTTTCAGTTCACAGGCAGTTCACACGAAACTGAACTGGGAACCATATATAAAATATTTGTAATCCTATATATACATATACAATGTAAATAAAAATATCATTGTTTCGTTAAATTATAGCATTTTATCCAACTGACGTCGCCGAAGGGGTATATACAGGGTTCCGAAGGGGTATATACACTACACGGGGTTCGACATAAAACGGTAAGGATGGCGATGAAAATAGAGTTTATTGCGTATGGGTTGCATACAGGCGTTCTAACTCCCGTGAGTTTGTGGCATTGTGCTGTATTGTGTAGCATATTTACATATAACGTATGACATTTCTCGTTGTTCCTAGCTATTAGGCTAGCCGACACAATGGCGCGATCAAATCATAGCGATCTTGAATACATACATGCATTTCCTATAGGTGAGCCGCTCGCAGGGCATGCATTTCGAGATATCTCTAATAAGAGATATATCTTCTTACTAGCTACATGCTTTGTTTGGTTTACTAACAAGATTAGTTAGCCTCTGGGCTGGAGTCATCTTCTCTTTTGTATGCCAGGGCTAAATACAACCAAACGCGATTGTCGCGCGGCAACCAATGTACATTACAGAGTCAGAGTTCAACAGAAATTTAAAACTGTTTGCGCTACTAAATTCTATTGTCTATTGAATTTGGTAGTAAAATAAGTCGATACAAGTATCGCGAGACACACGCTGTTTATAGACTTAGATATACGCGGATAAAGTTACAAGTGAAAACTGCTGCAGCTTTGGTTATTGTTATTAGACTATACTATCATAATAACAATGTAGAAATTGACCCAAAAAAATGGTCCAAAAAATGGTCAAAAAAATGGTCCAAAAAATAGTCCAAAAAATAGTCCAAAAAAATAGTCCAAAAAATGGTCCAAAAAATAGTCCAAAAAATAGTCCAGTCCATGTTTTACCCTATGCCCTTTATCTTATCTATATTCTGTAAACCTTTATGCCGACTATCAATCACAATTGTAATTAGCAATGTTTGCGTTGCGGTTATATGTTCCGCCTTCTTGGCGGAGTAAATTTTGCTTGAGTCATGACTCGTGACAGATGCTTTTATATATAGTCATTAGCTTTCCTACTCCAAAAAAGAAAGTATAGGAAGTTACCTAATACGAAGACATAAACGTGGATACAAAACTCTTTACTGACCAGATTATTTCCAGCTCGATTGATTTATTGCCTTGTATACGACAATGAGTCAGCGTAACCGTGGTTATTGCCCGGGTTGCAAGGCCGAATATTTCAACCGTTCTAAACCGCCAAACTGTGTTATGTGTGGATTTGCGTTAGGAGGCACGTTCGAACCGGCGGCTAAGAAACACAAGTACTCTCCCCGAGCCGTTCAAATAACTGAAGGTATCTTTAGTGTAAAGACCAGCAACAGAGACGATCGCTGTTTTGTCACTACAGATGGAACTATGTGGTTCTGCAGTGTCGAGGAATGCAAGATTAAAAGATCGGTTCAACATAATTCATCCCGTTTAGAGGAGTTTACCTGCAAACATATTGTTGAAGCCAAAAACACTGATCGTACCCCCCCAGTTGCCATCCTGACACCCGATTTATCCACATTCGTTTGCAGTGACACAATTAAAAAAGAACTGCAGGATGTGCTAGATGCCACTAAATTTGAAAACACAGTCATCCAAGTATCCGACGCTAGCTTTTCTGTTTCGGGGCCAGCTACAGCAAGCAACCCGTTAGGTTATTGCCATGTCCGCAAAAGTACAAGTTCTGAGAACCAGCTTTTGTGCACGGGAAAGGATAGTCGCAGCTACGCGGCTAAAGGCAAACAAACCAAGACGAAGTCTATGTGTATCCACATAAATATGTTGCGTTCTTGTCTGCCCCGGCGTACCGAGCCTCCTGCCACTGCCAATTGTCCTGCTATAAAACCTGCTAGCGCACCAATAACAGAGTCCGATTCTGTTTCATCTTCCAAAACGAAGCGTCTTTCAACCTTATTGTTGGCGGAAAAAGTTAGAGTGTTGTCTTATATTATTCCGCATAGTGTGCTTGAATCAATAGCCAAACGAGATGCATGCACACTGCTTGGTGTCGGTGAAGGTTGGCCAATAACATTTGCTCCCAATGATATCAACGATTGTCAACTTTGTGGTTTGCCATTGGGTGACGTATGTAATCATCCAGGACAGGAAAATAACAATCCTATATACCTAATTACAGAGCTAAACCCTTTTAAAATAGTGAGTGTTAAAGTCAGGTTCTGTTCAGCTCGTAATTGTTTGGCGATGCATCAAGCTTCAGTGGAGAAATTAGGTAAATATACAATTTGAAAAACTACCAAAAACGAAGAGTGTGGCCAGAGAGAGGGCCAGTCCTCCTGCATTTTTCTTCGTTTTTGGTATTGCTAGCCTGCCCTAATAAGAGCGCTGGGTTTCACATCGTGTTGTCTTGCTTACCGCTTGTGCATGCCATTGTAAAATCGGAAAGTTGAACAAAAAATTAGTAAAGGCAAACTTCATTGCGAATACTGAGTTTAAATTTTCTACCCCTTCTAAGAGGACAAGCACACTAGGTAGATAATAGTGAGATCTGGCCTAGGAGGGAGGACCATCTCATATAAACCAAAAACCAATTTTACAACGGATTCAATTATTGACAGGCGGGATCTTGGCAGAATGTGAGGTAGAGTTGTAGAATTAACAAATAATTTAAGCGCTCTCCTGTCATCTAAATTAGACACCACATGGATGGATTATAAAGTGACTACGTGTTTGTACAATTTTTCATTCCTTTAGGTTTATTTAACATCAGTGATAAAGTGCTTATATCAATGGACACTCTCTTAGAATTCCGGGAGTTTTTTAAGAAAGGACATCCTATTGGGAACGTTATTAATGCCAAGTTGTCTGTACTGAAGCAAAAATGTAGAAAGGTGGGTATATATTATATATGAAACGCATATATATATATATATATATATATATATATATATATATATATATATATATATATATATATATATATATATATATATATATATAATATATACATATTATTATTATTATTATTATTATTATTATTATTATTATTATTATTATTATTATTATTATTATTATTATTAACTACATTTTTAGGGAGAACATCCATCAGATAATCAAATGGTTTATATAGAAGATCTTCTGTACAATGGATTTTTTTGTTTTGAAATGATCTCAGAGAGAAATTTGGACGATGTTGTATGCGGCGTGTGTGGAGTTTGCCCTGAAATTTGTCTAGGTGATGGTAATGAAAAGAATTGCTGCACCAACAGTCAGGTAGATATATGTTTTATATTGTTTCACAAAATGAATGGTCGTGTTGCAATTTCTTTTATTATCAAGCAATTGCCGTGCACATATTTTTCATTGTTAGGTATATATGTATATTTACAATTATCATGATGGAAATTTGTATATAGTATAATTAGTAATTCGGTATAGTGTAGTGTAGTGTAGTGTAGTGTAGTGTAGTGTAGTGTAGTGTAGTGTAGTGTAGTGTAGTGTAGTGTAGTGTAGTGTAGTGTAGTGTAGTGTAGTGTAGTGTAGTGTAGTGTAGTGTAGTGTAGTGTAGTGTAGTGTAGTGTAGTGTAGTGTAGTGTAGTGTAGTGTAGTGTAGTGTAGTGTAGTGTAGTGTAGTGTAGTGTAGTGTAGTGTAGTGTAGTGTAGTGTAGTGTAGTGTAGTGTAGTGTAGTGTAGTGTAGTGTAGTGTAGTGTAGTGTAGTGTAGTGTAGTGTAGTGTAGTGTAGTGTAGTGTAGTGTAGTGTAGTGTAGTGTAGTGTAGTGTAGTGTAGTGTAGTGTAGTGTAGTGTAGTGTAGTGTAGTGTAGTGTAGTGTAGTGTAGTGTAGTGTAGTGTAGTGTAGTGTAGTGTAGTGTAGTGTAGTGTAGTGTAGTGTAGTGTAGTGTAGTGTAGTGTAGTGTAGTGTAGTGTAGTGTAGTGTAGTGTAGTGTAGTGTAGTGTAGTGTAGTGTAGTGTAGTGTAGTGTAGTGTAGTGTAGTGTAGTGTAGTGTAGTGTAGTGTAGTGTAGTGTAGTGTAGTGTAGTGTAGTGTAGTGTAGTGTAGTGTAGTGTAGTGTAGTGTAGTGTAGTGTAGTGTAGTGTAGTGTAGTGTAGTGTAGTGTAGTGTAGTGTAGTGTAGTGTAGTGTAGTGTAGTGTAGTGTAGTGTAGTGTAGTGTAGTGTAGTGTAGTGTAGTGTAGTGTAGTGTAGTGTAGTGTAGTGTAGTGTAGTGTAGTGTAGTGTAGTGTAGTGTAGTGTAGTGTAGTGTAGTGTAGTGTAGTGTAGTGTAGTGTAGTGTAGTGTAGTGTAGTGTAGTGTAGTGTAGTGTAGTGTAGTGTAGTGTAGTGTAGTGTAGTGTAGTGTAGTGTAGTGTAGTGTAGTGTAGTGTAGTGTAGTGTAGTGTAGTGTAGTGTAGTGTAGTGTAGTGTAGTGTAGTGTAGTGTAGTGTAGTGTAGTGTAGTGTAGTGTAGTGTAGTGTAGTGTAGTGTAGTGTAGTGTAGTGTAGTGTAGTGTAGTGTAGTGTAGTGTAGTGTAGTGTAGTGTAGTGTAGTGTAGTGTAGTGTAGTGTAGTGTAGTGTAGTGTAGTGTAGTGTAGTGTAGTGTAGTGTAGTGTGTGTAGTGTAGTGTAGTGTGTAGTGTGTAGTGTGTAGTGTGTAGTGTGTAGTGTGTAGTGTGTAGTGTGTAGTGTGTAGTGTGTAGTGTGGTGTAGTGTAGTGTAGTGTAGTGTAGTGTAGTGTAGTGTGTGGTGTGTAGTGTAGTGTGTGTAGTGTAGTGTGTAGTGTAGTGTAGTGTGTAGTGTGTGTAGTGTAGTGTAGTGTGTGTAGTGTGTGTAGTGTGTGTAGTGTGTGTAGTGTGTAGTGTAGTGTAGTGTGTAGTGTGTAGTGTAGTGTAGTGTGTAGTGTGTAGTGTGTAGTGTGTAGTGTGTAGTGTGTGTAGTGTAGTGTGTGTAGTGTGTAGTGTGTAGTGTGTAGTGTGTAGTGTGTGTAGTGTGTAGTGTGTAGTGTGTAGTGTGTAGTGTGTAGTGTGTAGTGTGTGTAGTGTGTAGTGTGTAGTGTGTGAGTGTGTAGTGTGTGTAGTGTAGTGTAGTGTGTAGTGTGTAGTGTGTAGTGTGTAGTGTGTGTAGTGTGTAGTGTGTAGTGTGTAGTGTGTAGTGTGTAGTGTGTAGTGTGTAGTGTGTAGTGTGTAGTGTGTAGTGTGTAGTGTGTAGTGTGTAGTGTGTAGTGTGTAGTGTGTAGTGTGTAGTGTGTAGTGTGTAGTGTGTAGTGTGTAGTGTGTGTAGTGTAGTGTAGTGTAGTGTGTAGTGTGTAGTGTGTGTGTGTAGTGTGTAGTGTGTAGTGTGTAGTGTGTAGTGTGTAGTGTGTAGTGTGTAGTGTGTAGTGTGTAGTGTGTAGTGTGTAGTGTAGTGTGTAGTGTGTAGTGTGTAGTGTGTAGTGTGTAGTGTGTAGTGTGTAGTGTAGTGTGTAGTGTGTAGTGTGTAGTGTGTAGTAGTGTAGTGTAGTGTAGTGTAGTGTGTAGTGTGTAGTGTAGTGTAGTGTAGTGTAGTGTAGTGTAGTGTAGTGTAGTGTAGTGT
Source organism: Corallium rubrum (assembly GCA_964035015.1). Lineage (NCBI taxonomy): Eukaryota > Metazoa > Cnidaria > Anthozoa > Scleralcyonacea > Coralliidae > Corallium > Corallium rubrum. Next base: position 136,872 of record CAXIUP010000026.1, read on the forward strand.
AGTGTAGTGTAGTGTAGTGTAGTGTAGTGTAGTGTAGTGTAGTGTAGTGTAGTGTAGTGTAGTGTAGTGTAGTGTAGTGTAGTGTAGTGTAGTGTAGTGTAGTGTAGTGTAGTGTAGTGTAGTGTAGTGTAGTGTAGTGTAGTGTAGTGTAGTGTAGTGTAGTGTAGTGTAGTGTAGTGTAGTGTAGTGTAGTGTAGTGTAGTGTAGTGTAGTGTAGTGTAGTGTAGTGTAGTGTAGTGTAGTGTAGTGTAGTGTAGTGTAGTGTAGTGTAGTGTAGTGTAGTGTAGTGTAGTGTAGTGTAGTGTAGTGTAGTGTAGTGTAGTGTAGTGTGTAGTGTAGTGTAGTGTAGTGTAGTGTAGTGTGGCATCCCGCTAACGAAGCCGTCCTTACCCGTCTTGGTATGACGCGCTCATACAAGTCGCTTTTCCGCAAGCTTTGTTGCAGTGATGCAATCCAAGGATCTGCTAGCATTTATTATAACCACATGTCCGTTGACGGTCATAATTAACTTTTGTCATATGTGAATAATGGATAAATTATTCACTTATTATACTATATATCTCGTTATTCATCTTTACTATGAACTTTCTCAAGAATAATGTCTTAACTTATTCTTCTGATCTTTTCTCGTTTATAACAACCTATGTATATAGATCTCTTTGTTAGTAATATTAACTTGCCTAATTTGTACATATCATTTTCAAAAAGTAATAAATCATAAATAGTGTAGTGTAGTGTAGTGTAGTGTAGTGTAGTGTAGTGTAGTGTAGTGTAGTGTAGTGTAGTGTAGTGTAGTGTAGTGTAGTGTAGTGTAGTGTAGTGTAGTGTAGTGTAGTGTAGTGTAGTGTAGTGTAGTGTAGTGTAGTGTAGTGTAGTGTAGTGTAGTGTAGTGTAGTGTAGTGTAGTGTAGTGTAGTGTAGTGTAGTGTAGTGTAGTGTAGTGTAGTGTAGTGTAGTGTAGTGTAGTGTAGTGTAGTGTAGTGTAGTGTAGTGTAGTGTAGTGTAGTGTAGTGTAGTGTAGTGTAGTGTAGTGTAGTGTAGTGTAGTGTAGTGTAGTGTAGTGTAGTGTAGTGTAGTGTAGTGTAGTGTAGTGTAGTGTAGTGTAGTGTAGTGTAGTGTAGTGTAGTGTAGTGTAGTGTAGTGTAGTGTAGTGTAGTGTAGTGTAGTGTAGTGTAGTGTAGTGTAGTGTAGTGTAGTGTAGTGTAGTGTAGTGTAGTGTAGTGTAGTGTAGTGTAGTGTAGTGTAGTGTAGTGTAGTGTAGTGTAGTGTAGTGTAGTGTAGTGTAGTGTAGTGTAGTGTAGTGTAGTGTAGTGTAGTGTAGTGTAGTGTAGTGTAGTGTAGTGTAGTGTAGTGTAGTGTAGTGTAGTGTAGTGTAGTGTAGTGTAGTGTAGTGTAGTGTAGTGTAGTGTAGTGTAGTGTAGTGTAGTGTAGTGTAGTGTAGTGTAGTGTAGTGTGGTGTGTAGTGTAGTGTAGTGTAGTGTAGTGTAGTGTAGTGTAGTGTAGTGTAGTGTAGTGTAGTGTAGTGTAGTGTAGTGTAGTGTAGTGTAGTGTAGTGTAGTGTAGTGTAGTGTAGTGTAGTGTAGTGTAGTGTAGTGTAGTGTAGTGTAGTGTAGTGTAGTGTAGTGTAGTGTAGTGTAGTGTAGTGTAGTGTAGTGTAGTGTACTGTCTCCTTCAGATTTCGCTATATATATACCTCGAAATCTTCGCTTGGTTTTCATCAAATGTTCTTCTTACTGCTATTTTGAAATCGCTTAACATGTCTACAACTACTGCCTGATTTTGGTTTATTTTAGTACCATAGTTTTTGTTGAATTTTTTATTTGATTGCAACACGGGTTTTCCCCGTGTGAAGTATCATATTTCCTATGTTACCTTCTTGAGTATTTTTCTGATTACGTCATGTCTTCTCCACGAACTATTCAAACATTTAGTTGTCCTGACTGCAATTTTTCATCGTGTTCACAAGCTGGCCTTTGCATTCATCGTACTAAAACTCATAAAATTACTGACACCTCTATTAAATCGGTCTCCGTAGTAAGATCTTACCCTGAAGGAAAGAATTTTATTTGCTGTCTTTGCGGAAATACCCTCGTCAATTTTCCTAACTTTAAACGTCATTTTAAAAAGATTCATCCTGATACTCTTATTTTGGCATCTGCTCATTGCTCAATATGTGATATGGATTTTTCTAATGCGCAGGCTGTTAGTGTTCATTGCCAACGTTCACATGGTGTTTCAAAAACTAACCCACATGTTCAATATCCTCAAAGTCCGACTCCAATAATGTCTCAGATTACTGCTGACCATAATGTTACATCTGGTGTTGCTACCCGCCGTTCAACCAGACCTGTTTGTAAAAAACGTTCTTCCAAACAACGATCTTCGACCTGTATAGATCAATCCTCCTTCCCATCCTCTGTCCAACTACCGTCAAGTCCACTTGATGATCCTATCTTGGTCCCAAACCAGTCATCTTCATCACCAGAACTCCGTGATTCGTGTTCTCCCCACTTATCCCATTCTCCTATCTACCCCGTTATAGATTCAACTCATCATATACCTCATGTCTCCAATTTGGTCTTCTCTTCTTCCACACAACCACCGACATCACCTGACCCTGAGTCGGATCCTGTCCTTTCATCAACTACTTCGCTTACCGCCTTCTCCGATAAATCAATTGAATGTTCCCCTCCCACCATCATTCAGCATCAGACTTCCTCCGCCAATTCTCAACAAACATTGAATTGTCTCAGTTCTTTGCTTGGTCTTAACAAACCTCTTCCATCACCCCGAACTGAACAAGCTTCAAACTCCTTATCGCGTTTCATTCGTGAATGCAATAATATTTCTCCTTCTGTTCCTCAACGAGCTCCCAAAACAGTTGGTTTACCTTCTTCACCTATTTCTTCATCAGAAGTCTCTTCCATCCTAACTGTTGTTCACGATTCATCCCGATCCTCGCCTCCTGCTCCGAGTCCTTCTCCTAGACGTTACCAAAGACCAACAGCTGCAAGATTCTTTTCTCCCTGCTCATCTCCACAACCTCCTCGTCGTTCACCTAACATTGCCCAATCAGATGTCGATGACCTAATTAATTCGACTTTACATTCTTCTGCTGAGATACCTACTCATTCTTCATCATCGCACCTCACTCCGCTATCTTCCTTTACCTCTGACAACGTTGGAAGTCCTTCGACAAATACCTGTTCAACTTCTGAGTCGCGATCTCTTCCTGTTAATGATTCTTTACCTTCTCCTAACATGCATGATGATGATTTCACACAATCTCAAAATTCACCATCGCCCATTCCTTCAGAATCACGCTTGAAGAGAAATGCTTTTCGTGAAAAATGGACAACTGCCTTCTCCGGGGACATTCCGTGGTCGGACTTTTGCACCCTCTGTGACGAATTTGCCGTTGAATCTCGAACTCTCGCTTTAGAAATCGCTGCAGAATCTTCATCTTCTTTTCGTCGCCCAAAACCTCTTCCTCGTCGTGATCGTCCTTCTGGTCGCCGTCCTGCTTTCCGTCATCGACCGCTTTTATCCAATCCCGCCGAAGCACAACGCATTCAAACTTTATATCGTCATTCTAAGAAAAGAGCTGCTCGGAAAATCCTCTCTCCTAACAGTCCTTTCTACACTGGATCAACAGATAAAGCAGAATCATTCTTTAGAAATACATTTTCCTTTCGTCAATGTGACACTACATCCCTTCAAGACAAATTAAAAGATCTCGTTACACCTGCTCCGAGCGATGACTTCCTCTTTTCACCTCCTTCTTGTGATGAAATCCGTCGAAAACTCTTCTCTGCCGCCAATACCTCTCCTGGGCCTGATCGCGTGGAATATCGTCACTTGAAAAGCATTGACCCATCGTGCTCTATCCTTTCTCTCCTATTCCAACACTGTTTCAAGCAACGTGATGTTCCTCCAGCCTGGAAATCTGCGACTACGGTGCTCATCTATAAGAAAGGTAGTACAGAGGATCCTTCTAACTTTAGACCCATCGCCTTAATGTCGTGTCTCTACAAGTTAGTTATGGGAGTTATCGCCAAACGACTAACATCATGGGCCATTGATCACGATCTTTTATCCAAAGAACAAAAGAGTGCACGTCCCAGTGAAGGTTGTTATGAACATACCTTTCTCCTCCAGTCCATCGTAGGTGATGCCCGACGTAATCGGAAAAATGCTTTTGTCGCTTGGCTTGATCTTCGCAATGCTTTTGGAAGTATCCCTCATTCTGCTATTACCTCTACCCTTTCCCATATTGGAGTACCACAACCACTAATTGAAATGATCACCAATTCTTATTCTGGAGCAAGCACCAAAATACGTACCCCCACCAGTTTGACCTCTGATATACCAGTTTCATCAGGTGTCAAGCAAGGTTGTCCGTTAAGCCCAATCATTTTCAATTTGACCATCGACATCATTTTACGTGCAATTAAACAAAAAGCTTCAGACATTGGTCCTGCTAAACATCACGGTATACCTGTCTCTGTCTTTGCTTATGCTGATGATCTTGTCATAATCCCCAGAAATAAAGACCGACTCCAGAAACTCTTAGATGCTGCTTCTTCTACTGCGACAACCCTTGGTTTATCCTTCAGACCTGATAAGTGCGCCTCTATCAGCCTCACCTGTTCCAGATCTAATCATTCTGAATCTTCTTTTGAGCTTAATGAATTCATCGTCCAGAATAATTCCATTCCTCCACTTGATCGTGAACATCCTTACAAATACCTTGGTGTTCCTATTGGCCTAATCCATGACCCGGATAACATCTCTGATTTGGTTCAAAACCTTTCACGTGATTTGGAAAATATCGAGAAATCCCTTTTAGCTCCTTGGCAGAAGTTAGACATGATTCGTACCTTTCTTCAACTTTCCTTAACATTCACCCTTCGTGCTGGATACCCGAAAAAAGAACATCTTCGTGAATATCGTTCAACTCTCATTTCTACCATCCGCAGAATATGTTCTCTACCATCTCGAGCTTCTGCTTCCTACATCTTCGCTCATAAACGCGCTGGTGGTCTTGGCCTCGTCGATCCAATCCTTGAAGCTGATGTTCAAGCTATAATTCATTCGGTTAAGATTCTATCGTCCTCCCTCCCGGCTGTAATCCACATTGCTAATGCTGAATTAAACGAAACCGTTCGACATGCCTCCCGATCTAATCCTACTTCTGCTCTGAAATCCAACTACCTGTCCAGCCTTCCTGATGATCGTTTAAACAACATACACTACCGCATTCAATCGTTGTGGACCCGAGTCCGCAAATCCACTCGTAACCTTTGTATTGAAATTAAATTCAATGACAATGGTCTTCCTGTCCTTTCGTCGCAAAACTCCGGTACTGTTCTTGCTAAAGAAGCCAGTCGTTTTTTGCATTTTCACGTCCAAGATCGATTCGCTTCTACACTATTTGCTCTTCCTGATCAAGGAAAAGTTGCTCGGGCGCTTACTACTGACACCTTCGCCAATGGATCTACTTGGCAGTACAATGGCTTCAACATACGTTTTAGAGACTGGCGTTTTATCCATCGTGCTCGACTCAATTGCCTTCCACTTAATAATGTGAAGAGTCGGTGGTCTAATGCCAGCCCAAAATGTCGCCGTTGTACTTCAGACGAGACCCTTCCTCACGTCTTGTGTCACTGTCTTCCTAACATGCCAAGTATTCTTCGCAGACACAACACCATAGTAGACCGTATCACCAACGCCGTTCAACATGGTACCATTACTACCGACAAACAAGTTCGTGCCGCCAACTCACGTTTACGTCCTGACATTATTGTTGAAGAGGATAACAAAGTTCTTATAATTGATGTTTGTTGCCCCTTTGATAATAATGCTGAAGCCCTTCATGATGCTGAACAACGGAAAATCAATAAATATGAAGGGCTGAAGCAATTTTTCATTGGTCAAGGCAAGCAATGTGAGGTCTTTGGTTTCGTGGTTGGTGCTCTCGGCTCCTGGCATCCTCAAAATGAAAATGTTTTACGGCACCTTGGAATGTCCAAAAGATACCGCTCCTTGTTCAGAAAACTTTGTTGCACTGACGCAATTCAAGGCTCGACAAACATTTACCGGGAACATCTTGGCATCACAGAAGATGTCTTAGAAGTAGAAGTTGATCCTGAGTAAACTGTTCATATATTGACTCGTATCAATAGCGTTATGTTAGAACTTTATTTTTGAACTTCTTTAAACATTTTAATTTTCTTTAAGAAGTTACTTATTTCATGTATATAATTATCTATATTTTTATGACCATTAATGGCACTTATTGTTATCTCGAAGGACTTAATCAAGGCCCATCACCTGTAAATTTTAATTTGTAATAAAAATCAATAGTGTAGTGTAGTGTAGTGTAGTGTAGTGTAGTGTAGTGTAGTGTAGTGTGGTGTGGTGTGGTGTGGTGTGGTGTGGTGTGGTGTGGTGTGGTGTGGTGTGGTGTGGTGTGGTGTGGTGTGGTGTGGTGTGGTGTGGTGTGGTGTGGTGTGGTGTGGTGTGGTGTGGTGTGGTGTGGTGTGGTGTGGTGTGGTGTGGTGTGGTGTGGTGTGGTGTGGTGTGGTGTGGTGTGGTGTGGTGTGGTGTGATGGTGTGGTGTGGTGTGGTGTGGTGTGGTGTGGTGTGGTGTGGTATAGTGTAGTGTGCTGTGCTGTCACTGTTGTGTTGTGGTGTAATGTAGTGTGGCACTGTGGTGTAGTGTGCTATAGGCTGTTAAATGTCTTTAGTTTATTCATGTCCACGGTTAATATATAGGTTATTGACCTTGCATGTTAAATGACCTACTATAATATCGCTGTAAAACTACATTTAGAATACTATTTTTTTTATTAAATAACGACAAATACCGTCTCTATCATGAATAAACTAAGCGTGCAGGTTAGTTACTTCGAAGTCGGTAACTAAGTTAAAGTTAGTTATATACCTCGGCGTTTCGGGCCTCGGTAACTAACCTACACTTAATCACGTTCTTACACTTAAGCTCTATATAATTATAGTAATATCATTATCATCAGCCTTTTGAACAAATCTCTGTAATTCGCTATTTATATAGATCTACTATACCAAAGAAGACGAGAACCTGAAACCTATGATGCCTTTGCCTGATTTTTTGTCAATGCTAAAACGTAGGTGTCTAGAGAGGACTGTGTTTACTAGGGCACAAGACAGTTTTTCTATAGCGGTAGAACAGTTACCTCCGTTAATAGCTCAAAGTTTGTCAACTGAAGTTGTTAATACAGAAATGGACAAGAAAAGTGTTTACCTCAAGTCGTCATCTCATCCTACAGGTTCGATTAGAGTGATAATTGTATTAAGCCTGGTTCTCATATGTCGCCGACGGTCGCCAATCGTCGCCGATTTGTGATTTAGATGCATGTTAAGTAATGGGGAACAATGCAGAAAAGCACTGCTTTTCTTTATTACTTAACCTGCTGCCGCAATTCCCGTTTTAACATGAGTCTAAATCATGAATCGACGATGGTCTGCGACCGTCGGCGACATATGAGAAGTAGGCTTTAATAGGCTTTAAAGCCTAGTTCTCATATGTCGCCGATGATCGGCGATTTATGATTTAGATGCATGTTAAAACGGGAAGTGCAGCAGCATGTTAAGTAATAAAGTACTTCTGCATTGTTCTTTATTACTTAACATGCATCTAAATCATAAATCGCCGATCATCGGCGACATATGAGCACTAGGCTTAACCATCGGGGCCAAACTATATTCGAGAAAAGTTAGACATGCATGCACCAGTGCGTTATACCGAATTTTTAATCTTTCGCAGGAGGATATATTCTCCGGCCGGTTAACATTGTAACCGACACAATTTTTTTGGACGATCAGATGTTATAGCAATAATAGCGCCGTTAATATATAAACCGCCGTTAATATATATATATATATATATATATATATATATATATATATATATATATATATATAATAGTTTGTCCATGTCCACGACTACACTTTTCATTTTATTAATCATTTCATTTTATAGGTGACCCTGCTATTCTTCATAAGATGATTTCTAATGGTGAAATTCAAATGGACAAGATTGGAGAGTATGAAACACAATTTGTTGTTGAAGCTTCTACTGCCTGTGGAATTACAACATCTGGGAAATCCAAGGTAGATTAATATGTTATAGGTCATTTGTGACTGAATATACTTTCAAAGTGTGTTTGTAATATATATATATATATATATATATATATTATAATAAATATTTACTAATCTTTTCCAGCAATATTTGTGTGGTATGTTGTACAGTTTATATGAGAGTATCCTTGTCGGAAACTGTCCTTGTCATGGATTTGGAAAATTGTCGGGCCACACCGGTGGATTTTATCATCTCGTTTGTCGCCATGGGGTAAGTAGATAATTGTTACGAAGGCCTTCTGTCGGTTCTGTTTCGCGAGGGTCTCACAACCAAGCGGAATCTTTGAATTCTGAAACGGCCATCTGAAACGATGACTTCGTGTAAATGCAAGACGAAATTCGTCCGGTACCGCGTTTAGACGGGGCCTGTTTCGTAATATCATAACAATTGACAGCATCAGGAATTCAGTAAAACGCTTTACGTCCAATCGCAAACTTTTTTTATTTCTGAGATATTGTATGTTTTGGTTTATAAACCATTTTTTGTTTTTCGTATAGACTACAGTTGCATCAAAGTTTCTAACCCTGACCGAGTCTGTGAGGGATGCGGCTGACTTGTACCTTTCACTAAAGCACCAACCCGTTGTGTTTATCAATGATACCCCATGCGGCTTTGTTCGACATCTTGAATGTAGAGATCCGAAAATTGCGAAAAAGCTTTGGGGAGAGAATGCTGGATGTTTTGAGAAGCCTGAAGTTGGGAAGAGACCAACCAAGGTACATCCAATATTTTTGTTGTGGTTAAGTTTGTACAGGGCTGTCAGTTTGCATAAAAGAGGTACAAAATTCTGTTATAAATTTATTTACTTGGGCCTTTTTTAATAAAGGGTCAAAATGTACCAGCCATCGTACCGCCCGAGTACTCCGATGGAACGACAGGAGATTCAGAGCCTACTCTCCAGAGGCATTTTGTTCTTGGTGACCGATTCCATTCCTCGACTGAACCACACAAATCTCCTCTCTGCCAGTACCATGACCTTGATCTGTGTTGCCAAGCCAATGCAATTAAAACAAGCACACAAGAATCACAGAATAACAGAAAAAACGTAAAAAGACTTAGAAGTTCCTGCATGCAAAGTTTTGAAATTCATATTGCTTTCAACTACTTAATGGATTATTACCAAAATGAAGAAGTTGTTGCTAAACAGAGAAAGATTCTTGAAAAAGATTTAGTCGATGGTGAAAAAGTAACCCGAGACAATCTGATGAGATTTATAATATCATAAAAATGTAAAATATATAGTAATTATTCTCCATTTTGTGTATATAATGTATTAATACTCAGACATGACAATAAGATTTTAAATTTTCATTAATTTTTCAAGAACCAGATTTGTTTTGCACCTTTCCGTTACAAAACCTTTATATCAAAAGTTGACATTAACATTTTTTTAACGTTTCGGGGGCACTGCGTAGTACACTAATCAGTACAAGTGCCTGAAACTGATTAGATTACAAGCAGGGTTCTCCACAGTTGTGAGTGCAACAGGTAACAGAGTTTTCTCGACAGGTAACACCATCTTCACAGGTTCATAGGCCCCCAGAACATTTTGAAATTTAGAAGCTTGGAAATGCCATTTTAAGCACTCTGAGCATAAAATTTAGTACAAACCATGATGAATACGTTAAAATAAACAAATTGAAATTTTACAAGACTTGTACTGAAATCAAAGGATTGTCAGTCGGCAACACGTGAGTGGAAATCGTACCTTCGCGCTTCTCGCACGTTATAATCCCATCAAAAATTGTTCTCGATCGGTCCGGTTTAGAGAAGGATATTTTCTGTATTCCACAATGACCGTGTCACTTTATTAATTGTGTGGTATGGATACAGATCTCAGCACTACCTGGATGATTACAGCATTTTTTGCACAACATATTTTATTATTCCTTTACAAATGTACACGAACTCTATGCTCCTCCAGGCGGTAAACAGTGGTGCTGCATGAGACGATAAATTTTACCGGTTACCGCCTGATAAGGAGAACCCTGATTACAAGTATCTTAACTGAAAATGACTGACATAAACTGACGTGGCTGAAATAACAAGATGACGATAAGATTGCCTGGGTTGGGTTGGGTATAAAGGTAATAAAGCCCTTGTTCAACGAGACATTCTGCATTAGTTACGATTGGCCTCCGCTATCTTCTGTAATCGAGTCGTTTATTCTATATTCATCATGGAAATCATAGAAACCAATAACGTAACGGTTAGTATTTCTTTAGCACTCCCAGTTTTGTAATTTTCTGAAGTTAAATATCTATAAATTTAATTTAACCCAGAATCAAAACCCAATGTTTGTTGTCGAGGATGGGAAAACATTTATTTGTGATGGCGATGATCGTGACGTGTTCGGAGATTTTTCTTTGAAACTTCAAGGAGAGTTAATATCTAGGGATGAACAAAAGTATGGCTTTTGGGTGGCCACATGTACGTCTGTAACAAGAGGAAAGTTAGAAACCAAGTAAGTTTAATGTACCTACAACTCATATATGTCTAAATGCGTTTCATTCTCAGTGTTAATTTGACTAATCGCGCATATAGCGCATGCATAACACCATAGCAAAAAAACTGTGCTCTAGCATACATCATTTTATGTCGTATAACGGAACCGCTTAAATTTTTAAGGCACCGAAATATCACATTATATTTAATATATCCGCGAGGAATTTTTACGCATGTAATCAGATCATTTTTTATTGGCCAATTTCCATTTATATCAATGGTACCAGTACCACAACGAACTCTAGATGGTAACATATCCGAAACACGTGCCACCGTGCTACGAAGTGCGCGCTAGATCGGGTTGGAAAACCAAGCTGAACATTCCATTTCTTTCAAAGTGAACAACTCGTCTGGCTAAAACACATTTGGCATGAAGAACGCGTTCAGGCAACTAAAACTCATTTGGCGTGAAGAAAAAAATCACGAGACAAGGGATATGGTGATATGTTCATGTGTGTGTATATATATGTATGGCGATATGTTTATGTGTGTGTATATGTGGTATGTACTGTATGTATTATAGTCTTTATTCTGTGGTATGTATACTTAAAATACTCAATAATTCATGACGAAAACACAAAAGAAATTAATACCGTAGCAGTGGTTGTAAATCGGATACAGCATCGTCCTGATTTACATAAACTTTAGCTTCGATTTTCTCGGCTAAAACAGACTATCCCCAAAATAGTTGGTGAACTTGATTACTTAGATGCATTTGTATTTTAAGAAAGATACAGCATACGCAGCCGAGCTGTATCTGATTTACTACAGCTCGCTTGCAGCTCGCCTTGTAAATCAGATACAGCTCGGCTGCTCATGGTGTATCTATTACATACACCTGTGACCCGCCATATCTCCCATGATAAAGGCATACGGTAACTATGTGACACACAGGTTATCACGATATCAGTTTTATCGCTTTAGGATAACAATATTGTCGTCCCTGAAGCGATAAAACATAATACTCTTCTTAGATAAACTTTAATTCATATATTTACGTTTCGGGGCAAGTCCCTTCTTCAGAAAATAAATAAATTACATAGGTGACAATTGCTGGTTGACGTTGACAAAAGATGACAAATGAAATTATAATTGCAGATGATGATCTGCAATTATAATATCATCCAACATGGCAGAAATATCTTTGTCCTTCGAATTTCAAGGGATTGGTTGCACACCACCTACACGGTTTAGAATTTAATGTTTTTGAAAAGCTACTTCTTTTGATTTTTAATTTACCTTGTTATTGTTAGTTGTTATTGTTAGACCCCGTTTACACGATGCCGGTGCAATTTGAAAACGGAACAAAATCATGCCGTTTAGGCCTTGCGTGTACACGATACCGGCACAAAAATAACATGAAATGTTATATGCTGTATTTGCATACCGGCATGATTTTGTTCCGTTTTCAAATTGTACCGGCATCGTGTAAACGGGGTTTTAGTTAGCTATATAAAGTGCTATAAAATTTATTATTAGGCTATGTAATTTATTTTCTGAAGAATAGGCTTACCCCGAGACATAAAAATATGAATTAAAGTTTATATAAGAATAGTATATGATGTATATATATATATAAATTAATGTGCTAAAATGTGGTGATTGCTGCAGGCAAACACGCTTGTGTCATATACACGTAGATCCTTTTATCTCGGTTCAGGCGCGGCCTGTTCCCATGCAGGCGCCAAACTCTTATCTAATTGATCGTGTTTGGTCATTGTTATTTCATCATTGACAACGTATACATTCATCATTTTCACTTAGCAACATTAATGGAGAATTCACATCACAATTATGTTTATCGTGTACCTTGTTACTTTGTTGAATGTGGTCTGGTAGAACAAACGGACAAGGCAGGTTCGGACTGGCTACGTCAGAGGGGCCTGGGTGATTTGTTGTAAAAGGTGTCCCCGGTTTCACCAATCAAGTCGTTGTGGGCCAACATGTGTAGGGGAGTCCGGGGGGATTTGCCCCCAGAAAATTTTTGAAATTTGTGTCTCTGAAATGGCATTTCTTGCATTCGCCAAGAGTATCTCTGTGTTACTTAATATGGCTGAGCTTGTTTTCAACAACACAATGCAACACCAAATGGCGGACGCTGATCGGTTGCTGAGAGGTCCGGAATTGGAAAAAGCCGTAATGCCTTCCCGGCTCCGTATACGAAAGGCATTACACCTTTTTCAAAAACTTGCAAGCGGGAAAATTCATGAGTTGATTTAAATTAAAATGAAAGAGAATATACGCTTATTGGATGAGGATGAGTACACTGTAAATGAAAAGGGGCTGAAACGACCCAAAAAATAGGGCCAAAACGGTGACTGCAAAATAGATCTTTTTTTGGGGTCAAAATGGCACCTATAACAAGCCGGCCCCTAAGGGACGATTTGGCTCTTTGGGGGTAAGGGCTGTTTTGGCTTCAGACAGGGGCTGTTATGGAAAAGGCGAGGGCTGTTTCAACTTTTGACCAGGGCCATTTCAGAAAATCGTGGGGCTATTTTGGGAAATCAAGGAGTCAATTTGGCTCCTATTAAGAGGCATTATGACCCCTAAAAAGCGTCGATTTAGCTTGCTGAGCAGAGCTGTTTTGGCTCCAATATAGAGGGTAGTTTTAGCCCCAATGGAAGGGCTGTTATGGAAAAGACAGGGGCTGTTTCAACTTTTAACCAGGGCCATTTCAGAAAATCGTGGGGCTGTTTTGGAAAATCAAGGAGTCAATTTCACCCCTATTAAGAGGCATTATGACCCCTAAAAAGCGTAGATTTAGCTTGCTGAGCAGAGCTGTTTTGGCCCCAATAGAGGGTAGTTTTAGCCCCAATGGAAGGGCTGTTATGGAAAAGGTAGGGGCTGTTTCAACTTTTAATCAGGGCCATTTCAGAAAATCGTGGGGCTGTTTTGGAAAATCAAGGAGTCAATTTGGCTCCTATTAAGAGGCATTATGACCCCTAAAAAGCGTCGATTTAGCTTGCTGAGCAGAGCTGTTTTGGCTCCAATGTAGAGGGTAGTTTTAGCCCCAATGGAAGGGCTGTTATGGAAAAGACCGGCTGTTTCAAGTTTTAACCAGGGCCATTTCAGAAAATCGTGGGGCTGTTTTGGAAAATCAAGGAGTCAATTTGGCTCCTATTCGAAGGCTTTTTGGCCCCTAAAAAGCGTCGATTTAGCTTGCTAAGCGGAGCTGTTTTGGCTCCAATGATAGATGTCAGTTTTAGTCAAGGGCCTGTGATAGAAAAAGCAGGGTCTCCTTCAACTTTTGACCAGCAAATGGAATAACATACACAGTACCATCACTAAAATGAGAATATGTGGAAACAGCATGTTTATTATTTATTGCTGCACTACAGTACTTGGTACAGTACAGATAACAGTTTACTATGTCTGAACAAAATAATCAAAAGTTTTCATTGATACATGTAAATTAACCTACTGGGCTAGTTAATTAAACCAACACAACTCTGAAGAAAACCAACATTATAAACATGGTGCCAATACCAAGTCTTATAGTTTCTAAGAAGCATAAAACACTCTTGCCATTACTGTAATCAATATTAAGAATTTATAAACTTGCCAACAAGGCAAGAACAGCCTCAAAACAGCAGTTGTTTGCGATTGTGCAGAACTCCTTCCCTTCTATTACCAAGAACAGCTTTTCATATTCCAGTACACTGCCGAAAACTACAATATGGGTGGTGCCAAGTTTGATAGTACCCTGTAGGGCTGTTTATACGAGAGCTGATAAGACGCGGATTACACAGGATGCACCTTAGCTAAGATGTGAAACACTTGTATAAAAGGTACAAAGACTAATTTACATAAGTCACAGCTTATTCCAAACCCGATATAGACCTTATTCAAAAATTGCCACCGAATTAAAATTCTTTTATATACTGTACATATAAATTAGCCTTTATGAACTTGTTTTCATGTGTGAAATTCAAAAGAATTTTTACTTTAAAATGAGGTCATAAGGGCTAATTTATATGCACACAAAAGAATTCTAATTCAGTGGCCATTTTGGAATAAGGTCTATAAATGAGTCAGTTTGTGTCTTATGTAAGGCATCTCTTGTGTAAGGCACGTCTTGTATAAGCCGTGTCTAATGGGCTCTCGTATAAATGGCCCTATTGTATCAACCACATTTTCAGTCTCCTAAAAACAACAAAACCTACAATTAGACTTTTCATAGTAAACAAATAATATATAATCCCTGATATTATTGTACAATGCAATTATATTCACATCTGCCTGACAAGAACTGAAAAAAGCCTCCTACAACAGTAAGACATATTACCTTCATCAATAACAAACAAAGCTGCTCTTGATATAATTTCTAGAATTAAAAAACAAACAATCATGCTAAATGAGAAAGTGTAAAAGATGGGTGGCAATAATAATATAATAATATATACAGTGTATGCCCCAGTTCTGGTAACACTGCATATATATATACTGGAGGAAATGGACAAAGCGGCCGAGTTATTTAACCTATTCCTGGAAAGACAATATGTGACACCAAGGCAGGTTGTCTAGACAAGAATGGGTTAAGAATCCAGAAATGTACTACAATAGGTGACTTGCACTATTGAAGTCACATGATCGCAATCCTCATAAAATAACAGGTATAAAATTATAACTCTATAAAATGGATATACTACTACACGTTGGTGTTTTAACTAAAATTTCAGAATTTTTATTTTCAAAAAATGCATTGTCTTAGAGAAAACAGCAATATTGTAGCTGGTCATGTGATTACAGTATAATAAAAATTTGTAATGAGTCAGTTTGATATTGTTCATATCAAGTTTTAGCAGAAGTTATGACCTTTCACAGTATCTACAAAAATGTAAACGTTAATTATGAATATCAAGCCATTTTTCTATATGTTTGTTGAGGTTTGACTGTAAAAAATTGCTTCCGAAGAATATGTTGTTGTACATGCATGAAATTTTTATTTTAGTCACGTGACTAGCTACCATATCACTGTTTTCTCTAAGACAATGCAAGCTTTGAAAATCAAAATTCCAAAATTTCACTTAAAACATCAACCTAGCTATGTCCATTTTGTAGGGTTATAATCTAATACCAGCTATTTTAAGAGAATTGAAATCACATAACTTAATTAGTGCAAGTCACCAATTCTCCCACTTCAATGACCCTCTCATATACCGTAATGTGAATACATGCTGTAAATGGAAGGAATGCATGAAAACAGACTTGAAGATGGAATACACTTTGAAATGTCATTTTAGCACAGCCACTATTGATGTTAACAACTGATACAAATTCCATGAATTTCCAGAGCCTGTATGTACTAGTGTCACAGGAATCCCCCTGCCCCAAGATTTGTTCCCCTGGGCCATCACCTGGAGGGATATATTTCCTAAGAAATTTGGCCTGGCAAGACACATTTTGGGGGAGGTGGGGGGGGGGGGGGGGAGAGGACAAATTTTTATGTGACACTGGGTATGTCAATTTCAAAAGATTTTTATCTTTCAAGAACTGTAGAATTGTTTAACCCTTTTCTGCTGAGGCCAGCCTCAGCCCCTTTCCTCTGCTGAATAAAATCATCTGGAAAGGCCCTGTTCAGCAGGAATGGTTTAAGGGACAAGAAGTATATTCTAAGGTATAATGTGAATATACTAAGACAGTACTATACACTGTACGGGTGTACCAGATATAGTATCCAGCTGGATTATCCAATTGTATTTGTATATACAGTCGTTGGCAGCTACTGTAAGCGTGCACACCACCCACAGTAATTTTGCCAAAGTAAACTCATAAAAATCATGTCAAAAGAAACAAGTCAGAGATAAGAATTCATTAGTAGAGCAAAGCAAGCACAGCACAATATATCTCATAACAAAACTATTGAAATCTACAGTATTAGTACATACCATGGTCAGTTTGAATTTTTCTACCAGTTACATGTTTTAACCTTGAATAATTATAAAGAACATGGTTGTAATATGACATTAGTACTGCTGCAATTTACTGTATAGGATATGTCCCTCCCCCCCCCCCCCCATACTGTAATGGAACATACAAATTTTTAACTTTTGCTTGTTCAAACTCTGAGCTTCACTGTACAAAATAGTGTGGTTGCTGCTATAAGTTTACCCCAATTGCCGTATTTAAAATTATAGACATTATTTAGTTATTTCCTTTCAGTTTTTACTGTTCTCATTTTGCAAACGTTGATTAGTTAAGTCTAGCAAAACTAACCTGGAAGTACAGTACAGTAAAAAGTGCCCGCTAACAAGAACCTACCACTATTAAGAACCTCAGGCTGAAATTAAGAATTTATTATATGTATAGGTAATCATATGATAGTGGGTACAATTAAGGATTTACACTACGAGTGGTATTTGAATTTTTTTGCCAAAATTGCACAAGCTGTTAGGCAAGTGCAATTTGGCATAGTTTTCAAATATCACAAGTAGTGTAAAACCTTAATTGTACGAAGCAAAATCATATGATTACTAATTTATTATATGCATGACAAAATTACAACACGTACGCTTCGTACTCACTGCCTTTAAAAACATCTTGTTTCGTTACTTGACAAGAAACATTTTCACTCTGGGTGTTCTCTGTACTCATTTCAAAATATTTACATGGAATTTTTAGTCCATAGTGTACCACAAGTCATCGGAAATGTGAAAACTTCCCATTACAGAATTGGCCACCATTTTGAGTTTCATTGTCAACATCGTTCCCAGGGCTTTCTCTATTTTTATTGTACTGCAGTACAATCAATAAAATTAATTATACTCCTCTCAACTAATCAGAATGTAGTAATTTTGTCATGCATATAATAAAAGAATATATAAGATGTAAAATGTAGACCACTTACAAAGTTTCTTAGCTTACCACTGAAAAACTATTCAGCACCTACAACCTGTAGTAGACATTAGACAACCTTCAACCATAGCCAATTTTGCAAATTATACATACATTTATATTTTGAAACACAAAATTTCCTCCAATAATAAGCTTTCCCAGGTCCCAAATATAATCCTTATCTAAATATTAAATTCTACCAAAACATCCTTTAAATTAAAAAGGCCAAGGCTTCTTTTTTTTAAAGTTTACATGTACATGTACTGTAATTTATTAAATTAGGCATGACAATTGATTAAAAAGTAAAATATTACAAATGCTATCTACAGTATATAACAATACATGTACATGTAGAGAATACTGAACAGAACCAATTTAGTTAGAAATTAATATAATTCCAACTGGTACATGTAATTTTGAAACATAACGTAGCAGTATACCAAAGCTATACACATCTATTCTGTAGCAGTGCATGTGGGATACAACCCATCATATAATGCAGGATCATGCAATGTGTGGATAATTACATTTGTAAAATTTTCTTCTAGTATGTACCTGGAAACGTTTTTACTACAATCACTAACATAATTAGCCTTACTTAAATCTACCATGCTTTGGCTCTATAAACTGCAGCAGAACCCTGGATGACCATGATGTTATCTGATTTAATGTCACAATGGTCAATGGCCAATAAGTGCAAATAGAAAAGTCCATCGCAACACTTGCCCAGGACTTCCAACCAATTGTTTGGAGAAATTTCCCTTCAACAATGAAAATACTGTACAACATTTTGAATCGGCCAGACCACAAAATTTCATAAACAATTTGGGATTAATAACAGTAGCAACACCAAACACAAAAGGAAAACATGTGTGAAACTTGAGTTTCATAGCATTTCATGAATTATATCCTCTTCTTTCACAAATAAATAAAGTCATACTCCTTTGCCCACAACAAGTACATGTAAAGATTCACCAGAAACATGTAACCTCATGAGCTTACAAACCCGAAGGGCCCAAAACAACCCTTTCCCAAAATAACTTCCTCCCCTTTGTCATCTAAACCTTAAGTTAGCTAATCTCTTATTATAGTTTTGACATTTTTGGACTTCTTAAAATTCAGGTTCGATCTCAGATTACCATTGGTGGATTTTAAGAGAGTCTATAGTTCCGTGCAACATTTTCTCTTAATCTCAACTTTTAGCTTATCATGTTCAGATTTAAAATAGACTCAGAATTAATTCAAACTATTAATTGCCTTTTTCCTGGCTCTTCTATAATCTAAAAGTTTCTCTTTCTTGTAATTCACATGTGTTCTGTTTGGAAAAATATTAATAATCATATTTCTAATCTGTACAGTTCTGTTCCCACACAACATCTTTGCACCCACACATCGTTTTTAGGACAGAGTTCCAGAACATAAAAATGTTCTTCCAACAGCCCTGCAGGTTCCCATTTATCATAGTACAGACCATAGAAATGTGATTAAATAAACATTTCCATATCAACAGCACTTGTAAAATTGATACATAGAATATGAATAAAAAATGGCGGATTTTGCTTCAAATATTAAATGTAAATAACACAAATCAGAAAATTTGCTGCACAGTCCTACAAACTCATACATGTACTCTTGTTATAAAAATTATTGCCCAGCAAATAATTCGTAACAAAGCCATAATAAAATCAAAAGTCGTAAGTAAGCATGATAAAAATATTTTTTTAATGAAGAACTAACGTTTCGTCACTAACCAGCGACATCATCAGAGTGATAAATATTTACAAAAATGTCTCAGCTTTATACCTACGCAATTACAAAGCTGAGACATTTTTGTAAATATTTATCACTCTGATGATGTCGCTGGTTAGTGACGAAACGTTAGTTCTTCATTAAAAAAATATTTTTATCATGCTTACTTACGACTTTTGATTTTATTATGGCTTTGTTACGAATTATTTGCTGGGCAATAATTTTTATAACAAGATTACGATTCCCGCCTGGTACCTCGATTGCTACAATTTCATACATGTACATTAATTGTCCTGACTCTCAAAAGTAACCTTCAAATTATAGAGGAATTAGACAGACGCAAAGTACTGTGTCATGGGCAGTAATCAAGCCAGTAAAGACAAATTTAAGTTATTTCGAAAATAAATGACAACTTAGTACTGTCGAGCTGCAGTTTAACACTAAGATTGGACCAATATCCATGACTGCACTCGAATTCTTATATACCAAGAGGTCAAATGAGTATAGGAATCAAAAAGCATTGATGACACTGTACGACAGATCCCCAAAGATTCAAGAAACAACAATATTGAATAGCCTTTATCAGTAAAATATGTAAGTTAGGAAGAAGCTTTATACGAAGACTCAAATGCTCCCAACGTACAGTACTAAACCACAGCAAACATTTTAAAGTATATTAGAAATCTGAAATATCGCACAATATCAATACTTACGTCTCCAGACGATATTAAACAACCGATAGACCTACTTGATCGGGAGAATCCTACAAATATAAACAAACAGAAAAGCTGAAATTACTAAATAGTTGTAGTTCGTATCCACAGCCGACAACGAATTTTGAATATGGCAATGTATAAATCGATAGTCCACACAAAGTATAAATGGTCCGCAACGATTAAAATTATCTCCCATTTAACTAGTTCACTAGTATAAGCGTTTCTCAAAGGTATTTTCCTGACAATTGGTAACATCTGAATAATAAGAAATACTGAAATGAACGAGGTTTTATCCTCTTCTAAAGAAATCCCAACCGTCACTTGCAAAGTTGGCGCCAATACTTAGTACGCATGCTCTAAAATTATCTAAAACGTCATTGATCACGGGTGCGTGAAAGATCGTTCCCAGATTCCTACGGTGAACACACCACACACTGAGTTCTTTCAAGGACAATAGTTATACAATAAAGAATTTATAATATGAACTTTGTTACCTTTTCTCCTAAGACGTCAAAGAGCAATCCTTTAAATTTTTGGCGCAGTTTAATTAAAGGAAGGGAATTTGGAGAACTCAATTTCATCTTTATACAAGACTTGAATGTACTCGCCATTACTCGCCATCTAATAATTCGTTCTCTATACATATACAAATATTTTAAAAATTAATACAAATTAAGTTACATTAATAATACAATATTCATGACCTGAAAAATAGGATGGGTAACTCACCGAAACGTTCCACAACATCATTAGGAAAATCATGGTACACCAACCAGTCTTTCACTGAACTCCAAACACGTAAAAGTCTTCTTGTAGATATTCATTGATGTACAGTAGGCTTGCTCAGGCTAAGTCTGACTTACAAAAGCTCGGACTGATATACTCAAAATAGAGTAGAAGGCTCGTATTTCTACTCCCCTAATAATATGTCACATGATCAGAAGATCCGTTACTCCCGACCAATAGAAATTTTTGAAACAAGATAAGAGCACTTCTTTCACAGTTTAACTTGAAGCTGTTTTTGTTGCCAAAATCAGATAAAAAGCAGTTTCTCCTGATCCCAATCCGATTTGACGCGAGAGTCGAATTGGCACAAGAGTCAGATTGGCACAAGATCAGAGTCGATTTGATCAGTAAAAGAGTCGATTCGCAAACAGGAGCCAAAATGGGGCCAACTGATTTGGACATCTTAAACGACCCCAAAAGTGGGGCTAAAACAGACCTTAGCGTGAGAGTCGTTTTGATTTGAGGGGCTAAATTGGAAAACGGTGGGGCTGATTTGGAAAATGAAGGGGCTGTTATGGAAATGGATAGGGCTAATTCAGCGTTTTGCTGTACCTAAAATGGCCCTGTGAGTGTCGATCTAGCTTCCAAATGCCGAAATGGCTTTCGCATGGGGCCAAAACAGCTTTGGCCCCAAAGGGGCTAAAACGCAAATTTGGGTCGTTTCAGCCCTTTTTCATTTACAGTGTATAAGATAGCTTTTTTAATAAAGACCGATTGTGTTACCTACCGAAGTCGAAAGCTGATCGATCTGTACTTTTCGTACAGACCTTGGTTAATGAGCCATTATTAATCGGAGATTCTTTTATAATGTAGAACTATTGTACTTCCCGCTAATGCTTTTGATTCCAAAACAAAGTTTCTACAAGAACTTCGTGGAAGGTTTGGGTCTGGAATCCTAAATCTGGGTGGCTTGGTAACTGCAAGAATCCTAGCAGATTACTACACATTCCTGAAGGAAGATGTGGTCAGTACCAGCAGCAGGCGATACTTCAAAGCAGATCATTTGGGGTATCAAGGAAATAAATATTGGTTATTGTCAAAAGAGGTATTATATATACATAAAAAAACAACGTGCTGCGTAGACAGTGTTGAAATACAGACCGAAATAATTGTACTTCCGAAATTATTGAACGTGGATTTCTAACGTTTCGCACCACAGTGTTCGCATGAAAGCCTTTCATCAGAACATATAGAATTCTGACCTTTAGAGTGAAGGCCCTTTCGAAATCTACGTTAATTAATTTCTGTGGTATACGATCAGATTTGATAGAACTGCTTCTCTGCTTGTGTGCATAACAGGTTATGCAGGTTTTAGTTCAGAAAACGCGCGCACTGGCACTATCCGAAAAGTGGATGGTCCTCAGTATGACTATATTATGCATCAAAAGTTACATGTAAGTGCATAGCGAAAACAAAAACATTTATTTTGTTTTTAGCTGCACATCCGCCAAAAACATATAGTGCCACGAGGGGAAAAAGCTCATTTCATAGAAGATGCAGAGCTGTATGCATTTAGCACTGTAGTGGACCCTCATCTACTTGACGAGCATACTTTGCAATCTGTCTGTAACAGGTAACGCAAATTAACATTAATTCATTCATAAATAAAATGTCAATTATATATATAAAGAAAAATTATTTGGTTAGCTAATTGATTTTATTATTACTATTTTTAAATTTATTCCACGGCGTACATTCAGGTTGTTTCTTTAAACATATCGAACAACTATATCACATAGGCCATGATAATAGATATATGGTCTGGAAACTCGGCAAACTTAACAAAGCGGTTAGCGAATAAGCTGCACATTTAGGTTGAACCGTACCTTACAACATTTAAATATAGCAGGGTTGAGTGACTGAGTCAAAATGTTGCACAATGGATTCAGTGCACGATAGTGCACCGTGCATATATCTGTATAAAGGTGAGCAAAAAGGTAGACTGAGTTTCCAGACCATATTTTGAATGAGTATGCCCATACCCATACAATACCGTTTAAAGCATTGCAGGCTAAGATGTACTTTTTAATGTTTATTTATATGCCTTTCTAGATATATTCGACTATCTGCAAACTTTGGGTGTAACAATGTGGGATTTCAACTTGGAACAGCTTTCGTTTTGTACAGCAGTATCAAAGGTGTTTTAAAGCTTCATGGGCAAGATTTTTCAGGTACAAACATTCACGTTTTAGATTAAGGGAGGAAACGCGGCGCAGGTCATTGCACCACACCATGAACAGATAGAGAAGGAGCAGTCATAATAAATGGCTCATTAACCTCGTTTCATAGGTCAGCGTGGGAAAGCAACGAGCATTTGCCAACAAATCAGAACGTTTCTATGCAAAATTCGCGCATGTTAAGTTTAATACGCTTTTATCAGTTTATGCTCGGGAAGAGACTGACAAAAAAGAGAACGGATCATCAAAAAATATTCAGATATAAGGGGGGCAGTTTCAGTACCCTAAAATAAAATATACCGTAAGATAAAATGGATATTTGTACATACAAATTTTAATGTTTAAATACATACATAATTAATTTGTAGATGAAAGTTCAATTGGTGTTCTCTATTCCAAGGAAAGAAACGTGGGAAAATCTTTGACTTTAAAAAGTCTTGCGAAAGCTCAAGGGATTGTCGGTTGTGCTCACCCCCTTTTTTGTTCTGGTGGCGACCAGACAATAAGCGGAGTTTCGCTGTGAGTATAAAGTATTTGATTAAAATTTTAAAGCATGCATGTATATCGTTGGCATATATCGGTGTGTCTTGTTTAACATTTCTCGATCTTTTTTTATTCAGTAAAGTTTTAATGTGTGCTCTCAAAAGCACTACGTTGACCTGTTTGCTGGATGACCCAACGATGTCAACGGCATTTTCAGAGTTTTTACTTCAAATCCAAAGCGGCTTGCCACAAGGCTCGTTAAGAACAGGCCTTTCAGTACCCTCTGGAAGTATTTTAATGAGTACTAACTCAATAGAGAGTGAAAGGTATTACTGCATGTATACAGTTAGTTCGTTAGAAACTATTTTAATGAATGTATGAGAGTGACACAAACTCTACAAATTGCAAATTGCAAAATAATTTTAAAAGTTTCTGAAAAATGCGGAGCAATTCTTTTAAAAAGTGCAACTCATATTTTGGAAAAATGTAGCGTATTTTTGGATAATGTCTCACAATGTCATGTGCCGTAAGTCCGTAGCCATGCACTCAAAACATAGCTGTAAACGTCTCAGGAAATAGCATGACTGAATGCACGATAACTTGTGAGAACTTAGTAGACTTTTCTAAACGTAGATTAAAACTTGTAAGAACTAATAAATTAGCATGCTGTAAACTGCTTAGAACGTATGCATACTCTTATTGTACATTCTTCGAATATAGTAAACACTTTTTCGAAAACAAAGTAACATTTCAGAACGTGTTTTAGAGTGCTTTTTTTATAGTAGAATACTGACGTAGCGCAACTTTCCTAAATTATTCTTAACTTCTTTGACTGCAGCGTTAATTCTTTAAACAAAAGGTAACTTCTAAACATAGCATAACTTTTCTAAATGTAGCGTAGTTTATTAGAACGTTGCATATACCGGCGTAACTTCTCTACATATAGCAACAACTATATAGCATCTATGAACGTAGCGTGACTTTTCAAAACATAATTATAACTTCTCGGAATGTAGCATAAATTACAAAACGTACCGCAACGTCTCAGCGTTATGGCGTAACTTAAAGAACGTAAATAACTTTTCTAAACGTATGGTGGGTTGTTGCAACGTAGCATATAACTATTTAAAACAAAACCTGAATTTTTTAAATGTAGCGTAAAGTTACTGAGACAGTAAGTTACTAAAGTGTAGTTACACTCGGAACGTTTCGAAATGTTGCGTTATCTCTCGGAATATTGCATAACGTTTCCCAACATAGTTAAAACTTCGCGAATTCTTTACTAGTAAGTGATTTGTTGTGTTATCTTGTCTCATTGGAGAGGAGAGGAGAGGAGAGGAGAGGAGAGGAGAGGAGAGGAGAGGAGAGGAGAGGAGAGGAGAGGAGAGGAGAGGAGAGGAGAGGAGAGGAGAGGAATAGTTAATTATAATAGTGAAAATTAATAGCCATAATTTTATTGAAACCTCAAGGATTTACGGCAGGAGCATACGAATAAACTACCAAAAGGATGACAGTTTCAATGTTGAAAACGAGAAGGACCTGCAAAATGATCTACAAGACTTATTAGAAAGGAACAAGGTAATATCTACACTATTTCTTTACGAAATAACCGGAAGTAAATTAACAGCAACATGCGATCTGATTGACTAATGACTATTAACCCAAGTATATACCCTTACAACCCATGCATAACAGCACTGCAAATTAAAGATACTTCGACTCGTAGAGATTTTTCGTTTCTGATGAATTTCGAGTGGTTTATATAATTACAAAAGTAAATCTAGCCAAATGCAAGTCTAGTGTTAACACAACAACAGAGTGTTTTGTCCTGCAACTTTGAATGTATTTTCCTCGCTATAAAAATACAGCCGCACGTGGTGTCGCGAAGTAACAGAAATGTTTCGTAACTGCAATTAAACCAAGAAATCAGATTATTTTATAAAAGGAATTAAAACTAACATCGTTGCGCGTTTATAGAGTTCTAACGGCTCTCGTATACATATACGTATACGCATAGTCGTATACGTGTACGTATACGTATGCCTTACCGCATACGTAAACATATACATAACACTTCAGGGTTTTCTGGTTGCTTGGGTGATGATGTTTCTGCCAAGATGGCTGTCTGGGAGTGAACAGAAAATAAACAAGATAAGAGAGATTCTTGCTAAAGTTGTGCCTCGGCAGCAACCACGGTGGCACAAAGGCGTGGCTAGCCTTTTATATACATACAGCGTTGTAAGTATAATTCAGCATATATTGATGTCAAGGTAACATAAATACAGAATTGGAAACTTATTTTGGAATGGATTTACTATAGTTTCATCAGGTTGCTGGCGCAGACTATGACATTGGCAATGCCATTGAGCACATGGCTAGATCTGGTAGTGTCCAACGAACGCCAAACATACCATTCTGGGAACGCCTTCGAAAAGCAATCACAAAACAGCTCAAGACCGACCAGACAACTACGACGTCGGTACGTTTTCAGGTTACAACCAACGGGAAATATTTTTTTGTAATGTAAAATCTTAATTGTTCTCTTTTCCCTAAATACAGCCTCTTACATGGCTAAACCCGTGTGTCAATGTATCTGTTTGTGGAACATTTGTCCCTGCAATAGGTATAACGTATCACCAAATCACACAATTCACGAGCCTTGGAAATACGGTATGTATGCACGCGTGTTTCTTATAAAGGGTAACAAGTTATGTCCATTTCATATTTTTAGAGTTTTACTTTCCTTCATCTCTAAATCTTCTGAAACTGATAAAAAGTAGTTTTGCAATCTCACTTTGTTTTGGAGATATTTAGATTTGTTTCATATGAAAATAAGATAACCTACGTAAAGTCATGCGGAGATATTGTAAGTTCGATGTTAGTGTTTTGAGACGCGTTTAGTTGCAACGTTTTGACTGATTTTAGTTTCCCCAATAAACCTACAATGATGTGTTTTAACATACCAAACAAATCTAAATAACTCGAGAACGAAGTGAGATATGAATAAATTTGGTATGAAGTTGTTCTTTATTTCATTGAAGAGATTTTACTTAGAGATGAAGCAAACTTAATTTCCATTTCCTTTTCTTTTTTGTCAAGGAAACTCAGAATGAAATTCTTGCTGCCATCGATCCAACAAAAAAGCCTACATTGACAATGTACTTTGCGGTAGACGGATCAGCATCACTAAACGATGTCAGAAAAAAAACAAAAGACCTTGTAAGAACCGGAAAAGGCTACAAAATTCCTAAAGCAGTTCTAGGTGAAAGCATCACACATCTCATTGAATACGGTGAGTAGTTAGACACAGGTATGAAATGATATTTTAAACTGTTTGCAGATAACTTTGCCCCATGCATGCAGAGCTAAATTGCGCTCCTCTTTTGTTTTAAAAGGACATCCAGTTAATAAATTTATTTAGTTTTAGATTGGCTTAGATCAATCTAAAAATTGTTGACTACGTCTGCCACGTTTATATTTAATTTGCATTGTTTCATTGATCTCATTTTAGCCTGCGGATTTAGAAGGGATGCACCTGAGGCAATTGAAGAAAATGTCACCACTGAAGTAAACCACCTATCTTTCGTCCACGAAGATATAGAACGCCTGGAAGAACTTCTTAATCAGGAATCAAACGACGTTCAACCTGCGGATGGTATATATTGTCATATAATGTGCATGCAATGTGTAAGAGCGAATTTAGTTGTATTTTTCATTACATATATTATTTTTAGACACACAGATGAGTCCAGATCTATCCAGTGCAAGGAAGAGAAGTGCTATTGAAGTAAGCTTATGGCTATCGTCTACTTATTATAAATCATCATTAAAAAATTCACAGTACGATTAACTGATAGTTATTTGTGATTTAAGATACTTACTCCAAACTGCAAGGCACAATTTGACATGCTGTCACCAGGAAGGAAAGATTCGTTTGCAACGGTAACTGTTATGAAATGTTTTGATTGCCTACGTTTGCTTCAAAATAAATTAGCCAACCGTATTTGACATATCAGATTTTACTTTTTCAAACATTTCTCTTATTCTTTACCGTACTAGATACTAAAAAAACAATAGCTATTATATTTTTTTTAAATCTTTATAAGTTAGTTGTATGTATACCTGATCAGATGTATTCAAAACATGGTTGAACCGTAAATTTATTTTAAGTATACTAGTATAACTGCCATCTGTATATCTTTACTGATTTTCAATCCTCCTTCGGTTTGTCATTCTCATAGGGTGTTGTAATAGGGTTACGATTGGCAGATCAAATGCAAGGCCAAGAAAGCGAAGGTGTTCAAATTGGTATGATATTTCTATTTCTAATCCACTTTGTTCGGTAAAGAGAGGAGGTGGATAAAATGGCAAGTTGGATGTGAAGACATAGGAAGCTATTAAATGTTGTTAGACTAGTGGACGAAGATCGCCAGGATTCTGCATGAAAAAGTTCTTTATAACCTATCCTAAACCCTACCGCTTATAGATACTTATGCAGAGTGGGGTTTCTTTAAACATTCAATTATTTCTTTTTGTTAAAGATTTTAGCACTGCCACTCCATCATGTGGGACACAGGAAAATTCAGGTAAATAATAATAATAATACTGTATTGTGTAATAGCCTAATAGGTATATGCAGTGTATTTGTAAGATATTATTTCTGTACTTAAAATAGATGCATACAGAAACTTTGTGGATGAACATGATTGATGTACTTATTAAACGCATTTAGCTTATATGTTAGTTTTTTTGGTTGTATCTTAGTATCAGGACGATCAAAAAGGAAGCTGACATTTGCCGAAGGGACAATTGGAGTGAGGAACAGACGAATAAGTAAGTGAAATTGCATTGTCTGTTTTAATGAAACCTAAACAAGTTTGTTTTTGTATATACAAATGATTATACTTGTCTATATAAAAAGCGAGCTCATATTAAACAGCTAATACCACACATGTACATGTCTTTGGGTTAGTGACGTCACAATCATCTGACAATATGGTGGTTTGATGGGCAAAAGGCCATCAGATAACAGAAACAAAAGTCCTAAGTGTGCAAGCATCGCATGGTATTGCTGCAGTAGCGGAACTAGGATGGAGTAAACCAATATAGTAATTACATTCATACTTTATCCAGAGTAACAATTACTCATTTAGACAACATGCTTTTTACTTTAACAAGCAGAATATCAATTCAATTTTCGCATCACGTCACTGTATTTGTAGTATGATTTCCAACTAAAAATGGTTCTACTATAGGTGACACATCAACAAACAAAGATTTGTGCGCGCTGTGCAAATGCACTAGTCCTCCATCCAGAAAGGGAAAGCACATCATTACATGGGTGCAATGTGGTCTGTGTCAACACTGGTTTCACCTGTAAGTATGTTACATAAACCCAATAGTATTCTTAATAAATAACAAAATTGTGGATTAAGCACTGTCTGATCAAACGTCTAATTTTGCAATTCATTATTAATAGATTTTGTCTGAAAATCAAGAAGCCAGATGCTGACCAGACATGGAACTGCCAGAATTGTAAACAGTAGTTTAATATTAACGTATTTAAAAATTAAATTTCAAAGTGGTAATTATTACAGACAGTACATGAACGCTTATAAAATTACTGGATATTAATAGCCAAAGTTTAGGTATTGTAAGAGTACATAATTATGATATTTTGCAAACGGGAATATTTTAGTTGGAAATATACAAATATAAGTACACAATCATGGATAATTAACAATTATTTGCCAAAGGCGAGGTGAATATCGGTGTATAATAACCGAGACGAAGTCGAGGTTATTATTCACCGATATTCACTGAGCCTGAGGCAAATAATTGTTTTAGTATAAATATACATTTTCGTACTTTTAGGAAGAGCATTTTCTTTAAAACTGTTAATTTCCTTGTCTATCGCATTGACAACTTTGGCTGGTGGCCATTTTGAATAAACGCTGTAGGTGATTATCGAGAATTAATCCCAAGTAGCTCGACCAATCAGCGCGCGTGATTTTCTATAATCACCTGTGTATTTATACTAATGCTGCATATTATACAATTATTGGATGAAGTTGAGCATGATATCAAGAATTATCAAGGCCGAGTTTGTGTTATCTGCCGAAGCCGAAGGGAATTCAATAATTGTTTTATTATACAATTATAAATGTAGAAGCTTTAGAATGTTTTTTACAAAGTTATGTAAAAATAGTAAATATTCATACCGTCTTCAGTTGGAGGTTTGTTAACTTTTTTCGCTTTCAAATATAATTTTCTCTTTCAAACACTGCTTTAAACTCTAAACAGCTGTATGTGTAGCTCGCTTGTTTTTTCTTGGTGGTTTTAACGTCAACAAAACGTGCCAAATCCACTTTCCTCCGCAGAGGCTTCTTGGCTTTTTCATAATAGGACGGGGAAGGAGGGAGCACTTTATAACATAGCGGGGATCCGCGGGGGAAAAGAGGGGATGCGTGGGGGAAAAGGGGTGTGCCAAATCCGCCTGATTAATCCGCTTCTGATCTTCACTCCTGGACGGCCGAAGATAAGACCCTGGGTACAAACCTCATAACGAGGTTGCCTGGGTACGAGGTTGCCGCCATGTTTGTTTTGTTCAAAACCAGGGCGCTTATATTAGGCGATAGCCGAGTGCCTTTACACTTCTTTCGTGTTCAAATGACGTCAAACGTACCTTTATAAGAGTACATATGCACAGGAGCGGTATGTTTTATTTGTTTTATAAAATAAGAAGAAGCAAAACCAAGCTAAAAGTGGCCAGCTGACGCCATTCTACGCCATTTTACGTCATTCATGATCTACGTTCTCTTATAAATGCACGAAGTCCAGCCAATCAGAGCGTGCGTAGAAGACACCTTATTTTATAAACGCCTATATAACCACCCGTTGCTCACGTTGTAACCAATAAACTACTGTAATTGTAAAGGCATTGTATGCAGTAAGTTACTGGAAATTGTTTAATTGTAAGATGCGCGAATTAACGGATTAAAACTCACTGCGCATCCCACAATCTTTGTCAAGAACTGTTGACCATAAATTAAAAGGGGTTGGACGGGGAGGAGGCGGCTTAAACCCCCCCCCCCGACACTTTTCAAGTTAGGGTTACCCCCGGGAAATTCACATTTTTGAGATTAGGGTTAGGGGGTTCGGGGGGGGGAGGGTTTCATTAAAAACCTCTTTATTAAACAATTTCCAGTAACTTACTGGATACAATGCCTTTACAATTACAGTAGTTTATTGGTTACAATGTGCGGATCGGCTGATATAACCGCCCTGGTTCAAACCGCTGGCCAGCGCGGCAAGACATCAACAATTATCTGTAGGTTTTTAGCCAATCACAGTTGAGATTGTATCAGTATTGTATAATAAAAAAGATTTTAGCTGCTCGCGAAAGGTGAATAATGGCTTATTTCGCATAATGCCTTGTGTATATTTATTCCTGGAGGACTAAAGTGTCTATGTGTAATAGTGATAGAATTAAGTCAGAAAACGACAGTTATAAACTAAGTCGAACGCAACACAGACTATAACATTATCAGGGAAACAACTCGTCAACATGTCCGACAAGTGTGTTCACCCCCTCGTCCCCAGTCCCTACACTACCCTCTCTTATGTACAAACTAATGTCCCATGTTTAAATTATTTGTCCAATTCGTAATCACGTGTCCAGAATGGGGGTCGTCGTTCCCGGTGTGGTCTTGCTACCTCTGGTTCCTCCAGTTCCTCCTCCTGTTGGTTTAAGTGGCCCAACGGCTGTTCACCAAGCTCTTCTTCGTGGTTGCTGATATTGTTGTCCTCCATGACTATGACATCGCCACCGGCACCCTTCCTATTTGGCTGTGTAGGTTGCTTTAGCACTTGATTCTGCTGCTCCTGGTCTCCACTGTTCCTTCCAAGGAAAGGCTTGAGGTGGTTATAATGAACAACTCGCCTCTTGACTCCCTTTCTACCTCTCCCCTGGTATCTGATTCGATAAACTACATCATTGAGTCGTTTAATCACCTCCCAGGGACCGGTCCACGGTCTGTTCAGTTTCATGCACCTTCCTTTTCTGGTTTTATTATAAACCATAAGACCAGGTCACCTTTTTCATACTTCTTTGCTTTGGCCCAACGATCATAGTAGCTCTTCTGGGCATGGCGTGCCGAGGACAGAAACTCTCTTGCTGTCGTGTATGCCCGGTTTAGTCTGGCTTTCAACTGCGAGGCAAATTCGGACTGGTCTGGAATTTCTTGTGGTGTAGGTGGCGGTTCAACTAAATCACTTGGAAGACGGAGTTCTCTCCCAAATTCTAGGTAGCTGGGGGTGTACCCTGTACTGCTGTGGACCGCTGTATTATATGCCAAAGATGTAGAGGATATGTACAAATCCCAATTCTTTTGATCTTCGGACACCAACTTCGCTAGCATTGCATTTACTGTGCGTATGCTCCTTTCAGATGCCCCGTCTGACTGAGGATGAAATGGAGTAGTCCGTGTTTTCCAGATTTCCAGCCACTCACAAATTTCCTTAATGATCTTGCAATTCAAATTGGATCCTTGGTCGCTGTGCAACTGTTCCGGTGCTCCATGCCAAGGAATCCATCCATCCATTATTTTCTTGGCAATCGTTTCCGATTTCTGGTTTCGCAGGGGAAATAATTCCAACCATTTGGTGAAGTGATCGATCATAACCAGGCAGTACCTGCTCCCTCGATTGCTTTTGGGATACTCCACTATGTCCATTGTCACTAATTCTCCTGGACGAGAGGTGGTAACTGGTTGAAGAGGGGCTCTGCGCCCTGGGACAGGGTTCCTCCTGTGTTGACAAGTGGTGCACTTCTTACACCAACTGTCAATGTCTGCAGACATGAAAGGCCAAAAATACCTGCAGCGAATCCGATTCCCCGTCTTGATGGCTCCAAGGTGACCTGAGTCATCGTGAAGCATCTCCAGGGCTCTTTGTGTTAAGGTAGATGGAAGAACTATCTGCGTCGCCTCACTTCCCTCAGTGCTCTTATGTCGGAGGAGGTAGTCACGACCAATCATCAGCTTGGGCAGTTCCTTATGAAAAGCTTTTAACTCCTTCCCATGTACTTCCTTTTCTTGTGGTACTTTACCAGACAACCAAGTCTTAACCTCCTTAATAACTGGGCAGGCATCTTGTTGTTTTCTGATGTGTTCCAAAGACCACTCTTCGTTCTCCCCTATGTCCACCATCTGAATCCGACTTAAGGTGTCAGCGACTGTGTTCTTGTCCCCTGCTATGTGATGTACCTTGCACTGAAACTCCCTGAATTTGTCTATCCATCGCCATAGTCGCCCACTGTGCTCTTGGGTTCGAGTAAGCAACCACTTTAGAGATTCATGATCTGTGTAAAGATCAAACTCCCGACCTAGCAGATATGGGCGATATGATTTGTGTGCTTGAATTATGGCAAGACACTCCTTCTCAGTAGTGGAGTAATTTCGCTCTGCCTTACTGAATCTTCTACCCCCAAAAGCTATTGGTCGTTTGTTTCCATTCTCGTCTGTCTGCTCAAGGTAGAATCCTACAGCTTGATCAGATGCATCACACGTTACGGAGAAACGCCCGTGTCAATCAGGCAGCGCCAACGTAACAGAGGTACACAGCAACTCTTTTAAGGTGTTAAAAGCATGATCACATTCCGGGGTCCAGTGGTACTCCGGTTTGTTTAGCAGTTCGTGTAGTGGTGCTGCTATTTGTGAGAATCCTTTCACAAATTTTCTCCAAAATGTGCAGAATCCAATAAATTTCCTCAGTTCTGTTTCATTTCGTGGGATGGTCCATTGACTAATAATGTCAATTTTCTCTGGCTGTGGTCTGATGCCATCTTGATCAATTGTGTGACCCAGGAAATTGACTGACTTAGTTGCAAATTGACACTTCTTTCCAGAAAGTTTGAATCCCGCCTTTCGTACTGCTCGCAGTAGTCTCTCAATTCCCTGCAAGTGGTCGTCAAATCTCGAGTGGAAACAGATGACATCGTCAAGATAAGCTAGCATATCCTCGGCCTCCAGGACTTGAAGCATATCTTCAACCACTGCCTGGAATGTACCTGGTGCCCCTGATAAACCAAAAGGCATCCTACAGTACTGAAACAGACCATATGGGGTTATAAATGCTGTCTTCGCACGGTCCTCAGGAGCAACTTCTACCTGATGGTAGCCAGAAACCATATCAATAGTTGTAAAGTAGGATGCATCTGCTAAGTGATCTAATGCCTCGGTAATATTGGGTAACGGGTAGCTTGTGACTTGAGTGGCTTGGTTGAGCTTCCTGTAGTCCACACAGATTCTCAGATCTCCTGAGCTTTTACGTACAAGTACCAAGGGACTGGCCCATTCAGAAGATGATTTTTCAATAACACCATCCTCTAACATAGCTTTCAAGTCTTTCTTTGCTTCATCCTGATAGGCAAAAGGAATCCTGCGTAACTGCTGCTTCACTGGGACAGTGTCAGGTTTTAAGTAGATGTGATGTTGTACTCCCCCCTTGCACTTGCCTATATCACGCTTGCCTTCTGAGAAAACATCAGCGTAAGATGCTATTAGCTTCTCTAATTGCTCTTTTTCTGTTCCTGCCACTGCACTTTTAGATAGATCAATTCCCAATGTTTGCAAAATGTTCATATTCCCCTCAAGGCCAATACTACCAGCTACTGGTGTGTCATCACTACTCAGCAACAGTGGTTCAGAAACCTCCTCCACCTCGGTAACAATCCCCACTTTCTGATTCTTAAACAGAGTAACTGGTGAGTCTGTTAGGTTAACTCCCTTAACCCAGAAGTTTCCATGTTGTGTGCCTGTAACCATGGTCTTTGATAGTAGCACCCCACCCGGCGTTCTTGTTGACTCAAAAAGTCCTGTTCTATTAACTTTGTCTTTACATCGCATTGGAATAAGGACCTGATGTCGGGCTGGCAGTTCCACTGTACAACGTGCGATCACTGGAGCATAATTTTCAAGTAAAACAGCCTTGCACTTACTTGGGGTGATGAGTGGAACCTCTGTGTCATCCAGCCAGAGGCTGTTATGCTTAACACTCCATGATTCTTTATGGTGAAAATCAATAAAGTCTGCTCCCAGTACCGGTTCAGATAGATCATCTACAACTAGAAAAGTCCAAGTAGTTTCTAGTTGGCCAAGCTTCAGTGGGACCTCAGCCTCCCCCCTCACTGGGATGGGCTGATGTGTTATTGACACTGGGTTGATTTTGGATTCCTTCAGCTTCAGTCCTGGAACTGATGAACTGATAAGACTCACCTCTGCTCCTGTGTCCAACAGAAAAATAGTCTTCGTCTCATTCACCATAGCCTCCACTCGGTAGGTGTGTTTTCTCACTGCCTGTTCAATGTGAACGGTGTTGAGTGTGGTTGACTGTGCAGGTGGTTTGTAAGGGTAATTGGTCCCATTTCTATTATCTAAGGCTGGTTTTGGGACCGTTGGCCAGCCTCTTTTCCGTTTAAATCACTGCACGAAAAATTACGTTTACTTAGGTTCAGATTTGGAGTAAATGTGAAGCAAATTTAAGGGTTGAAATTTGATATAAGTTTAATATTGGCGTAAATACGCGGCAAATGTAGAGATTTCCCCCACAGGGAATATACGCAAATGCAAAGTAAATACCGAATTTGCATATATTCTACATTAGATTTGCGCCGTGTGACAAATCTGTTTGTTTACGTTTTATTTGATTCGTATTTGCACTACGAGTAAATGTGACTTAGATTTGCTAGTATTTAGTCAGGTAATAAATTTAGTACAAATTACTTATTTGCGCCATGGTGGGAAATTTAAGCAAATGGAAGCAATCTTAATTTGCCTTCTGTTGTAAAAACAAGCAAAATGTTCTATACGCTTTATCCATAGCCTTTAGATTTATACTTTAAGTTATCTGCTAGTACAAACGTTTATCCGTAATCGTTTTCGTTGACCGCCCATTCGCTGGATATATAGTCTAGAAACAGTCAAGCCTACATTAAGATCTCAACACAAAACTGTTCACTGTCATCGCTACTGTGATCGAAGATCCTGTCACCATTATATACTTCAAAATGCGTGCCATTTCATCATTCAAATAATGTATTAGTTTTGGCCGCATATAGTGACCGATATTTGTCAGGGAATAAGTAAACTTTGAACATTTCTAGCCAAGTTTGTACCTATGGTTCGATTTGCTTAATCAATTGCTTTGCTAGCTCTATTTTGATATTTTTACCAATTAATTAAATTATTAAAGTAGCTGCAGTTACTTAATTAATGTATAACAATATTACATGTAAATAACGTTCATCTGTAATTGTTGACCACCACTCACTGAAACAGTCAAGCTATAAGATCTCAATACGGATTGCAAGGTCACTCCACTTGAACTATTTAGCTTAAAGATCCTGTCACAATTACATAGTAAGTTTATAATGTTAGTTACAATCTTAATTAATTTATAAGTTTATAATGTTAGTTACAATCTTAATTAATTTATCTGTAATTGTTGACCACCACTCACTGAAACAGTCAAGCTATAAGATTTCAATACAGATTGAATGGTCACTCCACTTGGACTATTCAGCTTAAAGATCCTGTCACAATTACATAGTAAGTTTATAATTTTAGTTACAATCTTAATTAGTTCATCTGTAATTTTGACCATCACTCACTGAAACAGTCAAGCTATAAGATCTCAATACGGATTGTAAGGTCACTCCACTTTAACTATTTAGCTTAAAGATCCTGTCACAATTACATGGTCAGTTTATAATTTTAGTTAGTTACAATATTAGTTTATCTGTAATTGTTGACCACCACTCACTGAAACAGTCAAGCTATAAGATCTCAATACAGATTGAATGGTCACTCCACTTGGACTATTCAGCTTAAAGATCCTGTCACAATTACATAGTAAGTTTACAATTTTAGTTACAATCTTAATTAGTTCATCTGTAATTTTGACCATCACTCACTGAAACAGTCAAACTATAAGATCTCAATACAGATTGCAAGGTCACTCCACTTGAACTGCTCAGCTTAAAGATCCTGTCACAATTACATAGTCAGTACAATATTAGTTTATCTATAATTGTTGACCTGAATGCAGATAAAAAGGTCACCCCACTGCCACTGAGGTGTATACTGCTCAGATATTTTTAAAGATCCTGTCAATTATGCGTTACTCCAGAGAAATCTGCAAGGCTGTCGAAACCAGAAAGCCAGTTGGAAGTCCACAGTTTGTCCCCTGATTAGACATTTAAGTAGACATTTTAAGTGTAGCATTTTCATTTAATGTCAACACAGCCATGAATGCCCACATGATTTAATAGTTTAATGTATCAATATATAGACTGAATTTTTACTGGTACCATCTCGCATTTGTCTTCCACTGTTGGGTAATTACACTACCCCCTCTCAATGGTGCAACTAATCTGAATTTGTAAATCTCCCAAGGACTTCCCATTTATGTAGCCTCATACTGTACTGTACATATAGATAACTGGAAAATTACATAAACATAATAAACACCACCCACCACCACCCATCAATAATTTATTTTAGTTATTTTAATAAACTAATTACAACATGAGAGCCCAATAATCTTATGGCTGACAAAAAAACATTTCAGACAACAAATAACATGGTGATTTTCAGAGTCTTCCTGCAGAGTATGCATGTGTGCAAATCAAGCTAACTACCTTTAAACCAATGCCATGCATTAACATAAATATAGCAGAAACTATTATGCATCATTGCATCGGCTGCTTTGGAAGAGGAAAATTTTCCCTGCCTGCAGTGTAAAAACAGGTAACAATAAACAAATCAATTAACTAAAAAATTTATCCCTACTGTATCTAT
Source organism: Corallium rubrum (assembly GCA_964035015.1). Lineage (NCBI taxonomy): Eukaryota > Metazoa > Cnidaria > Anthozoa > Scleralcyonacea > Coralliidae > Corallium > Corallium rubrum. The sequence continues at coordinate 174,165 of CAXIUP010000026.1, forward strand.
ATCTAAGTACTGTAGCTGTATGGTGACAACATACATTCATCATTAATTTTGTTAAACGAGTTTTTAACTGCTAAATAGTTTTGTTTGCATTTCATATACCTAACCATAGAGGTATATAATATGTCACTTTCATAAGGCACATCATCTTTGTTGTTCCCGGTCTCATTGCTGGAATCTGATGTAGGGATAACTGTTTCCTGTGAAAGTGTGTTGTGATCCAATTCTATACATTCTTCATGCTTGTGCAGGTTTTCCTTTATTCTTTTTTTTCTTCCTTTTTTGTATTTTTTTCTATTTTCTTTTAAATGTTTTCCCATAATTACCTGGAAAGTTTACAATGTGCATGTAAATATATTATTATATGGCAATGATAGTACGAGTGATCTGATTGGTTGCTGAGCAGGCAATAATTTTCCTGCATGTCCCTGGGCAATACAAGATTCCGCATTGACCTACTGTACGACAAAAGCCTATTCGTCTGCTTCGCAGGCTAGCTTTTGACTTAATGAAAAATACTGCCATATAATAAACAACTTACTAACCTCGACCGTTCGGTCATGATGGGAAATATCAAACTTCGGCTTTGCTATATTATCAACCTCACTATCGCTCGGTCAATACACCAAACCCTCAGTTTGATATTTCCCAAGACATCAAGAATTATCTGTAGGTTTTTAGCCAATCACAGTCAAGACTGTATCAGTATTGTATAATAATATCAATTATCGACCCTGTTGTTGATGTTGATTTTTTTAAAATCACTTTGCACATTTTTTGAAAGGCACTAAAGTTGCTTCCTTTGGTTTGTAGCTTAATTTGTTAACAATAAATTACCAAATTTCCCCTGGAGGTGGGAAACTTATAAGGGACTGAGACATAAAATATGCCATGGTATGGAGGGTATTTTATACAGTTTTTCTCTGACAGGTTATTGATCTTGTATAACAAATACAACACAGGAACTGATGTTGTAAATAATACAGAGAATGTGGTCTCCCCTAAGAAACTCTATAATTCAAATCAGCAAACTTTTAATGGACAGGGTACAGGTCATGAATAGATGGTAAAGCCTCGGTATTTATCACAAGCCTAACACAGTATCCCATTCTCCTCATAGTTTTATTTGTATCCAATTTAAAGTTTAAACAAGCAATTTTTAGTCCATGTTTCATATAAGTATAGACATACAGACCCTGTATGCAAACCATAATATTATCCCCTGTATGCTACTAATCCCTTGCTCAACCAAAATATGCCGTGCATGTACCCTGTACCGTTAAAAATTATATAAGAATATTATGGTATATTACACATACAGTACATGGTATACTGAATCAATTGGTCGCATGAGCAAGACTTAAAAAGGTCAATATCTTAATACACATTTCCAGAATTTTATACAAGCAATTTTATATATAAATGGTGCCGTATATAATAGGAAATTACAGGTGCTGATGCAATGATAAAAATATATTATATTTAGAATTAAATTATTGACTAAACAGTATTAAAATATGATTTATGTAATTATCATTAAGATTATGTATAGAAGTCTCCCAGGCAGTAAACATGTAAATGAATAAAAATCTTCTGATCGCAGGGATAAAGTAATTGGCTATAATAAATAGGACATGCCTTAATTGCTTCTGGTAAGTTTGGGTGCCTATAAAGGCTATAATTATAGACCATACAGGTATGTTCTATTATGCTATGCGACTGTGCAAACTTGGCGCCATTTTACTTAATTTGGCGCGAACAAAGAAACATTTCTATATAAAAATCTACACAATTCGAAACGTGCTGAGGCATCTTTTAAACACTCTAGTACGTAATAAATTCTTACCTGCTGACTGCTGAAAAGTATTACTGCTGAAAAGTATTGTAGAAGTCTAAATTCTTCCAACGATGTTGATGAAACGTAAATCAAATCAAATCACATGTCGACTGTTCACTGTGTTGGAATTCGTGACCGGTCAGCGGTTTCACTTTAAGTAACATTGAGTTGGATAAGATATTCACCATTTTGATATAAAATTAATATCAACAAAAATATAAAATATATTATACAGAAAATTTGTTTTGTATTTATATAATGAAAAGTGGTGTGAATGTATTAACCAGGCTAGCTATAAATTTAGACACAACATTTTCAGTGGTATATTTCAAACAAATTTCAAGTTGTGCCCAAATACTGCAGGTACATGTAAATATATAAATATTCATAGGTAAATACTAAATACAGGTATGAACATGTAGTTATGCAGTAGTGTCAAGACGGGGAAGAGTTGTGATGACCCAGGGCCTGCCCTGGCTCTCTATGGCCCTGCAGTTATGAGTGATAGTACATAACCTCACCTGATCATACACATAACAGTAAGCACAAATAAAAACATTTATGACAAAATTATATATTATATGGTACAGGTACAATAAATCCATAATTTATATATTTATATAGAGAGGATATTACATAGCAGTGTGAAGAAATGAATTTTATCTTTGAGTGGTGAAAGCAATATTTTACGAATGAACAAAGTGAATGAGTAAATTAATATTGTTTTCACCACAACAAGATAAAATTCATGCATTATATTCAAGCCACCATGTAATGTTCTTTTTATTATATGGAAACAACACGATAAACGTTCAATTCGATTAGTCACATGGTCGATATTTTCACTGGTGAAGATATTAAAAAATCTCACTGTATATTTCCCATTATCTCTTACTCGCTTCCATATAATAAAAATTGTTATCACATAAATATTTTCCACAACCTGTTTTTTGCTACAGTACATATATATTACATATAAACACACTAGTCTATATACAGTACAGTAATCATAGTAATAATAGTAATCCATCACAGTCCTAACCGTAATGTAGAAAGTATTATTTACTTTCTCACCTTCCGCAGACAGACTTGTTTTGAGCTAGGTTGCCCGTTGCCTGTTTTATGTCAATGAGTCAAACTAGCTACAGTATAAAAATAGGTTTAGCCGTTTAGGTTTGGAGCTACAGTAGTAGCTACAGTAGTCATGTTACATAAGTTCACAAAGTCCCTGTTTTAGGAAGAAATTTATCATGCGCTTCAAAGTATATTTACAGATTTACATGTAAGAGCTGTAACAAGTTGATTGAAGTGGGTGAAAAATTACTTCCCACAACAGGGACTTTGACTGTAGATACAGTAACTCTTAACATTGAAATTTCCGAGGTATTGGGCAGGTAACAAGCACCTGTTCTTGTTCAATCATATCATAAGTTGGGACAAATTTGCAATATATTCTCTGAACAGGAATGAAACTTGCACTACCTTCTAATTCAAAGAGGCTTTTGCACCATACTTCTGCAGGTGCTCCAAGCTTCATTCGTTGTGGATGCTTGGAAAACCACCTTACGGCTGCTAGAACACAGGTCACATTTTGATCTCCAATTTCAATATTTTGGCGCAGATAATAGCTGACCATACCAGGTCTAAGGTCAAGACCAGCCACATCGATTCTTCCACCAAGGCTGCACCACCTGGCCATCACAAAACAAGAGCGTTCACCTCTTGAGTCACAGGAACCATATTGCTCTCCAGCAAATTTAATTGATGAAAATTTTTGAAAGTGCTGGGTAACTGAGGTACTCTTTACTCCTTCAAAAATAGCAGCATATGTTCCTCTCAACAAGTCAAGCTGACCAACATCTAAGTACTCCAGTGAGTGAGGATAACAGCATTCGTATAACTGGTTATGTTCAAAAACCTTCCATTTTTCATTATTCTTTCTGACTGGCCCAATTGCAAGTAAACTGGTTTCAATAATTTCTTTTGATGGACAGTTTTGTAATGAAACCAGAAGAGTTCCAGAATGACGTGCAGTTAGTCGGTCAAGTACTGGCTTAAATATATCCTGAAATTCAGATGGAAGTGGAAGATCCTTTACATACTGATCATCAATAAACTTTCTCATCAATTGAATTTCAGGAGATCTTTGGTTTGTGATGTAATTTCCAAGCAAACCATTGTACCGTTCAAAACTGAATAGCCAGAATGAATATACAGGTCCATAATCCAATATACAATCCAGAATATGTGTGTGAAGATGCATGTTGGGTGTTACCTTTCCCTTTCCATAAAGTTTTTGAAAACCATCGCAGAACTGAAATAGGTATGTGTGGCCCAATCTTGCTTTTCCTTCTGTGATGACTGGTGAACAAAACAGGGTACAAGCCATTACAAAATTTCGCCAAACCTCCAGGTGTGGTTGAGGTAAGATGTCCCACAGACCAAAGACAGAAAAAAGTATAGTCCATGTTTTCCATTGGTCGGCTGTGAACCCCCCATAGCTGCATTCTATTTTTCTTGGCATTCTACCAATAGAGGATGGAGCTTTAACTTTATCCACTTTAGACTGAATTTTTGAAAGATCCTTGCTGCTTATGATTGGGTTTTCACCACTAAGCCAGATATTCCGCATTATGTGCTTAGATGTTCCCAGGAAAAGATTGTGCATAGGATCTATGATATGGTATCGAACACAGTCAAAGTATGGTAATGCCATTAGTTCTGAGTACCTACTACCATATAGTTGTTCCATGGCTGCCTTTTCTCCAACAGTTGTTTGGTTCAAAATATGTTGGGCTTGCTGCCGGTGTTGTCCATTTGTTCTAGGAGGAAAAGCTTCAAATCCAGAATAGTCCATCTGTCCAACAACACCTACAAAAACTTTAGTACACTTTGAACACCCATGGGAAGATGCATGGCCGGTAAATCCACATACTTTCCGAGTTGCTGGAAGGTCACAAGCCACACACAAGAGAGCAGCACGAACTGTTAATTTGTTAGGTTTAATGGTTATTCCATTCCAAATCATGTTTAGTTCTGCCACAAGAGGCTTTAAAAAACTATTGATATTTAATTTTGGTTCCTTTGGACCAGGAATTAAACCAACCAAAATGACATTTTCAAGCTTAAACCTTTCTGTTCTAGGCAAGTTCATAACTACCATATACAAAGCTCCAACACTATAAACGGAATGCTTAAAGGGTTGGAACCAGTCGATATTTAGCATGAAGACATAATTGTTAGGAGACGCCAGAAATGGTTGGCCCTCAACATATTGCCAGTCCTTCCAAACTTGCCCATCGAAAATGTCAGCAAAGAATCCTGTAGGAATGTCACGTTTCCTCCAAAGTTCACACTTCATGGAAAATCCAGGTCTTTTCAGAAATGTTTTCAAAGTCTCGATAATGCTGTTGTAGCAGTATACTTTCTTAGGATAAAGATGAACTTGTCCACTTTTTAAAACAACTTTTTTGAGAAGTGGCTCATTGCATGCTACTCGTCGATGAATTTGTCGATGATTAGGGAATGGTATATATGTGCAGTTTCTAGTTATGTTTTGACCATTGACCTGTGTATGGCATTCATCAAATGTATACACACTGTCACAGCTCGTGCATACAACAAACTTAACAAAGTTATCTTTCTCAAGTCCCAGATACTTCTTGAATTCATGATAAGTCTTTGGAAGAGAGAAAGTCAATGTTACCAGTGGTGAAAAGATTCTTCCCAGAACATCAAACAAAGCACTGAAAAGCGACAACAGTGTCTCAACAGCAGTTTCCGATATTGAGCAATGGTATGCCCACAGGAATAAAAAAATAAGAATCCACCGCGATACTATATCCAATTTACTTTAAGCCAGGTTCACATGATTCTGTATATGAGGCAATGCATTTCCACCATTGAGATCAGCATTGATATCCTCTTCTGATATATTCCATATTTCCGGACCAATGTTGTGATGGTCTTTTTCCATAAACATCCACTCATCGTCGGAACTATTATCATCTGAACAACCAGATGATTGTGGGTCAAACATCGGCGTAGAAACATCTTCTGGACATAAAAAGTGCAAAAATTTATAGTCAATATTAAGTTTTGTCTGATATTTATACTCACTATTATTAATACATCACATTGCATACTGTATTAACAACCTCGTACCCAAATTCGAAATATTAAAGTGCTATATATAAACAAAGCCAAGGAAATTGTCATAAATATATTATTGAATAGGTGTACCTTCATGTTGGCTATCATTCACATTGCTGTTTATGTTCAACTCGTCATTGTTTTTGCTCATTTCCTCATCCGATGAATCATCACATTTTTTCCAACGTGCTTCTGCTGAAATATAGTACAACTTTTCGTGATAACGATAAGTTCTCAATGCCACATAATCGTCACAATGTCCACAATACTTTCTCTTCTCACGGGATGAGGATCCGGAGTCTTCCATTCCAAGTATTATCTTTCTATAATTCTATATTAATATTGTAAACACAGCCAGCTGAATAACGAAGGAAAACATGTCAATTGTAGACGTAGCCTGCGTGCAAACTCCACCTGAATTCCTGCACGCAGGCTACACGAAATTCCAGCCGATCGATTATTACATATATAAATGATTTTATCGCACGAGTCACGACATGAATCATGCATCCATCACGTGCATGAAACTTGAATACTTATACGCGATTGGTTCGGGCAAAGTACGAGATGTTGAACTTTGTTCGGAAATCAACAAACTTTCAATTTTAGGCGGTAAAACATTGTCTTTTGACTGCTCACTGTAACAGTTTCCTTTGGTAAAGAATTCGCTGAATAATTCATTGCTCAGTTTTAAAATATGGGAAGAACTGCTCCAAACAAACGGACCGGTAACAACGTACCTTTACATTCGCGAGGCAAAAGATCGGCCGGGACAACCGCAACGACCAGGCAATCAAGACGATCGCCGTCTCCAGAATCGGTAAACTTCCCTTCGCCCGGCGACAAGTAGATGTTCTTCGTCGTCTTCAACTCCAAATGCAACACGCTTGGTGGAAACACCATTATCCCGTTAGACAAATTGAAAATATATCGCCAGTCGCTGGGTTCAGTTCAGTATGCATTCCCACCGTACCCACTACAGTTACACCAGCTGGTGTTCGATCGCGGCAACAAAGAAGGATCATGACTGAAAGGGATATATTGGCTCCCATTAGACTCCATTATAGCCAGCATAGTGATGAAGAGGCCACAAATACGAACAACGTTGAAGTGGTTGAACCAGGTACTGAAGATGTTGGGCATATAGCAACCCAAATAAAAGAGTTTATGGCCCAACAGATTGCTTTTAACAGCCAGCTTCTTCAAGCAGTCAAAGAAAATCCAAGAGAGGACAATCAGGACATCAATAATCAACGCAAAAGAAATCGAAAACTGCCCAAGACTTTAACGGTAATTACAAACTGGTGTGTTTTATTTGTTGCAGAGGAGTGAGTGGGGGACGGGGTGATGCCTATATTTGCGGGGTCTGTATTTATATGTTGGCTTTTAACACAAATACGAGTATATCTTGATAAACATTTGACAAATATATACCATTCCCTAAAACTTTTTTACTGTCCAGGACTTGTTTCTAGAATAGTTATGTTATTTTATAATAAATAGTTTCCTTGTTTCATTAGGCAAATGTTAGAGAGGTATACAAAAATTTAAAAGATGAGAATGGTGAGCCACAATGCTGGGATCTCTCAAAGAGGTATTATTAAATTGTTTTACTGACGGGCCCTGGGGAAGATAAGCAAGGCATTGGCTAAATTAATAATAATAACTTGCTCAGTTTTGGCAATATTTTGGTGCCAGACAGGGTGTATTTAAAGGCATATATGGGGCATTTAATTGATTCTTCGTGCAAATTTTTGATCAAATTCTCCATTTTCGGGCAATAAATCTTTGCCAAATTTATTAATATGTCACAAGCCATATGTAGATCACCATTCACCATCAGTATATATCAGCCTAAAGCTCGATTTTGGTAGCAATGTTAACTGCAATTGACAGACAACATTTAAAAAAAACCCAGTTATTTGAAATTTGGTTACAAAATTTAAAAATGGGTTTACCCCACTTGTGACTGACACAGTTAATTAAGCCAAATATATATCAGGATGGTTGACTCCAAGCTTATATTGGCCAAAACAAAGCAAGACATGAAAAAGTGAAAAGAATATTCTTATTCTATTTTATCAGATACTTTCTGATAAGACATATGGCTGTGCTGTGGCAGCTTTAGAATGCCACAGCTGTATTATTATAGTACTGGTATATATATTTAGTTACAGTAGGTAGCTTAGCAATGTCACTGTTACTGGGCCGGATAAAGTTACAAAACTTAGTTATGGTCATTGTTTCTGGTCTGTAGGGCAAATTTAGCCTGGGAGCCCTCGTCATCAATGAGGGTTCCTAGGCAAATTTGAAGTTTATCATAAATGTAAATCAAGGAAGAAGTTTTAATTGAAGTCGACCTTACACTACATCATGCTAGACTGGTCAGTGGGCATGCCTCCTGTATTGAAGGGCTTTTTCAAATATATGTCTTCAATTTTTTTTCAACGAACTTTTGAACAAAGAACGTACTTTTGTGCTGTAAAATGTATCAGCTAGTATATAATTAAGATATTTTGAGGAAGTCTTACGTAAAATGTGATGCCTTTATCTGACTTGTACCGTTGGTCACAAATTTTTCCACTAAGCTACCTGACTAATTAACATGGTTGCTTACACACTGTATGGTACCATACTGTACATTTTCAATCTTTAAAGTGCCTATGAAATGAAAATTAAGTCTGTCTTATTTGAAAGAACACTTAAAATGATAGAGTAACATCTTTTGCAGTTTTTTGTTTTCTTGCTTCGTTTTTGAGATATTTCAGTTTGTTTGATATGCAAATTAAACATTTGTGCATAATGAGTTGTTTAAAAAAGTTATATATCTTTACTATTTTCAAACCAAAATAATCCAAGCAAAGCATGTGCGTGTGTTTTGCCCAGAACACTAAACATATAGATTTTCAAGTGATTATATATTTGACAATAGCAAAGATATATAACTTTTTCGATGACTCATTATGCACGTGTGACGTCGCAACATGTGATATTTACATCAAAAAAATTGAAATATCTCAAGAACCAAGCAAGGAAACGAGAAACTGCAAAAGATGTTACTCTATTATTTTAAGTGTTCTTTCAAATAAGACAAACTTAATTTTCGTTTCATAGGCACTTTAAATTATTCAACTTCCACTGTTTCACACATACTGTAATTTAAATCTATATTTTGTCTATTTTAAGTTTTGCTGCTGTAGAAAACCACGAGGTCAATCAGCATCTAATGGAGGGTGTTAAATCCATTGAAAAAGAATCTGCCAGTTTGATAAGAGGTAAAGTGTAGAGTAACACAATAATTGTAGACTGCAAGTGAGCTCTCCAATAGGGGATGTCAACAATACATAAAAGAAATCAAATCTGCCAAGAAAGAAAGCATTTAGTAAAAGACAACTCAGGCCTACGGAGCCTTCTGTGAATGACTATTTCTCGGTTGTATTTGTAGTTTATTTTCGATAGACCAACATAAACTGTGAATCTAAAACGTTTCTACATAGCTCTCCACATATGAATAGAAGCTGGGGTACGGTTTCTGCTGTAAAAATCAACTAATCCCTTGGTCATTGATTTTATATTTTATTGTGTACATCTCTCATATTTGACAAAATTTGTTTCAGTTGCGATGCGTGTTCACTTCAAAACGAAGAAGCAGAACAAAGCACTTAAAGACAAGAACTTACATAAGGAATTGCTCAATCGACAGAGAATCAGGAGTAGATTAAATACGGTTAGTAATATAAATTGATGATTTGTTGTTAACACATCAGCAGTAATACTGTACCAGTATGACTCTTCCCCGGGCACTTTTTGCTTTTTATGTGACGTTAGTATGCTTTTATCTTGTCATGTGGAGAATGCATCATGAGAGCACGCGAGGCTCAAAAGCAAAATAACGATGCATGAAAAGATAAGAAATAAAAAAAGATATGTGTATCTTATTTTGTTCTATAAGGTTACTATATTTGAAAACGTTTGGTAATCAGTCATACATGTGACATCCAATACTTTTTAACAAAATGACATGAATTGCTATTTGACCAAGGATGAAAATATCATACCTCTATCTTTTATGTACAGTACTGCTCTAGTGAAACTTAACATCGAAGAACGAACGAGTTGCGAGTTCGAGCGAGGAATGAGCGAGCGCGACTTGGCCCGTAACGAGAAAAGCTCGAGTATCGAGAAGGTGATCGAGGAGCGAGTGAGTTTTTATATGCAGTAGTCTGGTACAAACACGAGAGAGACTTGGGGAGAATTTGAAAGTTTATGCCAAACCGTGCCACAGAGGGAGAATTTGCATATTTTTGACCAAACTCTCTTGCATGTTTGTTTGTATCTGATACAAACAAAGATTGGGCAGATTATAAAATAAGACATGTCAGTGTCACAACTGTGTTTGCTTTTTTTTCCTTTTCCTGAACCATTCTATGCCTCGGTGTGCATAGTAAGACACTTACAGTATATGCCCCATTCTGCATAATTGTCATTTGATATTAATATGTGAAAAAGCGCAATATCATTCTTTGATGGGCATGTAAAATTTGTCAACCAAATGATGTTTTTGTTATATTTATAGAAACGCAGGCTGAGGCTGAATGCCCTTGAGCAGTCAACATCCATTTCGCCTGAAATGAAATGAAAGGCAAATACAAAGTTATAATGCAGGTTGACTACATGTCATCCGAGCATTCAATGTCTGATATGGATGCAGACCTGGGTGGCCATGGTGAATCTGGGTCGGACTCGGATTTAGAGATAGATAGAGCCGTGCAGCCCAGAAAATTTGCGGTGAACAGCCTTAATTGGAGAAGTGAAGAAGTGGACAAGGTTTTCACCAGTCTTGACAAAAGAACATCAAGAAAACGGCGAGCACAAGGAAAGCGAATGCTTTTTGAAAGGTGTAAGGGTGTTGTATCATCACGTACAGCACCCTTGGATGCACCAGCCTGGGTTGTAAAAGAGGCATAAAGACGAACAGACTAGTGTAAGATATTTATGCATGATAGAACATTTTTTATATTACAATTTCTTAGTTACTACATACACAGGCGGCCAGGAGTGGGTTGTATAAAGCCTGGATAAGTTATCCAGTGGATAACGACTTATCCAGGCTTTATATACAACCCACCCCTGTATATTATATTTGACGGTTGTTTTCATGATAATAGACATTTCAATTATGTCATAAAAACATGAAAACTGGAAGAACGATTAAAATGACATATAGTAAGTTATTTTCTAGTTTTTTGTTTCCTTGCTTCGTATTCCAGGATGGTATGTGATGTCAGACTAAACTAATTTGCATATTAATAAACAAACTCGAATAAAACTAGAAAATAACTTATCATGTCCTTTTTACTGTTTCTCCAAATAATACCAATGTGACTTTTGAATTCAGTTCACCTTTAATTTGTTGTTGGCCATGTTTGATTCTTTATTATTGTTGTCGTGACGCAAATTGTATACTTTAAAATACAATATATACTTCTTGATATATGCTATGTTGAGTTTACTTATGAGAATAAAAATTATCGTATTGAGTTTAATTTACTGTTGCCTTATGGCTTGGCAAATTGTTTTCTGTATATTAATTCGTTATTTGCTTGTATTCAGGAAATCATAAATAAAAGTAAACATAATATTTACTCCTAATATAAAACATTTGGATGCAATTGCTTAAATTATACCAAATCTCATGTTTACTCTTGGTTTATCAGTTTTTTTATGGACGAATCCTGTACAAATTCAATATTTGCTCGAATTCACGGCATTCGAAATAAAAGTAAACATGCACGTTTACTTCACATTTACTCCATCACATTTTGTAAGCAAACACCAAATTCCTTCGAGTTTAATGGCAAAATGAAAGCTATGTAAATATAGTCACACACTCGCTAGCTTAAACTTACCTAAATACGCGCAAACGTTAAAATTACTTTCATATTTAAGCCAGAGCAAAAATGTTTTAAATTTCTATATTTACTATATTTAAATTCAGTGTAATTTAAGAGCAAATACGCACGTTTACTTCACATTTACTCCATCACATAATGTAAGCAAACACCAAATGCCTTCGAGTTTAATGGCATTATAAAAGCTATGTAAATATAGTTACACACTCGCTAGCTTAAACTTACCTAAATATGCGCAAACGTTAAATTTACTTTCATATTTAAGCCAGAGCAAATATGTTTTAAATTTCTATATTTACTATAATATTTAAATTCAGAGTAATTTAAGAGCAAATACGGCCTTCAGCGCGTTTGCTTGCAAAGTAAACATGTTGGAAATACTACATTTGATTTTCAGCAAATATTTGCAAATACAAGTGAATCAGGTATTTACTTCATATTTACTCCGTGTACACTACCATCGTAAACCCATTTTTTCGTGCAGTGAATGAACCAATGTAGGACAACTCCGGGCCCAATGCCCATGGCCATTACATGCTTTGCAAATATCTGTTGGTTTTGGTCCTCGTCTTGGGGCCCACCTTTTACCTCCTCTCCGGAACGCTGCATTAACTGGCAGGTCCTCTGGTTTCAAAAGCTCTTTCAGCTTCTCCTTCACCTTCTGGTCAATCCTACTATCCATATTGGCTTGTTGACTTTGTGGTTCCTTGACTGCACCCACCTGATGGTTAATTGCCTCTCTTTCCCGCTCCAGATTTACAATCCGTTTGACTACTGTCTCTACAGGAGTCTGCAACAAATCATCTTGTCGGATCAAAACTTCCCTCAGATCAGGGCTTAGACCATTGATGAACTGACACAAAATATCTTCCTCTTTCCGCTTATTGTAAAACGCAACTGCTGCTTTTTGCTCCAAATTTTTGCTCCTGTCCTCTTCACTGGGCTCCTCTGGCAATGGATCCAGCGTGGGGGGTAAATATGCCCTTACATAATCCAAACGAAGAGCTGACAAGTATGAGTGTAATGCTTCACCGTCTTTTCTCACTCGACTATTAAATTCCTTCTTGTACGTCAACAAAGCCAAACCCCCTTCATACCTTTCGGTGAGTGCTTTCGATAAAGCCCTGTAGCTATTTCTTATCGAATCTTCTTGCTGGTGATAGAAAGCTTTGGCCTCCTCCTTCAGGTATACGGCTAAATACTTTCCTGCTTTATCATCAGCCCACTCGTTCAGCGACACGTAAATTTCAAAGTCTCTCAGAAATTCCCGAATATCTTCTTGTCCTGTGAACTTCACGTCCGGTAAAACAATGCGGTTGGATCCCATACTGCCACCAATGTAATAGTGATAGAATTAAGTCAGAAAACGACAGTTATAAACTAAATCGAACGCAACACAGACTATAACATTATCAGGGAAACAACTCGTCAACATGTC
>CAXIUP010000026.1:195000-203166 GCA_964035015.1 Corallium rubrum
CTAGAGATCAGATAAGCCTGAACTTAGCATAAAGGTAACTGAGACTAATAAGATTTTAAAACAATTTGTTAATGGTAGAGATTGGGGCTTTATTGACAACAGCCAAATAGGTAGTAATTTACTAAATAAAAGCGGTCTACACTTAAATAATAAAGGGTCCGCAGTTCTCGCAAAAAATATAACAAATCACCTTTACTCTCACTGACTAGCATATAACGACAGTTTGTCAGCTTCAAGTGGTCGTGATTGTGAAGCTAAGTCTGTTACATTTCCAAAAGTTAGAGGTTTTAAAATGGCAAGTTTAAATATAGCAAGTCTTGTTAAACACCTCGATGAACTAAGGGCTTTTTTAGTTGATCAATGCCTAGATGTAATTGCTTTAAATGAAACCAGACTTGACTTCACAATACCCGATAACTTAATTCATATTGATGGGTATTCAATTTTGAGAAAGACCGCAATCGAAACGGAGGAGGTGTATGCATTTACCTCAGATCTAACCTAACTTACCGGCTTAGGGAAGATTTTGATAATGAATTTGAAGTGTTAAGCGTTGATATTGTGAAACCTAATAGCAAAGCATTTAATGTCACAGCGCTTTATAGACCTCCAAATTGTACAGATAGTTTCTTTGAAAATTTTGAAAATATTGTTCGCGTTCTTGATATGGAATCAAAAGAACATATTCTGCTTGGCGACTTAAATTGTAATTGTCTAACGACTAATAGTGATATCCAATTAACACAATTGAAGCAATTGAGCACTATTTATCAATTGACACAATTAATTAGCGAACCTACAAGAATAACCCCAAACTCAAGTACTCTTATTGATGTAATATTGTCAAATGAGCCATCCCGCATTCTCAAATCAGGCGTGTTGCATATTGGAATAAGCGACCATAGTTTAGTGTACGCTGTTCGTAAATTTGCTATTCCATCTAAAAACACGCATAAATATGTAACAACTCGTGCATATAAAACTTTAATACTGACGCATTTGTAGATGACTTAAAATTAATCCCATGGGATAGCCTAAACAGCTGCAACACACCTGACGAGATGGTCGAGGTTTGGCATAATATGTTCGCAGATGTAGCGAACAAGCATGCTCCTATTAGATCGCGAAGAGTTCGGAATAAGAAATCTCCTTGGCTCACAGCAGAGTTAAGGAGATCAATCGTAGATCGCGATAAATTAAAAAGACGGGCAATAATAACAAATGATTCAACAACTTGGGACAAATTTAAAAAAGAGAGGAATAGGATCAACAACGAAATAAAGAGAGCAAAGGCTAATTATTACAAATCTCAAGTAGAAAATAATGCCGGCAATCCAAAGGAAATTTGGAAGATAATTAACGAATTAACACATCGCAAAGCTACTAATAATACATCCATAAATGAGCTCAAAAAAGGAGACCAGTCTTTTACTGAATGCTCTGATATATGTGAATTATTAAACGCTCACTTTATTTCCGTTGGTCCTAACCTTGCTTCGGCCGTACCTAATAGGAATAACAGTTTTGAGTCTTACGTGACATCGGCTAATTCAACTTTTACTCTACGTCACACAACAGCGGAAATAGTTTTAAAGTTTCTAAAAAAGCTTTCTCCAAACAAGGCTACTGGCCTTGATAATATCTCTTGTAGACTGCTAAAAGAAGCTGCTCCTATTATATCTGCTTCTATAGCCTTGATTATAAATAAAACTATAGACTCTGGTGTTTTTCCGTCACCATGGAAAATAGCCAAAGTATTCCCTTTATTTAAGGCTAATGCTCGCACTGACCCACAAAATTATAGACCAATTTCTGTTTTACCGGCCATATCTAAGATATGCGAAAGGGTAGTGTACGATCAGTTATATGCCTACTTAAATGACCACGGTCTGCTTACGAAGTACCAGTCGGGATTTCGTTCCGTCCATTCCACCGTGACAGCTCTTCTAGATGTTACAAACGAATGGTATTTAAACATTGATAAAGGCTTCACAAACATGGTGGTATTTCTTGATCTTGCCAAAGCCTTTGATACCGTTTCGCATACTATTTTATTAAGGAAATTAGAGCTTTATGGTCTGGGGGGAGCTACTCTCGGCTGGTTCACATCATACTTGTCAAACAGGCAACAACAGTGCATAGTAGAGGGCTGCCTATCAAAACCACGGCAAATTAGTTGCGGAGTTCCTCAGGGGTCAATACTAGGCCCTTTATTGTTTTTAATCTATATAAATGATCTTCCAGGGAGTCTCCAGCATACTAAACCACACATGTATGCCGACGATACAATATTAAGTGCAGCCTCTACGTCCACTGCTGACCTGCAGACAAAGTTAAACCAAGATTTAACAAATACAAATGATTGGCTTTTGGCAAACAAACTTAGCTTAAATGTCACCAAAACTGAATATATGTATATTGGAACAGAACCTAAATTGTCTAATTTGGGTATAGTTCACCCTGTTAAGATTGGTGATAAAGAAATTAAACGAGTTAAAAGCACAAAATATCTAGGAGTTCACCTAGATGAAAATCTTAAGTGGGATGAACATATTGACCAACTTTGCCAAAAAATAAGTCGTTCAATCAGTGGTCTGAGGCAGGCTCGCGATTATGTACCACTGAGTACTCTTGATATGATATATAAAGCTCTTATACAGCCTGTCTTTGACTACTGTGATGTCGTCTGGGGCAACTTAAATAAAGGATTGGCTTCCAGAATACAGAAACTGCAGAATCGTGCAGCCCGAATAATAACATTTCAGGGATATGATGTACGATCTGCAGATATACTAAAACAATTAAATTGGGAGGAGCTTGCCATAAGACGAGATAAGCATTTAAGTTTATTAATGTACGACGTGATTAATCACAATGCACCTCAGTACCTAAACGATCTCTTTTCGACCTCGTCTGAGAATAACTCTTATAAATCTTGTCTCAGAAACCTCGGACTTAATGTCGAAATGAATCATATTCCAAGGACTGAATGTTACAAGGGGTCTTTTTCATACAGAGGCGCGAAACAATGGAATTCGCTACCTCATCAGTTTAAGGCTTCGGAATCGAAGGCAGCTTTTAAAAAGAACCTCTCATCGGGTAGACAAACTGTCGTTATTCCTTAATATGATTAAAATTTAAAAAAAAAAATTGTGACTAGATAAATTGTACTTTTATATTAAATTTATATTCTACATTGTAAATATTATTAGAAATTTTGTACATACGGCTTTCATGGAAAGAAGTTTTGTAACTTATGAAACTACCGTGTTTTAAATAAAGGTGAATCTGTCTGTCTGTCTGTCTGTCTGTCTGTCTGTCTGTCTGTCTGTCTGTCTGTGTGTGTGTGTGTGTGTGTGTCTGTCTGTCTGTATGTATGTCTGTGTCTGTCTGTCTGTCTGTCTGTCTGTCTGTCTGTCTGTCGGTCGGTCGGTCGGTCGGTCGGTCGGTCGGTCGGTCGGTCGGTCGGTCGGTCGGTCGGTCGGTCGGTCGGTCGGTCGGTCGGTCGGTCGGTCGGTCGGTCGGTCGGTCGGTCGGTCGGTCGGTCGGTCGGTCGGTCGGTCGGTCGGTCGGTCGGTCGGTCGGTCGGTCGGTCGGTCGGTCGGTCGGTCGGTCTGTCTGTCTGTCTGTCTGTCTGTCTGTCTGTCTGTCTGTCTGTAATTGGACTGTAATTAGTCATCCAACACTTGACGAGCATTCATTCAACACAAGAGGAGTTCATCTTAATGGAAAGGGCTCTGCTCTCTTAGCAAAAGACTACAAAAACTTTGTTTATTTTACTAAGTGACATGTTGATGAGACTGTTAATAACGACACTATTGATTCAAACACTTTTAAAGGTATTTTCAATACGTCTCTAAATGTAAGTACTATTCCAGATATAAGAGGTTTTAAGATGGCCTCACTTAATATAACCAGTTTAATTTTTCATATTGATGAGTTACGCATATGGATAGAAAACCAAAATCTCGATCTTCTAGCCATCAATGAAACTAGGCTTGATAAGTCAATTTCCAACAATCAAATAAGGCTTAAAGGGTATGAATTTATCCGGTTTGATAGAAATCGTAATGGTGGTGGAGTTGGGATCTATCTACGTAACTCATTAAATTACATTAATCGATCTTCAATTTTGTCAGATAACATTGAGGCTATTTGCATTGATATTTTGAAATTTAAAAGTAAACCTTTCACTGTAATAGCAGCTTATAGACCTCCAAATACAAAACCTGACGAATTTTATACTAACTTGGATAAGATAATAAGAAAGATCGATTCTGAAAATAAGGATTACTATATCCTAGGTGATTTAAATAGTAATCTTAATGCCAAGGATAATAACCAAGCGAAGCGTCTTTTAATGGAAATATGTGAACTTTACCAACTTCAACAGCTTATTTCCGAACCCACAAGAATAACATCGAATAGTCAAACACTTATCGATGTTATTCTAACTAATAATCCAAGTAAAATTGCTATGAGCGGAGTACTATCATTAGGTATAAGTGATCATAGTATGGTATACGCTATTCGGAAAATTTCTGTTGTAACTAAATCCACACACATAGTTAAACAAGTCAGAAACTTTAAAAAATTTAATACTGAAGATTTTATACTTCACTTAACTCGCATACCTTGGCTTAGGATTATGAATTTTGAAAACCCTAATGAGATGTGGGTTGAATGGAAAGACATGTTTTTGTCAGTTGTGGATAAACACGCGCCGATTAAAACAAAAAGAATTCGTAATAAGAAGTCACCATGGATAAATGCAAATGTTAAACAACTCATGATTGAACGTGATAAACTTAAAGCTAAAGCCGGTAAATCTAATGATCCTGTTGACTGGGCAAATTATAATGTAAAAAATTTTACTAACAACGAAATCAGAAAAACCAAAGCTAGTTACTTTAAGGAACATTTAAAAGCAAATTCCGGCAACCCGCGTGAATTATGGCATACAATAAATGATATTATGTCGCGTGAAAGAAAAACTGACAACAACATTCAATCTATTAAAACAGAAAGTGGCACCTTGACGGACCCAGTGGAAATTTCTGAGGCTTTTAACAAACACTTTACTGAGGTTGGGCCAAATCTGGCTTCCAAACTCGGAGAGTCGACTAGAAGATATGATGAGTATATTAATGCAGCAAGAAGTGTTTTTAATTTGAATTCAATAAGCATCTCTGATGTATTATATCATCTAAAAAATTTATCCATCAACAAAGCTGCTGGGCTTGACAAAATCCCCTGTCGTCTAGTTAAAGTAGCCGCACCAGTAATTGCAGAATCAATTTGTATAATTTTCAATAAGTCAATTGAAACCGGAATATTTCCGTCCGACTGGAAAGCTGCCCGTGTAACTCCAATTTACAAAAGTGATGAAAAAGACGATCTAAACAACTACAGGCCAATTTCTGTACTTTCACCAATTGCAAAAGTATTTGAAAGGCTTATATACAATCAGTTACACGAGTATTTTTCTGCTAACAATTTATTGTCCAAATATCAATCCGGCTTCAGACAACTCCATTCGACGACTACTGCAATGTTAGATGCAACAACGGAATGGTTTGTAAACATGGATCAAGGGAAACTTAACTTGGTAGTATTCCTTGATTTATCTAAAGCATTCATACGGTTGATCATAAAATTTTACTACATAAATTATCTTTATACGGTATATCTGGTAAATCATTGGAATTCTTTACGTCTTATTTAAATAACCGCAAACAACAATGTGTTGTGAACGGTCATATTTCAACCCCTAGATCAATCTCTTGCGGAGTTCCTCAGGGGTCTATACTGGGTCCGTTATTGTTCCTTATGTATATTAATGATCTTCCATATTGTTTAGAACACTCAAATCCGCGAATGTATGCGGATGATACAAACACCACAATTGCAGGAAAATCATTAAGTGATATCATCCATTCAACCAATAATGACATGAGAAATATTGGAAATTGGCTGATATCGAATAAATTAAGCTTAAATGTAGCAAAAACCGAATATATGTTCATTGGATCTGATGACAAGCTTAACAAAATTAAAGATGTGCCTTATGTATATGTTAATAAGCAACCGGTTAGAAGGGTTAAATCCAGTAAGTCTCTTGGACCTTATGTTGATGAGAGACTTGCTTGGGTTGACCAGATAGATAACACTGCAAAGAAAGTTTCATCGGCAATAGGTGGCCTCAAGCAGGCAAGACAATTTATTAACCACTCGACTGCTATTACTATTTACAAATCTCTGATTCAACCTTTGTTTGATTACTGTGATATTGTTTGGGATAACTGTCCAATTGCACAAAAAACAAGGTTACAAAAGCTTCAAAATAGAGCTGCTCGAGTTATAACACAACAAGGTTATGACATCAGATCCCATGAAATACGTGAAGAGCTTGGTTGGGTAACTCTTGCCAATAGACGCTCAAAGAATAAAGCTATAATGATGTATAAGGTTTTGAATGATGCTGCACCCACTTATCTTAGAGATTTATTTCAAACATATCCAAGTACATTAAACTACTCTCTAAGAAGTAGAGATACAAATGTTCTACTGCCAAAACCCAAAACCGAATACCTCAAAAAGAGTTTCAAATTTTCTGGAGCAAAGCTATGGAATGAGTTACCCAACGAAATAAAATTAGAAAATTCCCTAACTTCGTTCAAAAGAAAAGTGTCGTTACACAGTCTCATTCAATCTGATTAGTTAAATTGTAAATAATATATTTTTATTGTTATTGTATATATTTATAACTAATACCTTGTTTCGGCTCACATGAAAAGCAATTTATTGTAAATTGATTGTGATTCCGAAGTTAAATAAATTTTTCTCTGTCTGTCTGTCTGTCTGTCTGTCTGTCTGTCTGTCTGTCTGTCTGTCTGTCTGTCTGTCTGTCTGTCTGTCTGTCTGTCTGTCTGTCTGTCTGTCTGTCTGTCTGTCTGTCTGTCTGTCTGTCTGTCTGTCTGTCTGTCTGTCTGTCTGTCTGTCTGTCTGTCTGTCTGTCTGTCTGTCTGTCTGTCTGTCTGTGTGTGTGTCTGTGTGTGTGTGTGTGTGTGTGTGTGTGTGTGTGTCTGTCTGTCTGTGTGTGTGTGTGTGTGTGTGTGTGTCTGTCTGTCTGTCTGTCTGTGTGTGTGTCTGTGTGTGTGTGTGTGTGTCTCTGTCTGTCTGTCTGTCTGTCTGTCTGTCTGTCTGTGTGTGTGTGTGTGTGTGTGTGTGTGTGTGTGTGTGTGTGTGTGTGTGTGTGTGTGTGTGTGTGTGTGTGTGTGTGTGTGTGTCTGTCTGTCTGTCTGTCTGTCGGTCGGTCTCGGTCGGTCGGTCGGTCGGTCGGTCGGTCGGTCGGTCGGTCGGTCGGTCGGTCGGTCGGGGTCGGTGGTCGGTCGGGGGTCGGTCTCGTCTGTCCGTCGGTCTGTCGTCGGTCGGTCCGTCCGTCCGTCCGTCCGTCCGTCGGTCCGTCGGTCCGTCGGTCCGTCGGTCCGTCGGTCGGTCGGTCCGTCGGTCGGTCGGTCGGTCGGTCGGTCGGTCGGTCGGTCTGTCGTCTGTCGTCGGTCCGTCGGTCTGTCTGTCCGTCGGTCCGTCGGTCCGTCGGTCCGTCGGTCCGTCGGTCTGTCGGTCCGTCGGTCGGTCGGTCGTCGGTCTGTCTCCGTCGGTCTGTCTGTCTGTCTGTCCGTCTGTCTGTCTGTCCCGTCTGTCTGTCTGTCTGTCTGTCTGTCTGTCTGTCCGTGGTCTGTCGTCCGTCTGTCCGTCTGTCTGTCTGTCCTGTCGGTCCGTCCGTCCGTCGGTCCGTCGGTCCGTCCATCGGTCCGTCCGTCCGTCCGTCCGTCCGTCCGTCCGTCCGTATGTCTGTATGTCTGTATGTATGTATGAATATTGAGAAATATTTGAATATTCAAATATTCAGAATATTCAAATATTCAGAATATTCAAATATTCAGAATATTCAAATATTCAGAATATTCAAATATTCAAAATATTCAAATATTCAGAATATTTCGTGAAGACTTGGTTCAAAGCTAGTGCTTAGTATTATTATGAGTGGTGGACCACCAAGAACACCGCTCCTCGAAGCTAGCCAATCAGAGGAGACCTTGCAAACGGTGAAGTCTGCCTCGAAACAGGGGACATTTGACAAAAAATTTCAACAAAAATTCAAAT
>CAXIUP010000027.1:0-2500 GCA_964035015.1 Corallium rubrum
GAATCAGCCACATGTACATTTCACCTTCTCAATTCTCACTCGACTCACGCGCATGTCAACACTTCGTTCCACAGGGAACCCAACTCTCAGTTATTAAACTCTAATCTATCACTCCTCCCTCCAAATACATCTAAGGTTCTCTGATTTAAACACTAACTATTGTTTCAGTTTTCTGCTATTCAAGCGCTATCTTCAGAGAGATCCCGAGTCTCTGTTTGTTCCATTAAACTGGTTAGGTGGACCACGGTTTTGTAGCCGAGGGTTGTAATTTTGGCGACAGTCACGAGCAGAGTGACCAGGGGCCCCACAAGTGTAGCAATTTCCAGTTCGTTTTCGAGATCCTCTCTGTGGTGTTCTCCGCTCTGCTCGCATGACAGCTATGGTTTGGGCAAGCTGCTGTTGTCCAAATGTTAAATCTTTCAAGGCTTTCCACATGTGATCTTGGGAGGTTTCACTAGTGGTATTTGTCTCCTGTGGTTGTGATTCAGTATTATGTGAGGACATAGCATTTATACTGTTACCACTTGCCTCTCGTTCCATTTGTGCCGCACGGGACACAACATCTTCTAGGGTACTTCCATCAGGTAATGTCCATGCTAATTTCTGACGAATGTCGGGGCGAAGAGCTTTCCTGAAATGGGCAACCACCAGAGCGTTTCAGGCGACAGATTCTGTCACTTCCGGATAGGCTTTGAACACAAGGTCTATGACAGCGAATTTCAATTCAATTACTGTTTCGCCTGGTCGCTGGTGGCGTTCAACCAGTTCTTGTTGGTGTTGAGCCTTGGTTTTAAATGGTTTAAAACGTTCCTCGAGGGCGGCTTTTGCATGGGTGAATGTATCGGTTTGGGTAGACGACAATTTCGTAAAAAACGTCTTCGATTCTCCTTTAAGCGATAGGTGAAGAACCGCCACTTTCTTCTCTTCGTTGGTGATTTCTTTTACAACAAAATAGGACTCAACTTGTCGAATATGGCTTGTTATCTCGGTTTTGTCACTGCCATCCCACTGTGCGAGCCCACCTGAAGCCATCTTTTAACGAAAGTTCGTACGATCGAGTGAAATCAATGAAATGGCGCCCAAATCTAGTTTACTTTTAACGGGAAAGAGTTCGAAGTGAAACTGGTTAAAAAAACTCACGGTTTCGCTTGGATCTGGTAGTCAACCTTCACCGCTGCCACCAATGTTAATATTGACCGCCTGAATGTATCCCCAAACAGCCAAATGAACGTCAAACACAAGAATCTTTTTAATAAACAGAATCAGCCACATGTACATTTCACTTTCTCAATTCTCACTCGACTCACGCGCATGTCAACACTTCGTTCCACAGGGAACCCAACTCTCAGTTATTAAACTCTAATCTATCATATATATATACTGTACACTGTAAAAACTGACTGGTTAAAACAACCAAAAAAAAAGGTCACCAGGATGCATCTGAGAGAACCAGTAAAAAATGGTTGTTTAAAGCAATTTTATAATTTGGTTAAAACAAACAATATTTCATGGTCACTTTGACCAATGTTTATTGGTCAAAATGACCAGTCTTCAATTGGTCAAAATAACCGTAAAGATAGGTCATTTTGACCAATAAATATTGGTCAAGTGGATGCATCTGAGACAACCAATAAAAAACGGTTAGAAATGGTTTTTTAACCAATTTCAAATTGGTTAAAATCAACATTGGTTGTTGCAACCAAATTCAAATTGGTTAAAATCATAATTAATGTCATGCAGTAAAAACAAATTTCTCAAAGATAAACAACAGTTGAACACATTTAATTTTCACTACACTATGTCAATAAAATCTTACTTCCTATAGTCAAAGACTGCTTATACTGTTACTGCTTATACAGTTGCACTATGTTACTCAATATGCATAATGTAAGAACATAAGTCTGAAATAAATCCCCATTTACACGGAGCCAAATTATAGGCATAGCGATCGCGAGCCATCGCACTTGCCTTAGACGCAATATAGCTCTCCATCGATATCACAATCCCGCTAATTTGGCTGAATGTAAATGGGGCTTAGTAAGCAAATTTAACAATTAACTTGAACTAGATAAAGCATTAAAATCATTAACGATTAGCAAGTCAATTCACAACACCAACCGGAATAATATACTGGACATTCGTGATTCATAGGTTCTCGCGGCCTTGCTCTTCCATCATTATCAAGTCCACTGACACAATTGTCACAAGAAGTGGAAGTTATGATCCCGTATTCGAATATAATATAGTAATCATCCTTTATGCCCGTGATTCCTTCGGAGTTCCAAAGCCCAGCAACGCAAACAGATTTCGCCTAATCGGTGGGAAGAATTCCGTAGAAGTTCGTGGTAAAACAAGACATTGTCGCGATCTTCCTCGCTGGAAAAGTGTTCCGTTTCTAATTTGTCCGAGGTATTCAGCAAAGGAAGTCGAAGAACAGTCTTTCTTTGGTGAAATTTGTTGTTGATGTATACCATTCTTTAACTCTCCTCGTGTCGACAAC
>CAXIUP010000027.1:7500-55000 GCA_964035015.1 Corallium rubrum
AGTTGTTCCGAAATTCGAAATACTTTTTCTATTTGAGTCAACAGAATTTGGTAAAAATTGCGAATTACGAACAAAAGTTGTTCCGAATTTCGGAATACTTTTTCCATTCGAGTTATCCGAATTTAGTAAAAATTGCGAATTGCGAAAAAAATTGTTCCGAAATTCGGAATACTTTTTCTATTGAGTCCACAGAATTTGGTAAAAATTACGAATTGCAAAGAAAAGTTGTTCCGAATTTCGGAATACTTTTTCCATTCGAGTTATCCGAATTTGGTAAAAATTACGAATTACTGTACGAAAAAAATTGTTCCGAAATTCGGACTACTTTTCCTATTGAGTCAACAGAATTTGGTAAAAATTGCGAATTGCAAAGAAAAGTTGTTCCGAATTTCGGAATACTTTTTCCATTCGAGTTATCTGAATTTGGTAAAATTTGCGAATTGCGAAAAAAATTGTTCCGAAATTCGGAATACTTTTCTATTGAGTCCACAGAATTTGGTAAAAATTACGAATTGCAAAGAAAAGTTGTTCCGAATTTCGGAATACTTTTTCCATTCGAGTTATCCGAATTGGGTAAAAACTGCGAATTACGAAAAAAAGTTGTTCCGAATTTCGGAATACATTTCCATTCGAATTAAGCGAAATTGGTAAAAATTGCGAAATGCGACGAAAAGTTGTTCCGAATTTCGGAATACTTTTTCCATTCAAGTTATCCGAATTTGGTAAAAATTACGAATTACTGTACGAAAAAAATTGTTCCGAAATTCGGACTACTTTTCCTATTGAGTCAACAGAATTTGGTAAAAATTGCGAATTGCAAAGAAAAGTTGTTCCGAATTTCGGAATACTTTTTCCATTCGAGTTATCTGAATTTGGTAAAATTTGCGAATTGCGAAAAAAATTGTTCCGAAATTCGGAATACTTGTCTATTGAGTCCACAGAATTTGATAAAAATTACGAATTGCAAAGAAAAGTTGTTCCGAATTTCGGAATACTTTTTCCATTCGAGTTATCCGAATTGGGTAAAAACTGCGAATTACGAAAAAAAGTTGTTCCGAATTTCGGAATACATTTCCATTCGAATTAAGCGAAATTGGTAAAAATTGCGAAATGCGACGAAAAGTTGTTCCGAATTTCGGAATACTTTTTCCATTCAAGTTATCCGAATTTGGTAAAAACTGCGTGAATTACGAAAAAATTGTTCCGAAATTCGGAATACTCTTTCTATTTGAGTCAACAGAATTTGGTAAAAATTGCGAATTGCGAACAAAAGTTGTTCCGAATTTCAGAATACTTTTTCCATTCGAGTTATCCGAATTTGGTAAAAATTGCGAATTGCGAAAAAAATTGTTCCGAAATTCGGAATACTTTTTCTATTGAGTCCACAGAATTTGGTAAAAATTACGAATTACTGTACGAAAAAAATTGTTCCGAAATTCGGAATACTTTTCCTATTGAGTCAACAGAATTTGGTAAAAATTGCGAATTGCAAAGAAAAGTTGTTCCGAATTTCGGAATACATTTTCCATTCGAATTAAGCGAAATTGGTAAAAATTGCGAATTGCGACGAAAAGTTGTTCCGAATTTCAGAATACTTTTTCCATTCGAGTTATCCGAATTTTGTAGAAAATGCGGATTACGAAGAAAAGTTGTTCCGAATTTCGGAATACTTTTTCCATTAAGCGAAATTGGTAAAAATTGCGAATTGCGACGAAAAGTTGTTCCGAATTTCGGAATACTTTTTACAGTCAAGTCAACAGAAATTTATAGAAATTGGGAATCGCGAAGAAAAGTTCTTCCGAATTTCGGAATACTTTTTCTGATCAGTTTTCCAGAAATTGGTAAAAATTGCGGATTATGAAGAAAAGTAGAAAATTTGTTCGGAATTTTGGAACACTTTTTCCAATCAACTCAACAGAAATTTGTTATCAGAACAACAACAGGAATTGCGAACAACGAAGAAAAGTTGTTCCAAATTTCGGAATACCTTTTCAATTGGAGTTAAAACTTGCGAATTTACTTAAATTACGGAATTTCGGAATATTTTTTCCATTCGTGGCAACAGAAATTGGCAGGAATTGCTAATTAATGTGAGAAAATGCCATTCCGAATACTTTTTCAAATTGTGTCAACAGAAATTGACAGAAATTGAGAATTGACGAAAAGATAGAATGCTCCAAAATTCAGAATCATAATCCATCTTCATCAAAAACAATGCCTAAAATGGCTAATTAAGAAGCAAGAGAGTCGAAGCACGTTAGGTGTCTTTCACAAGTTCACTAAGTTTCCTCTTGGCCATGAATTCAGTATCTTCTGTCGTTACCAGACATAATGCATTTCTGTTCAGGCTTAAAGCAGCAACGACTACAGAAGCTAAAATAAAATAAAATAGAACCAATTAACATACTGTATTTCTTGCGGCAATTAATTTTGTGCAATAGGTATAATAACACTTGTTATTTTATAGTTCTGGGGCTTTAACGTCAGTTGAACTATTTGTGGGGTCATGGCCTGCTACATAGAGGGGGTGGGTGGTCCTTTAGTTAGTACTTACATTGACAGACATGAAATGAAAATTAAGTTTGTCTTATTTGAAAGAACACTTAAAATGATAGGAGTAACAGCTTTTGCAGTTTTTCATTTCCTCGCTTCGTTGTTGAGATATTTCAGTTTGTTTGATATGTAAATTAAACAACCTGAGTTATCAGAGGTCATATATCTTTGCTATTATCAAACATAATCACTTGAAAATTCTACATGTTTGCATGGCATAATGTGAGAGAAACACACACACATTACTTCCTCCGAATTAAGTTTGGTTTGATAATAGCAATAGCAAAGATGTATATAACTTTCTCTGATAACTCATTATGCACATGTGACATCAAGTTGTTTAATTTACATTTCAAACAAACTGAAATATCTCAACAACGAAGCAAGCTAGGAAATGAAAAACTGCAAAAGATGTTACTCTATATCATTTTAAGCTATTTACAATATTCGTGTCCGTGTTGTATTGTGTGGTTCCAGAAAATATCCATACTCCCCCCACGGAAGGTCACTAGAAATTCCGAGGGGGAGGGGGGTTGAAAGGCTAAAATTTCCGAGGGATGAGGGGGGTTCATGAGCAGCTCCTTTTCCAGGGGGTGAAGGAACACGAAAAGCACGACGTAATACTTAATATGAAGCACGCTGTCTTGAAAAAAAAAAAAGAGTTCCTGTCCATTGAGATGAGGTTAACATCATAAGCTTTAAGATTTCTGTTTTTGCTTTGAGTTTGCTAGCGAGAGTTTGCTAATCCCCAGAAGACTGACGTGTCTTTGAAACGAAGCAAGACTTAGTCAGAATGGCGGACATGACAGGAACTCGTCTCCAGACTCCCAGCGGTGTCTCGTTTTCGTTCTCAGCGAACGTATCACTATGAAAAAATCGCCTTTGTAAGCTCGCGCGTGCCTTTTATTTGTGAGGGATTTATTATCACAACCACAAGAAAAAGATCTGGAGGGGACTAACTGGAAACCTGGCTGGTATAAAGGAGAAATTCAACGCTTTGACGAGGAAAATGATGCTATTTACATTTTTTATTTTATGGATCGATCAGTTTACAGTCTGGATGCAACTGGGGCTCTTGTGGATGGAATCATTCGCCCAACATAAATAAGCAACGTTTTTGACAACATGGACGTCAGCCAAAAGCTAGCGTACCTTATTTTAGCGGTGTTGTTTATCATAACGCCCGAGTAGGCAAGTCACAGACTTCAAATACCTCACGTTTTGGCACTGTGTTGATGATCGCTACAAATGGCCACAAACGCCGTTTTTAATCCAGTCCACTCGCAGCCAACTGATGTCCGTGTTGTCAAATAAGCGAATTCAATTTAGAAAACGTGGAACACTCAGTTGAAACTTTGAAACACACATTTTTATTCATGAACAACATAGAACAATTCAAACCAGATGGTGAAGATGTGAAAAATAAAGAATTATACATGTAATAACAAAGTGTGCGTTCTTTAAAATTTATGAAGATCGAGTTTATAATTTACTGTACTCTTAAGCTTAATAATAAAATGTTATCGTACATTTTGCTTAATTGCAGCTACGTTTACACGGTACCGGACGAATTCGAGACCGGTCTTGAATTCGTCCTATTTCGCCGTGTAAACAGGCAGAACCGGACGAATTCGAGACCGGTTACGACTTTTTCTTCCGTGTAAACAGGCGGAACCGTACAAATTTTTGACCGGTCAAAAACTCGTCTGGTACCGTGTAAACGACGGGGTCTGAGGCCCCGTTTACAAGATACCGGACAAATTCGAGACCGGCCTCACATTCGTACGGTTCCGCCTGTTTACACGGCGAAATAGGACGAATTCTCAAGGCCGGTCTCGAATTCGTCCGGTACCGTGTAAACGTAGCCTGAGTCTTCGTTTTCTTAAGAGTGAAACCTTTGGAATTTCCTAGGGGGAGGAGGGGTCCATGTTTAAAAATACTGGAAATTCCTGGGGGGTTGGGGGTCACCAAAGACCCCCCTGGAATGGAAATTCCGGAGGGGTGGGGGGGGGGGTGAAAACCAAAATGTCTTCCGTCGGGGGGGGTATGGATATTTTCTGGAACCACACATTGGATATGAAAAGCTCTCACCTTCGGCTCGAGCTTGTATATCCAATACAACACGGTCACTCATATTGTAAATACTACATATATATATATAAATATATAAATATATATATATATATATATACAATACATACAATACATACAATACATACAATACATACAATACATACAATACATACAATACATACAATGCATACATACATACTGTACATACATACATACATACATACATACACACACATACATATTATACATATACATACAGTAGAAAACTTTGTTGTAAAAACTATTGGCAGAGCATAAGAAAAATGTTTATTATTTCAAAACAAAAACCTGAAAAAAAGGTTTAACGAGGGTCTGTAAATTAAATGAGATACACAAATGATAAATAAAACAATAAAAATATTTAATGTGCAGATTTCTTACCAATTCGACAACTTTCAACGCATTTGTTTGTTTCTTGTTTGGGGTTAATGGTCACCTTTTCAACATCAAACTTTCGCTTTGATGGCATTGTCAATTGGTTGATTAGAGTTGCACTAGCCTTTGTTTTCCCAGTAAGGTCATCACTGGTATCTTCAGAGTCCAAAGATATTGCACTTGTTTCCTGGCTACTTTCACTTGGTGATAGCTCAACTAGGCACTGGTTACACATTTCCACCCATTCTTTCTCGCGTTTTACCCCAACAATTTCTTTGAACGAACCGTGACTTTCTGACCAGTTGTATTTGCTTATATTAAGCGCAGTCTCAATTGTCTCTCCAAGTTGCCCATTTGAAAAAAAAAGCTAAAATAAGCAAATAAATTATTAGTACAATACACGCGAGTCTGAATTTTATCTCAATTCCTTTCTAAACCAATAAACAACAAGATATCCGATTATAAGCCACCCAAAACCCTTATCAATTTGCTTATTATTTTATTACCATTTCATAGCGTTTAGCGAATAACTAGTTGTTTTCGAGTTTTGAAACAAACGTTGTCCAATCAGACAACTATACGTTTGACAGATCAAATCAATAACTCGAAAACAACTAGTTATTCGCTAAACTCTAGGCGGCTTATTAAAACAAAGGAGAGCGCCTTGTCGGAAGTGGTAGAATTAACTAAGAGTTTGGGTTTTGGTCAAGGGTCGAGTGTCGAGGGTTGCAAGTCGAGGGTCGAGGGTACTTGGTCGAGGGTCGCTAAAATTTACGCACATAATTTCCTTCTAGCGGCACAAATAAAACTTCGACGTATAGGCTAGACAAAAACAATTGCGTCGGAAGATATATATTTTTTGGACATTCGATACATGGCCAGAAATCGAGGACAACATGGCTGACAAGCATGCGCGTTTGGCTCTTCCCAAATAATTTCAAGATGGCGGCTTTCAATAGATTTGATAGGGGAAAATTCACAATACGCATTTTCTATTAGATCCCGTGAAGAATTCATACGGGCCCACATCTAAAAGATTAGCAAATTAGGCAAGCTTCAACTCCTGAAAATCTGGCGTCAATCCGTGAAGGCTGAATTTGTTCCCGAGAAGCTTATATTCCTACCTCTTACCTTGTATATACGCACCTGTTAAATCCACAAGATTTGCCGAAGTGAGGTTTTCTTAGACGCAAATTTGGCAACATATATTCGACTTTAAGCACGGGCCCACATCTAGACGCATTCGAGGTGGACAATACTTTGTTTTGACCAGCATCTAAAAGGCATTGCAACGTATTTAAACTTGTTCCCAAACGACTTGAAATATAGGGTTTTCATGCTGCAGAGTCGTTGCAATTTAATCCATCAAGCGCCAAGAAAGCGTGAAGAAGCAAAACATTGCTCGACAATTCGGGTTCTTGATCGCTAAAAGCACTGTTGCTAGGGGTTCCCATGGTCTTTACCGCTGTATTATTTACATTGTTATAGACTGTGGATTCAGAAATAATAACCGAAATTTCTGCGGCAATTTAATATTGTGAGTGTACAGGCCTGTCTAGACGATTAAACCTTTTGTAATTTGATATTTGGGTAAGAAATGGCTCAATAAGACATTTTAGGGAATAACTCTACTTTAATTTGTTGTTATAGACTTCTGTTTATAGCCGAAATGATCGATATTTAGCCATCAGAATCTTCAAATTAATATTTCCATCTAAATCTGAGCCCACAGGCCACTACCGCTGAATGTCCTCGATTTCTGGCCATGCGCACGTGCCTGATACGCACGCGGCAAGGTGTTTTACTGACAGGAAATATTTGGTAATGTACATTAGATTTTGGAAACAGGTCGTAAATCGTAATCATACAAATTCTTGGTTTATGAAACAACTTTACTCGTCCGGAAAAAGACGTCTTCGAAAG
The DNA here is from genome assembly GCA_964035015.1 of Corallium rubrum. Classification (NCBI taxonomy): domain Eukaryota; kingdom Metazoa; phylum Cnidaria; class Anthozoa; order Scleralcyonacea; family Coralliidae; genus Corallium; species Corallium rubrum. The sequence continues at coordinate 14,464 of CAXIUP010000027.1, forward strand.
CCATGCAGGAAAACTTGAATCAGACCGTCTTCACAAGTCTTCCAAAACATTGAAGCATCATCCACTTTGCTTTTTAATTCATGATATTATATATTTCAAAAATATTTTTAGCATATTTTACGACCCTCGACCAACTACCCTCGACCCTCGACTAGCAACCCTCGACCAAAACCCAGACTCAACTAACAAGACGGCTTGATTGTGATCAAATGCATGCAGCAAAGTGCCCACTTTCTTGTGCTAAACAAGGTGTTAACAGGGAGCAAGAAGAATGCGACCCGCATTTCGATAATCCTTATTATTTATTACACTGTGGGCACCTTCTCTGTTGCCCCACGTGGTTGCCCTGATCCAGCTCCAAGCAGGACTGGAATCTAAACCTTCCAAACGCGTATAAAAGGACGTATGTATCTAAAGACCAAATTTGCTGCGATCTATCTCCTTTTGACACATGTAATCGAATGAATTGACTTACGAATATAATAAATTACCTGTGAAATCGGGCCGGCGGGCCTTAAAAAGTCATTCAAATAGCGAAGTGTCTGTGCGTCTATAATTTATTCCTGCATTTTCAACATTAGAAAATTGCTCTTTAGCATTCATGATTCATTTGAGATTCAAATTTGTTTTTGTTTGTCTGAGTTTTGGCCTATAAATAATAACTGTGCGCAACGTGAACACAGATATAAAATTAGATAGCAGTATTACGTGAGGCAGCACTTCACTTGCGATAGTAACTTCTAGTCTAATTTCATATCTATATTCATGCTAAGGAATAAAATAGCGAAAAGTTACCTTGACACATGGTTTCTCTTTGTATGTGCCAACTTCAGCCAGTGTCAGCTTTCCAAAATTATTTTTCTTTTTCCCGATTCGCTTCCCGTCAATAAACACGTAAGCCTTGTCTTCCTCAATGCGAATCGACCATTTCGTTGAAGGCATGATTTCCAACCAAATTCAGTAGAAACAGTGAGTGAAAAGACTGAAAGCGTTCCAACAACCTTTAACCAACTGTCACAGGCGCAAACAGTTAAACTTGGAGCAGAATGTGAACCATGGGGTTTTACACCTATACCTCTTTCCAACCAATAAAAGACAAGCGCCATAGTATTGAATGAAATACTATATTGATGGCCTACAGTCTGGTATAATTAGGGAAAACATGGAAACAAAAATTTAAATCTTTTTGGGCTGAGACTATTTTAAAAAGTATGCACTAGAATTAAAAGATACTTCATGTAAATTCAAATGAAAGTCATTTGGTGTTATTTATAAACCTGAAGGAATCAAATTGTTCAAAGTGATTTGTTCCAAGTATTATAGTTTATATAGTGAAATAAAAGTAGCGTGCTGCGTAGGCAGTGTAGAAACAGCAGTCGAAATATAGTAAGGTTAGATATACTGCCGAAACAGAGAACGTAAGGAGTCTAACCAGGTCTAACGTTTCGAGCGAACGCCCTACGTCAGAGAGAAACCGTATTTTGAAAGAAAGTAAACTTTCCAACATATAAACGTTAACAGAGTTACTCTCTGTAAATAAAGTTAATGAAATCAGGTTCAGTATTATATTTTAAATAATACACAGTCGAGAGAGAATTTGTTGGACAACAACAGGAAATCATAATCATTTTTATAATGCCGCTAATACACCAAGGGTGGTTGGTGACTGACAAAGTAAATGCGTGTTATGTTAAACCTGGGGTGTTTCCTCAGGACTATATACCTACACATTTTGGTGAAAAGTATGTTTCAAATGACTGTAAATAAAGTTAATTAAATCATATTCGGTTCTCGAAAGTGCAAAACATAATTGTATGTATAAGCATACTTGGGCCTGCATACTTAATAATCAGGGGCAGTCAGGGGTGGTTGATGACAAAATAAATGAGCGTATATATTAGGAGCCTCATATTAGTAGGAGTCTTTGCCAAAAGTCGGAAAGTGTATTCCGCACAAAAAGTTAAAGGTTTTAAAAAACCTCTATAGATTGTTAACACAATTAACCTCCTCCGGAACTGCGCTCCAGAACTCATGCAGAAGGTTGTCAACAAGTAGAGACGGATGACGCAAATCGTTATGAGATTATTTCTTGGGGCGCCGTTTGACGCAACATCTGAAAAACCGCGCCCCAGAACTCATACAGAAGGTTGTCAACAAGTAGAGACAGATGACGCAAATGGGGCCCTGTTTGACGCAACATCTGGAACATATAACGCCACAGGCACACTTGCACAACCCCTGAACCGCATCAGCTTGTTACAGTTATCAGTTATTGGCAATGCCTTCCTTTCCTGGTCATCACCAGGAAAAGACGGTGATAACAGCTCGTCAGTGTTGGCTTTTGGCTTTTCGAATGTGCCCGAGTGTTTACCAGACAAAGTTATTCGTTGCGACATGCCAGACCAACAAGACAGGGAACAAGACGCCGTAAATTCCTCCGTGTTGGCCTTTGGCTTTTCTAGCCCAGAAATTTCAACCCAGACTTCCAAAGACCACGTTGTTCGTCGCGACACACCCGATAAAGGAGACGACGACGATGATTGCTCTTCAGTATCAGTGTTCGCCTTTGGCTTTTCAAGCCCACGCACTTCAACCATGTCCATGTCTTCCCAAATTCTTTGCCGCGATACACCAGAGAAAAAAGATGGTGATAGTTCTCAGCATGATTATTCTGGGTTTTCATCCTCCTCAATCCAGAGCAATGCTAGTGGTAAGAATGTCTATACTTTAATTAAGTCTATATGGTTCATGTTTAGTATAAAATTGTTAATTCCTAAAAAAATTTAAATGCTATTGGTTGGGGTTTTTTTTAGGCCAGAGCTTTCCTTCTGACAAAACGCCAATTAACTCAAATTGTGATACACAGCTGGCGATGCGCAAGGGTTTTAAAAGGACACTGGAATTTGATGAGAGTACAGGTATATATATATATATATATATATATTTAACAGTTTACTATGAATTAGTTAGCTGCAGAGTTCTTATTCTAGTGCTGTATACTCCTGTAAACATTATCAGTGTCATTGATGAGACTTAGCCCTGTGCTAAACGTCGAACAATAGAAGAATTTAATTCAGGCGAATATTACTCCAGGAAAGTGCGACGTATAAAGGCGGTTTTCCACTAGGCGAAAAATGTCGCGCGAATCGAGATTTTCTTTTGTCTCGTGGATAATTAGCCAAGACAAAAGAAAAATGTCGAGTCGGTCGACAAATGTCGCCTAGTGGAAAACCGCCTTAACTCGATTAAATTCGACACAGGAATTAAATTCGTCTATATACATGTTCGCGCCTGGAGTCAGGTGGAATTAAGAAGTCGTTTTCAGCTCAAAGGAGTTAAATCGACGTCGCAACAGACGAAGTTAATTCCAATTAATTAAATTCCTCTATTGTGCGACGTTAAGCGCAGCCAACCGCCTCGCGAGGCCGTGTGCGCGTGTGAGACAAATATATCTAGTTTGTTTGATATAAGAGATTCTTGCTCAGCAAATGGCCTTGCAAGGCGGTTAGCTCAGCTAGTAGCTTTCGTGTGCGTCTTTGAATTGAAACCGTAACTGGTCAGGTACGCCTATGAGTACACCTCGGTGTTTGTTTGTTTGTTTGTTTGTTTGTTTGTATATCATGTGAGAGAACCTACTTATACTCATACTGTACATGTACCGTACCATTTTGTCAAACCCTCTACCATACAACAATTCTAACTTGCATGATTTTGAAGTTAATGCAGCTATACAGTAAAATTGGACTATTGTGTTTTCCTTTACACAAATAATATTTAGTAGCAAGTCAGCCGACATGCTGGTTCAAGGATAAAGTGTTTTTTGTTGATAGTCATGATGGCTGTAGGGATTACCAAAGCAGTGGAGCAATGGAGTTGTACGACAATGATTTTAAGATCCATTACTGGAAAGGTTCTTATTCTAAACAATGGAAACAACATATGGTGAAACAAGAAAGGAGAAGTATACCGTGGACTGATGTATTACCAAAAGAATCGATGTGGCTTTGAACTTGATGAGAATTCCAAACTACCTGAAAGTAGTCGTAAGTACTTAAAACGTTGGTACCGTGAGGAAAATGAGAGAGAACCTGAACCAGAAAGAACAGCGTAGCATCTAGTTAACAAATAAATTATAATATGGTTAATTAATACATTATAGTATGATTACTTTGAGTACAATTTTGAAAAGAACATACACGAACCAGTTTTCAAATAATTTCAAATGAGTGTTGCTCAAGAAATCATGCTATGACACATATTTATAAAGGTGCATTACACTCTGTTCTGCGTGTGTTGATGTATGAAACTAATGGTTACATCATTATTTATGGAAAAAACCTGATCATTTAACATTGTAAGCTTTTCTTCCTTCCTCTTCATTACTTGTACTTGAAACAAAACATTTTTTGACAAAATCCGAAGAGATATCCTTGCCAAGTTGCTTGGGTTTCTGCCTGATGTGGCTTTGTTGCTCCAAACAGTTTACACTGTGCTGAGTACTTAATGTAACTATCTACAAATGTCTGGTTTCTGAGACTCAATGCAAGGATGGCAGATCATTTTCAGAATGGAGTGAAATCCACCTTTAATATTATAAAAAATTATACGTAAACAGTTCTAGACAAGTGTACTTACAACTACTACATAGCTTCAAAGCTTAGATAGTAAGTTTCATTCTTACTTCTTGAAAACATAGGATTGTACATTTAACATTTTAAGATACACAATATTTTCCCCTTTAATTTACATACGTTTTGATGCATGCAAATATTTAGTTTGACTTGTTTGCAAAGCTTTTCATTTGATATCAAATTATGATAATAGTGAAAAATATTTTTCTTTGTTGATAAAACCGCAATGTTTTATTTCAGACAATTAGTTTTCTTAATAACTAAACAAAAATATAATTGTAATTACCTCTTTTTATTATATAAAATACATCTTGTAGAGTATAATATAACTAAGTTTTGTGGAAACACCACGTAAAATATTTCTTTGCTAAGCTTTCGGCCTGTTGACTCAGGCCTTCATCAGAGCAATGATGAAGGCCTGAGTCAACAGGCCGAAAGCTTAGCAAAGAAATATTTTACGTGGTGTTTCCACAAAACGTATTTATATTACATTATCGCTATGAAGACTTTCAAAGAATTAAATACATGTAGAGTGTTTTATTGATGTTTCTGCCACTTATAAAAATGATAATCTCACATGTGTGATTATTTATGACAATCTCACATGTGTCCATTATCGTGAAACACATTAGAGACTTAGAGTTTACTGCTCTATTTCTGTGGGGAAATAGGACTATTTTTTATATAATAAACAGAACAATACAGGAATGCTTGGATATATGAAATTGATTTCTTGTGTTGACGAAGATATCTCACTTGTTCGCTTTGCTCACTTGTGAGATATCCTGGTCAACACCCGGAATAAAGTTCATATTTTTTTATGTATTTAAAAATTAAAATGAAAATTTAACAAAATCGTATATTTTGCTATATTCTGAAAGTTATCAAGATTTTAGAAAATTTTACATTTGTCACATGACCAAGGCAAAGCGTCTGTTTCATTTGTGTACTTTGTTTCCTTATCCACTGTATAAACACATGTTAATATGCTTGTAAGGTTAATTGATTTACTTATACAGACTGGCCATGGAGAGCACAAGACTCTTCCCCATTATGACATTCCCTTCGTAATTCGCAATTTTTACCAATTTTTGTTAACTTGATTGGAAAAAAAGTATTCCGAAATTCGGAACAGTTTTCCCCTCGTAATTCGCAATTTCTACCAATTTCTGTTGACTCGAATGGAAAAAGTATTCCGAAATTCGGAACAGTTTTCCCTTCGTAATTCGCAATTTTTACCAATTTTTGTTAACTTGATTGGAAAAAGTATTCGGAAATTCGGAACAGTTCTCCCTTCATAATTCGCAATTTTTACCAATTTCTGTTGACTCGAATGGAAAAGGTATTCCGAAATTCGGAACAGTTTTTCCTTCGTAATTCGCAATTTTTGTTAACTTGATTGGAAAAAGTATTCCGAAATTCGGAAGAGTTTTCCCTTCATAATTCGCAATTTTTACCAATTTCTGTTGACTCGAATGGAAAAGTATTCTGAAATTCGGAACAGTTTTTCCTTCGTAATTCGCAATTTCTACCAATTTCTGTTGACTCGAATAGAAAAAGTATTCCGTAATTCGGAACAGTTTTTCCTTCGTAATTCGCAATTTTTACCAATTTTTGTTAACTTGGCTGGAAAAAGTATTCCGAAATTCGGAACAGTTTTTCCGTCGTAATTCGCAATTTTTACCAATTTCTGAAAAATTGATTTAAAAGTATTCCGAAATTCGGAACAACTTTTCTTCATAATTCGAAATTTTTACCAATTTCTGAAAAATTGATTGGTAAAAGTATTCCGAAATTCGGAACAGTTTTCCTTTCGTAATTCGCAATTTTTACCAATTTTTGTTAACTTGATTGGAAAAAGTATTCCGAAATTCGGAACAGTTTTCCCTTCATAATTCGCAATTTTTACCAATTTCTGTTGACTCGAATCGAAAAAGTATTCCGAAATTCGGAACTGTTTTTCCTTCGCCGGTAATTCGCAATTTTTACCAATTTTTGTTAACTTGACTGGGAAAAGTATTCCGAAATTCGGAACAGTTTTTAATTCGTAATTCGCAATTTTTACCAATTTCCGAAAAATTGATTGGTAAAAGTATTCCGAAATTCGGAACAACTTTTCTTCATAATTTGAAATTTTTACCAATTTCTGAAAAATTGATTGGTAAAAGAAAGTATTCCGAAATTCGGAACAGTTTTTCCTTCGTAATTCGCAATTTTTACCAATTTTCGTTAGCTTGACTGGAAAAAGTATTCCGAAATTCGGAACAACTTTTCTTCATAATTCGCAATTTTTACCATTTTCTGAAAAACTGATTGGTAAAAGTATTCCGAAATTCGGAACAGTTTTCCCTTCATAATTCGCAATTTTTACCAATTTCTGTTGACTCGAATCGAAAAAGTATTCCGAAATTCGGAACTGTTTTTCCTTCGCCGGTAATTCGCAATTTTTACCAATTTTTGTTAACTTGACTGGGAAAAGTATTCCGAAATTCGGAACAGTTTTTAATTCGTAATTCGCAATTTTTACCAATTTCCGAAAAATTGATTGTTAAAAGTATTCCGAAATTCGGAACAACTTTTCTTCATAATTTGAAATTTTTACCAATTTCTGAAAAATTGATTGGTAAAAGAAAGTATTCCGAAATTTGGAACAGTTTTTTCTTCGTAATTCGCAATTTTTACCAATTTTCGTTAGCTTGACTGGAAAAAGTATTCCGAAATTCGGAACAACTTTTCTTCATAATTCGCAATTTTTACCATTTTCTGAAAAACTGATTGGTAAAAGTATTCCGAAATTCGGAACAACTTTTCTTTATAATTCGAAATTTTTACCAATTTCTGAAAAATTGATTGGTAAAAGTATTCCGAAATTCGGAACAGTTTTTCCTTCGTAATTCGCAATTTTTACCAATTTTTGTTAACTTGATTGGAAAAAGTATTCCGAAATTCGGAACAGTTTTCCCTTCATAATTCGCAATTTTTACCAATTTCTGTTGACTCGAATCGAAAAAGTATTCCGAAATTCGGAACAGTTTTTCCTTCGTAATTCGCAATTTTTACCAATTTTCGTTAACTTGACTGGAAAAAGTATTCCGAAATTCGGAACAACTTTTCTTCATAATTCGCAATTTTTACCAATTTCTGAAAAAATTGATTGGTAAAAGTATTCCGAAATTCGGAACAGTTTTCCCTTTCGTAAATCGCAATTTCTACAATTTTTTTCTTTCTTTAATGGATAAGACTTCAAATCAGGACAACTTGCTGGGTTTTTTCGATAATAATAAGACAAAAACAATTTTTGGCCAAATTAATGAATTTAACCCAATATATGAGCTGCATGTCTCTGATCAAGGCAAATTATGTGTTTTATGCGTAACACAAAATGTACCCCGCAGAATTCAACAATTTATAACATATTTTTCCAATAAAATCCTCAATAATTTTTATTTTAGCTAGATTTGTTGTTTTGTGCGAACTAAAATTTCACAAATAATCGGCACAATGCGTCTTTTAACTGCATAAAATGCGTTAGCGTTTTGTAATGTGTAATTTTTTGGGATGAAAGCTTCATTTTTGTGACAAAAAACGTAAAATTCCGCATAATATCGGAAAAATCGCTGAAAAAAATTACTTTGGAAAAACCCAATTTACTTTGGAACGCGTTTTTAGGCTTTCCAGCTTTGGCAGTTCATTCAACCAAGCTTCCCAACGCTTTGAGTACTCGTCTGGAATTGAGTCGTCCCATCCTATGTTCATTCTGCACAAATCCTGAAGAACTTCTTTCGCCAGCAGAATGAATGGTGCAGCAAAACCAAGTAGATCGTACACTGATGACACAACAGACAGGTTTCCTCGTCTTGTGAGTGGTGTATTCCTGACCATAATCGTAAATCCAAATGTGTCCGATTCCACGTTCCATAAAACTCCAAGAGCACGTTCCGTGGTAACCCCCCAAAACGGATCTCTTTAACCAATTTGGATCCTTCGGATTCTGGGATCGATTGAATAAGTCTTCTGGAACTCGACAGCCACTTCGTCAGTTGAAATCCACCCTTGGAGAGAAGAAGACGTAGTTGGTCTGCAGTGGTAATTGCTGCTTGTTCACTCTCAGCCGACTTGAGGCAATCGTCCACATAGAAATTGCGCTTGACAGTGTTAATCGTTTCAGGATCGAATTGTTTACTGTTGTTATCTGCAGTCCGTCGCAAGGCAAAGTTAGCGCAAGTCGGAGATGAAACGCTGCCAAAGAGATGTACCATCATGACATTCTGCAGGTTCGTTGCTAAGATCGTTATTCGGCCACCATAAAAATCGCAAGGAATCGCAATCAGGAGATCGAACTCGAACCTGATGAAACATTGCTTCAATGTCTGCCATCATCGCAACTGGTCCTTCACGAAATCGCGTTAAAACTCCTACCAGACTGTTTGTCAGGTCCGGCCCCTGTAACAGCTCCTTGTTCAATGATGTACCTCCATATTCGGCTGCGCAATCAACCACAACTCGTACCTTGTCCGGTTTCTGAGGATGGAAGACGGGATGGTGTGGTAGATACCAAGTAGCATCACTTTGCTTTTCACGTTGCTCTTCTGGTATTTTCTTGCGTAGCCATTCTGAAGAAGGTCATCCATAAACGTTGCATACTTCTTTAAAAGAGCATCATCATTCTCTAGGCGTTTCTTTAACAACTTCAATCGGCGCTCAGTGAGTGGTCTGTTCCTTGGCAGAGATGGCGGAGGACTTTTCCATGGCAAGACCAGTTCGTAATGACCGTCTTTCAGTTGGATAGTTTCCTCCATAACTCGTAACGCTCGTTTATCATGGCACGACATCGCAATATCATCATCCACGTCGTCAAACTCTCGGTTGCAGAAACGTCTGAAGCTATTATCTAACTCGGTATTAGTCTGGATAAAGTTAGCTGTTGTTTCTTGTGTACCGTCTCGTCCTAGTGGTCCATTAACTGTCCAACCTAGAGCAGTATTTATGGCGTAGGGACCATCCAAGTCGCTTCCTCCTACTTCCTTAGGTTGTAGTGCTTTAGGAACATCGTTACCAATTAGTAGGCCAATTTCGGTGTCGATTTCTGGCATAACAATACCTTGGAGAGGAGGCCATGCAACGACCTACGTCGCTTTGGCGTGGAATATCTTCTCTGGATACTGGTAACTTCGAAACGGAAAACACAGCAGGAAGATCAACTGTATTCTGACCATCTAGATCACATACTTCAAGACTGACGATTGAACTCTTTAATTCGCTTCTTTCTTTCTTTCTCCATCGTAGTCAGAGACAGCGTTGTTTGGTCGCTGTTGGCACCAAGTTTCTTTAACAAAATTCGGTGATGAATGACGTGTTGGAACCTCCATCGAGGAAGGCATACGTTTCGACAGTTCGATTTAGACCCTTCACAGAGGAAATGGCAACAAGCTGTGCAACGCATCATGGTCAGCTGGCTTTCATTTTTGCGTGGGCGTCTCACTCTACCTCTGACCTCAGACGAGAAATGAACTGGACTAGATACGCAAAAACGTTTGAAAACTCGTCAGTCGTCACAGTTGATCCAGAATTGATCAGCTGTAAACTTTTCGTTTTGTTGAGCAGATTTCGATTTGTCATCGGCGGCGTTGCTAGTCTTCCGATGTAGGAATGTCGAGTGCTTAAACTTGCACCCTTCAACCTTGCAAAAACTTGCTTTCTCGCACGATCGTGCCACATGACCAAATGTGAGACAATTATCGCAGAGCTTCAGAGAACAAACGAGCATCGACCGCTCTTCATCAGGTTTTCTCTTAAAATTGTCGCACTGAGAAAGCCACATAACCGGCATTTCAACTTAGCGTGTGAGCAATGTTCGTCGTTACCATGAGGTAGTATAATCTTGCACTGTTACTGTTGGTTTTCGATTCGATCAATTGCTCAAAGGCTTGAATAAAACCGTATAAATCGATTGGGTTTCCAGAAAAGACGGGCACTTTAGGTGATGGTAGTGTTAAGGCTAATGTATGCTGTTGTTGCTGGGCTAATAGCTCAACTATTTGCATGTTCGGTATTTGTTGATTTACCGGGGGGTTGTTGCTGGGACGTCAGTCCGATTTCCCACATTCCCATTTCCCACATTCCCCATCGCGTGCGATTGTTCGTGTGCGACTTCAGCGTGCCTAACGTCATTGGGCGAATTTAGTTGAGGTGTATGCACATTAATTTTGTTCTCATTCCATTCAATTGCGTGAGGGTTGAGATGTGTTGACGGAACGTGTTTATCCTTTGATAATTGGTTTGGCGCAATAAGATTAGGTCTAGAATGTTCTTCCCTGGGGCATATCGAAGTTGAAAACAATTCTGAGTTGATCGACCGTACACGCAATGGTTTAACTTTTATCGCATTGGTCAAAAATAGCGTTTTCGGGTTGAGACGCACCAATTTCGCTATAAGTACGTTCTTCGACGGCAGCTTGCGCGATTCTAGTCTCAAGCTCAAGTTCTTCCCTTTGTTGCTTAAGACGAAGCTCTTGTTGTTGAAGCTCTTGTCGCCTATGAAGCCTTATTGCTTCTTCTTCTAAAACTGCTTTTCTTGCGGCAGCAGCGGCTTTTGCGCTAACGGCTGATCCTTTAGTAGAACCTCGGGAACTTAATAAACCAACTTCAGAGCGAATGAACACTTTTCAATTTGCATGAGGTTTTCGAAACGCAACCCGTACCAACATTACTCACGGAGTCACTTGGTTTAATTTCATTTGAGGGATCATTTCCTTCTTTTTGACATAAACCTTGAACATTAGCCAAGATCGAATCTTATCTTTAAACACAGATACTCTGACTTCAATATTGTAATAAGCTTCCGATTCTGCTATGTCATCTTCGTCAAACAATTTGCAATGGAAGCTTTTGTGTGCCAAAAGGAATTTTCTTAAGGCCTGTTCGAAGTCGTAATATGTGCTCTGAACACGATCCACATTACTCATATCTTTAATCAATTCGGTGATCTCATTTGTTTTGCGTGTGATAGCAGCTTTGGTAGTTTTTCTTGCCATTTTACTTTGACGAATTTGTTGCGTTGCATCGTTTTGACTCGCCGCAGAGGCACTTGCCTCGAGTTCATGATTGTTTATTTCTTTCGTTAGTGGTACAGATTGCTCAATTCCTTGTGATGCCGAACTCCTGACAGTTCCTTTTAACAGTTATCGGTTGCGTGAGCAACCTTTCGGCCAGGAGTGAATGAAATTTGGCTTAACTCTTAACAAAACGAGAATTTTCAACACATTGTAGGTATCTTCGAACTTCTGTAAGCTTTAGTACCGTTGACGCATTAAAATGAATTGAAACCCTTTGGTACAAAGCTTACGTGTGAGTACAGTTGAGATGGAAAAACTCTCCAAACGCACGTAGCGAAAATATGCGAAACAAATTTGCCAATGGCAACGAAATAAATCGATCACAAGCTCAAACCACTCAAAAACAGGGTTTTCCAAATGTAATCGTAAATGGCCAATTATTGTATAACTCTAACGTGTAACAATAACGTGTAACATGGTTCGACTATATAGAATAAATATAAATATAAATTAATTTAAAGTCTGAAAACTAAAACTTAAACTACACTGAACCCAACATTTAACTAAATACAAATGAAAAGTAACTCAGATGTTTCCCCAGTAGATCTTTCCTTCTAGTCTTTCGACGCAAGTCCTTCTTCTGGAGAATCTCAACTATACTGACTGAGTCCTGGGGCTACAGCATCACTAAGTGCGTGCAGACGTGACAAAACTAATTATCTAAATCACTCAAAATCTAATTAAATACGATAAGAAGGTAAAATATAAGGTTTTCCTGTGATAACAAACAACAGTTGTCACTAGCGACAGAACAGGATTAGAGGTTCCAATCCTAGCGCTGTCTTAAATTGGTTGAGTTGCTTACGTCAATGCTAGTGGGTGTGTGGGTTGATGGCACGCTTCTGGATGTGTGGATTGTTTATCTTAAACTTGTTTTTGTGCCAACAAGGATTTCTGATTTTTTGTGAAGTAAAGTGGGGTTTTCGGATTTCATAATGTAAAGTTTTTCTTCCAAACGTAAATTACATCGGTTAGATCCCCCTGAGTACGATGCTGACCGTTTTAAAATTGACCAATTGTTAAAATTCGGCACCTTTTTCAGACCTCTCAATTTTGAAATTTGTGACGGAGTGAGATTTGTGATGAGACCCATCTACGGGGGTCCGGGGGCATGCCCCCCCGGAACATTTTTGAATCTCAAATGTCTGAAATGCCGTTTTCCTGCATGTTGTGAGAGCACTTTGAAATGAAATCTAAAGCAATTACAAAAGGTTTAATTATCTAGACAGGCCTGTACAGCACCACACTAATATTCACAATAATCGCCGCATAAATTTCGGTATTATTTCTGAATCCACAGTCACATATAATAATAATAATAATAATAATAATAATAATAATAATAATAATAATAATAATAATAATAATAATAATAATAACAGCGGTTAAGACCCTGGCAACCATTGCTGGCAACCTAGCAACAGCTCCATAAGAAATGGCCGACAAGAAACAAGTTGCTGATGTGAATGATTTTGACGTCTGACTTCTCTGGAACTGGACTCCATCGTAATTTGTTTTAAAAAATTAACGTAAAACTTCCCAGTAGTTGATTGTACGATATTTTTTTCTAAAATTTAGCACAAACTGCCCAGTGCGTGTGATTTACAGATAGCTACGTGAGAGCGTGAGAGTGAAACCTAATGCGTGAGTCACGCCGAATGCGTGAGAGTTGAGAGGTCTGCTTTTTTCACCTTAGACGTTCGACTTGTTTGACTAACGTTAAATCCGCCCCTGGTTTTTCTTCCAAACATAAATTACATCGGTTAGACCCCTATGCTGCTCACTGTTTTAAAATTGACCAATTAATGTTAAAATTTTGTTTTTTGTTTTTCAAATTCCATATATGTTTGGAGAGTTCGGTTTCATTTGAATATTTTTTGTTTTGAAAAGATTTGGTGTGGTTTCTGTATTGCTCCTTAAAACGGTTTGCTGTCATGCCTATGTAATGCTTAGTTTCATTAGTGTTTTTTGTCAAAATAGTTGCTTTATATATGATGTTGTTTGTCAAACATCGCCCACCGAGTGGGCACTGATTTTTATTTCTGCAGTTACAACCACTTGTGCTATTTTTTTTTTCCTTCATTTTTTTCTAAGGATGTATGCGTTGTGTTTCGTGATTGTGGATTTAATGTTGTTCATGCAGCTATAACTAACTTTTACTGTGTTTCTGTTGAAAATCTTGTGTAGCTTGTTGTGTGGTGGGAAATGTTTGTCAATTAAGTTTAAGAAACATCGTCCTATGCGTGTTCTAACATTCCTGCTGCATGGTGGGTTAAACCAAATGATGTTCCTATGTCGCTTCCTACGTGGTTGGCTTGTTTCCTCATTAGCTTGCGTGTATACAAAAAAATTGGTTAAAATTGCTGTGGTGTAATGCGTTTTGGTATGTTGGTACAGACTCCTAGAATGTTGTGTAGTTTGATGAAAGGGGTGAAATGCGGTTACTTATGGATGCTGGGAGTTGTTTTAAAATACTAGGTGGATGGTTTGAATGTTTGTTAACATAAAGCGGATCGTCATTGGGCTATAGGGTTTGTATGTTGCATTTTGTAAGTCGAATGTTGCATTTAGAAAGTTTATTACATGTATACTTGCTTGGGCTGTGATTTTAAGTCCAAATTCTTCGAAAATTTTATGTAAGTCTTTTCTTGCTTTGTCTGCCAATCTGCTGGGTTTTTTCTGTAAAATAGCTAATCCGTCATCTCTATAAAGGCCAATGTTTTCTTTGCCAAACTTGTTTTTAAGGTTGCTAAGTATAAAAAGACCAACCAATTCGCATACCTCGGCGCCGTCATGGCTACCCATTGTTACATCAAATAAGTTTTGGCTGCCCTTTTTAATCCATGTTTTTTCTCGGTTGAAAAGTAGTGATTTTCGTGCGTGCTTAACAATGGAAATGTCTTGTGTGTTTATTTTTGTCAAATTTGCGGCCCATGATAGAGCTCGGTCCAAAAGGTCTTCCGAAATTGATGGATAAAAGTCGACAATATCAAATGAAATAAAAGTGTGTTTGTTTATTTCGCAGATCTTTTGAAACCATTCAATTAGTTTTTGCGTGCTTCTCCATTGGTTTACCTGTGTGATTTGTCTTAAATCTGAATTTATTTTGTCAAGAATAGTTTTACTAAGTTTTCCTGATTCGTTTTTTGCTGGGTTTATCAATGGGCATGTTGGGTTGCTTTCGAAATTTTCCTTATGGTCTTTGAGTTAAATAAAAGCTTCGCGCTTTGTAGTTTGTTCGATTTTGTCACTTATACGAAGTTTGATGGCGATATGTTTCAATTCTTGATCAATTTCTTTTACTGTGTTTTTGTTATGTTATCGTGCAAAAGCTTATTGTATGTGTCTGGTGTTGTTTCGTAAAAATTTCTAGATTTATCTGCGAAAATGGACGTGTTAGATGACGATTTGATTTTCCTTAAATCATTTGCCAAATGCTGTTGGAAGTGGTTGTTTATATTTTGAAATTTAGTGTTTTCTATTAATTTTATTAAGTTTTCTTCGAAAGGTTTCATTTCTATAATTGTTGGTGGTGCTTTATTAGAAGGAAGTCCGAAAGGATTGTTTTCACGTATGTTTTGTTCATCAAAAAGGAAAAGTAGGCTTTCCATCTCATGCGCCTGATTACAATTTCACTTTTTTCTATCATGTTTCTCAAATAAGCATCTTGTGATGGTATTAGAATGTTCTTTAGCGAATAATCGAATCGAAATTTTCTCATCTCAACTTAAGGTACGGTTTATACCCAAATGAAAGTGCACAACTGCTGTATACAGGTGCAATTATATTCAAACAAACAAA
Organism: Corallium rubrum; assembly: GCA_964035015.1. Lineage (NCBI taxonomy): Eukaryota > Metazoa > Cnidaria > Anthozoa > Scleralcyonacea > Coralliidae > Corallium > Corallium rubrum. The sequence continues at coordinate 30,011 of CAXIUP010000027.1, forward strand.
GTGTTGTTTGCGAAATGTCGAAAAGTGGTCAATACCGTAAAGATAGAGCGAAAATACAATAAGTGGGCTTACCTCAAATCTTGATGGTCGCTACTGTCAGTTTCACGCTGAGCAATCTTCAGGCGAGTGAAGATTTTCGATTCCGCGCTGTCTTAAAATGGAACTGTCACCCCAAACGAAGTCATGTTTATATCAAAGGTCTTACCACAAGCAGTGTCATCGTGAAGTATTTTGAGACAACTCTTTTTTGTTTGCGAGATATGAGCGATAAGGTAAGTAGAAAATTACAATGTAGAACGGCGCCATCTTTGCCTTTTCAGTGGGCGCTTATATTCAGCGGTATCTCGCGTGTGACGTCACTTGAGTGCTTCGAATCTATTTTCGATTAAATTTTCGATTGTTTGGTTCAACTCTTTGGAATGGATTCTTCTAATTCTTCATGCAAGTAGATCATCTATAAATGGATATAAGTGTCGATAATGAAGGCTGGGTGTGCAGTTTATCAAGTTCGAGTAATTCCGATGGAAGCGATACGGACACCGATAGTTCAGAGTATTTACACATGGATATATTAAATGGGAGTGTAAAACCTTATCAATTTGAACCAGTTAGGGAAGTAAATTCAGACGATGATGATTGGGACTCTTACGAAGAAATCGTAAAGAAGCTCAGGAAAGCCGTTTTGATAAATTGAACTGGTAAGATATTTCATAAAATAAGATGAACAAACATGTATATAAACCATTATTAACCAATTCTGTTTTGACAATATTAAAGTAATCGTGTTGGTATTCAATTTATATTTGGTATTTCAATTTATAAGGTGTGAATGTGGCCACTGCCAAATCATGAACAAATATGAAAATGTTTGCTGCCATGAAATTAATGAGGTCGTCAACAAAAATTGTGAAGTGGCTGAAGTTGATGGGTTAGCAGAGAAGCCAAACTGCATAACTGACAATCCTGGATTCAATGTTGTATGTCTGAACCATTGGGTATTGCAAATTTAGTGGTATTTTTATAAGCAACAGTATGGCTCCAAGCCTTGTGAAGGTCCAGAGCATAAAAAGAATAGACATGTAGCGTACAGGCAACTGGCAAGATGGTGCTGGGGATTTTTAGGGAAAGAGATGAGTGGCCTTGTGCCGTTAGCTGCATAAGAGCACATTTTCCACCTCCAGGATTAGAAGAAAACTTTGAATTTGAAGGTTTTCATTATGCTGATGAGTAACATTTATTTACCTTCTTACGAGTTCAAAGTTCAAATGTTATGATATGTTCAGTATCTTTAAAAAGTAGTGTTGTACAAATTGTCATAGGTAATAGAAAATATCCATATTTTGGAAATGCAGTGAACAGTCTTCTAAGCGGTTTGCAATAGAATTACAAAATTTATATTGGAAGAGACCTGAAGGTGCACAAAGTTTAATATTTTAACAGCACAGTTAAACCAAATGTGTTAATGAAGAATAGTGTGCTGCCTGCCTTCGGTCGGCAGCAATTATAAATACCAGTGACATGTTCAATTTATGGGGAAATTTTAATACGCTGTTTGACAAAGTTTTTTCTTAATTGCCTGTTCTTCACCAAAAACTTGTGATGTATTTTAACAGCTTTTAATCTTTTACTCTTTCCTGTTGGATGATTCACCCATTAACGAGTAAAATATTATAGTGTAATAAAAGTAGCGTGCGTAGGCAGTGTAGAAACAACAATCGAAATATAGTAAGGCTAGATATACTGCCGAAACAGAGAACGTAGGAGTCTAACGTAGGAGTCTATGATTAAACTTGTTTGGTCAGAATGACTGGTCATAGAGCACTGTGGGTATAAAAATTAATGTTATTACCATGGCATTTACTGTCAATAATAAATTCTATTTGTTCATTCTGTATTGGTGTCTGCTAATTACAACCTGTTTCTCTGGTTTGGGTTTCTTAGAAATACATTTTGCCATGGTGGGTATGGTTTCAGCATCTGTAATGCCAGAATCTTTTGCTTCAACCACATTTTTCATTTAACAACTGCATGCTCTCTGTTGCAGTTGTGATTGTGATCCAGAGCAGCCAATTGTAACCGAGCAAGCATATCCCTGTAACTGAAATGCTCCCGTTTTGGGGCATATTTCAGGATCACTGAGTGATAGACTTCTAAATCACCAGTGTGATGAAACTCAGTTAGCTTTTCTATATCTTTCAGGATTCGAGTGTTAGTTACCACTTGCTCCAAGGCAACAAGTGCAGATGAGCCAGGTTTTAGCCATTCTACGCCCTTTTGCTCTTTTCTGGAAAGCTGATGGTGTTCACACTTAGTGAACTTCTTAGAACCCCTCCCTCTATGCTTGTTAACAGCATGGTTAAAGATTGAAACCCACTTTTCTTTGAGCAGCTGTGGGTCTCCGTTACAAGTTGCCACACTCAACCAGAGATGATTTGATGTTGACTTTATCCAAGGTGTTAATTCTTGATTGCACTTTTTCTTTGCCAGCTTGGTTAGCTTCTTAGTAATAGACTTTGATAAGTGCCACACATCATATGGATGTACAATTTTAGGGTATTCTGTTCTCATCTTGGCAGCATTTGTTACATGCCTGTCAGTTATTGTTACATGCCTGTCAGTTGCTAGGCATCGAACTGGAATCTTTTCATTCAACAATTTGTCAAGAGGCCTCTTACACCCTTCATATTCCATGGCGTTAGATGAGGTCACCTCCAACACTTGGACAAGACTAAACTCGATCACCTTTCCTGATGACTCATTCATTAAGCTATAGGTCCCATATTTAGCTGAGTGACCTGGGCTGTCACACTTGCCATCCCCACAAATGTCAATTGCTCGCTTTGATTTAAGTTCACTTAACAGTTCTTGTTGGTGTTTATGCCATGAATTGTTGACCACTTAGAAGAGATACTGCCTCTGAATGCGGTAGAAATGTGAATCGCTTACAAACTGGAGCCCAAGTACACCAGCAAAGTGATGTAAGTGAGCATACGTGTTACCCGAGAACAAAATAGCTGCTGGTATTAGTAGATTTCCCACTGGTGTTCCATTAACACAAGTTTGTGAGTCCCAAATACAAGTATGTCCCTGTAAGCAAACAGTTCTAACAGTCAGCATAGAACCCTGAACATACTTTCTTTTTTCAATAACTGCCAGGCCACATGCGGAGCAAAATTTAAAAAGTTCGTTCAAGTTATCCTAAAAAACTAAAAACTTCTGTGTTTTGACAGTGTCAGTTATTGATGCAGTTCCTATTTCACTTTCACTGTCACTTTCAGACACAGAGGATTCCTTTGAGTAAGAATCAGCATCGGTAGTCTCCATTGCATTGTCACTGAGTGCTGTGACCTTTGTTCATACTTTCAGTTTCAGGACATGACTGCACTGACCGTTGAGATTCATCAAAATGAGAAGCTGGGTACTGCTGGACCAAAGGTAAGGAGGCAACACAATAGTTGTGGTCCATCGGTTGTTCAGAAAAATTATATTTCACAACAGGAACAATAATTTGCTGCTCATTTTTAGAAAAACAACTTTCATCAGTTTGGGTGTCTACAGTTTTATACGCTTTAACGTACAAGTTACACTGTGTTCCAGTATCTCTTTTAGGATGGGATTCTGAACAAGTGAAGGCAGCTTTTGTTTGTCTGTTTTCAACAGGGTTTTGACATTGTGGTTTGGCAACTTTCTCTTCGACTGGTTTGCCCGAAGTGACCATCAACAATTCCATTGTCTAGAGAAACAATCGCTAAAATTAGTTACATACCCAGCTAAAATTAACGGTGTTACTAGCTTAATTAATATTTATAAAGCGAAAGAATTTTACTTGCCTCCTTCCTTTCCCGCAACATCTGACGCTTGACACTCGAGTATTTTTCTCCTCCTTAGAGTGCAAAAATATCGTTAGAACCGCATCTGGTTTCAAAGATCTTCTTGGGTTTAATATTCTTTGGGCTTGCGTATCTAGGAAACAATCAGGTGTAAAGTGCTCGCTGCATACAAATGAATTTGTGACATTGCAAGGATTTTCTCTGCGAATCTTCTGAAGCCAAACGTTCTGTAATTCTCCTTTCGGTAATTGGTGATACATTATACCAGTTCCTTTTGTTTTCGACCAGCCATTGGTGCACCCGGGGACCATGCAATGAGGCATTTCTCAAATAACAGTATAAATTAATACTAATTATAAAATGCAAAGCAATAAACAAATCGATTGTCAAGAATGTCAACTGCTCGAAGCACTCAAGTGACATCACACGCGAGATACCGCTGAATATAAGCGCCCACTGAAAAGGCAAAGATGGCGCCGTTCTACGTTGTAATTTTCTACTTACCTCATCGCCATCTCGCAAACGAAGAGTTGTCTCAAAATACTTCGTGATGACACTGCTTGTGGTAAGAACTTTGATATAAACATAACTTGCTTTGCGGTAACAGTTCCCCTTTAAATTGGTTGAGTTGCTTACGTCAATGCTAGTGGGTGTGTGGGTTGATGGCGCACTTCCTGCATTCCTACCTTTGCTCTTGCCTACGCCTACATTATTTATCTTAAACTTGTTTTTGTGCCGACATGTTGAAAGGATTTCTGATTTTTTGTGAAGTAAAGTGGGTTTTTCGGATTTCATAATGTTAAATTTTTCTTCCAAACATAAGTTACATCGGTTAGACCCCCCTGAGTATGCTGCTGACCGTTTTAAAATTGACCAATTAATGTTAAAATTTTGTTTTTTATTTTTCAAATTCCATATATGTTTGGAGAGTTCGGTTTCATCTGAATATTTTTCGTTTTGAAAAGATTTGGTGTGGTTGCTGTATCGCTCCTTAAAACTGTTTGCTGTCATGCCTATGAAATGCTTAAAATTTCGAAAGCAACCCAACATGCCCATTGATAAACCCAGCAAAAAACGAATCAGGAAAACTTAGTAAAACTATTCTTGACAAAATAAATTCAGATTTAAGATAAGTCACACAGGTAAACCAATGGAGAAGCACGCAAAAAGTAAGTGAATGGTTTAAAAAGATCAGCGAGTATATTTAACCTTACTATATTTCGATTTGTTGTTTCAATACTGCCTACACAGCGCGCTACTTTTGTTCACTGTTAACCGCTTCAACACAAGCTATTGACATTCTTTCGCATTCAAAGTAGTTTTTGTACTGCAATTTCCACATTTACACATGTTGGGAAAAATATAGTGAGTACGAACCCGTGAATCCATCAACAATATACAAATGAAACAAATAATGTAAATACAATTTGACGCAAAACATAAACAATTTGATAGCTTTTAAGATATTACACTAATACACTTACTAACATATCTGTCTACCTCAGCGCGTGTATCTAAGCGAGTTTGTAGCCTTTGTATTCTATCTTCTTCGGATCTTCTTTGCTCATTATACCTCTCGATCTACTCTGTATCAGCAATTGGCTCGTCTCGATATATGGTTGAAGAACCATTCATCCTCATTTGTGATCGTGTCAGTGGTAGCCATGTCTGCGTCGTCTTCAACCTCCAGGACGTATCCCGGAATAAAGTTTGTATTCGAGCCATTCTGGCTGTTATTTGGATCAGTAGCACTAGAGGATATTGTGAATATGGAGAGAATCCAAACAGTAATACGGCGGGAAAAAAGCAGAGATTATTCAGCTTCCCTCGTGTTCGCTATATAAACACTGTTTCGGTCTGAAACCCGCTTCACCATTCTACGTCACTTCCGCTACTAGACCCCAGTTTTTTTGTTCCCGCGGCTAACGTCAAAATCGCCAACTTTAACAGCGAAAAAATCCATGAAGATGAAATTTTCGCCTGAGAAGATATATTACAACTCTTCTCAGAATGTTCCAATTAGTATAAATGTGTAAGTCCCCGAGGATGACATAGGCACTTTAAATCCACAATCACGAAACACAACGCATACATCCTTAGAAAAAATGAAGGAAAAAAACAATAGCACAAGTGGTTGTAACTGCAGAAATAAAGATCAGTGCCCACTCGGTGAGCGATGTTTGACAAACAACATCATATATAAAGCAACTGTTGTGACAAACAACACTAATGAAACTAAGCATTACATAGGCATGACAGCAAACAGTTTTAAGGAGCAATACAGAAACCACACCAAATCTTTTCAAAACAAAAAATATTCAAATGAAACTGAACTCTCCAAACATATATGGAATTTGAAAAACAAAAAACAAAATTTTAACATTAATTGGTCAATTTTAAAAGTCAGCAGCATACTCAGGGGGGGGGGGGGGGGGGTCTAACCGATGTAATTTATGTTTGGAAGAAAAACCAGGGGCGGATTTAACGTTAGTCAAACAAGTCAAACGATTAAGGTGAAAAAAGCAGACCTCTCAACTCTCACGCATTCGGCGTGACTCACGCATTCGGTTTCACTCTCACGCTCTCACGTAGCTATCTGTAAATCACACGCACTGGGCAGTTTGTGCTGAATTTTAGAAAAAAGACATCGTACAATCATTAAACTACTGGGAGGTTTTACGTTAATTTTTTAAAACAAATTACGATGCAGTCCAGTTCCAGAGAAGTCAGACGTCAAAATCATTCACATCAGCAACTTCCTTTTTCTCTAACGTTACAAAGTTCTCCTTATCACAGCTTAACAAGGTGTGGTCAACTGCTCAATCAAAACTGCCAAAAAACATTTATAACTTTACTATACGTTATGTGAACAATTCTACTCCGACACGCAAAAACCTTCACAGTTGGGGAATATCTTCAAGTCCAGAATGCTCCTTTTGTCTGAGCCCAGAAACACTACTACACGTTGTTGCTGGTTGTCAATCGTATCTTGAACGTTTTACATGGAGGCACAATTCAATACTTAACTTTCTTGCAAATACCTTACAAACTGTTAACGGTTCAAATCTCTTTGTCGATCCACCTGGATTCAAAAGCCCATCTATCCTAACTGGTGACACGTATCGTCCAGATTTGCTATTGCATTGTTCAAACGGCCGCCTTTATGTTCTCGAACTTACTGTTGGTTTTGAATCAAACCTTCAAAACAACGTCAAACGGAAAGAAGATAAATATCGTGAACTAGTAAAACAGCAAAGTGAACATTTTAATGATGTAAAATTTATAAATCTCTCCACGAGTTCTCTAGGTGTTTTTGCGAATGAGTGTTCTACTTTTTTAGATATGCTAGATAAGGTTGGTCTTGATAACAAGCACCAAATGTACTGCATAAGGAAAATGATGACTATAGCTATCAGAAGAAGAAGAAGAAGAAGAAGAATAAATACTTTATTTAACGAGGGTTAAATACATCATTACTGGTTTCCCAGTAGTTTTCATGATGGCCCTCACTAACAACATTTTTAACTATACTAAATTACATAAATCAAAACTAATAATAAATTAATAATACTCTAATATGTTTTTGTCATATGAAAATGTTGAAGCAAACGATTATTTTCCAGACACTTATTGTTTAAGGCTTTCTTAAAATTACCATAAGAGTTTATGTTTCTCTGTGACAAATCTATTTTGTTCCAAAGACGACATGCACTTGAGTGGAATGTTCTGAGGCCAGAATTATTATTACATTTTGGTGTAATAATATTATTGTTATTTGCTGATCTAGTATGGTATCTATGAATGGTACTAATATAGGTAAGATAAGATTTGAAGTACTCTGGACAAAGGCCACGACTTATTTTATATAATACACAAAGTTTTTTTATGTTGACTATATCATCAATTGGTAACCATCCTAAATTATTAAATAGGGTGACTGAATTAGCGCTCATATTAGCATCAACTATTAATCAGGCACAACGTTTCTGTATTTTTAGTAATCTATTTAGATTTTCTTGAGAGCAATTTCCCCACACTGTGCAGCAGTATTCTAAAATGGGCTTAATTAAAGAGTTATACAATAATGTTCTACACGAGATAGTTAGATATGGTTTAACTCTTCTTAGAAGATGCAGTCTAGAGTTGAGTTTCTTAATAAGATGATCAATCTGTTGATTCCATGAAAGGTTAGCATCAATAACTACTCCCAGAAGCTTCTCTCCCTCTGCCTTCTCGAGTTGAGTTTGATTAATAACCAAATCCATTGTATTCTTATCACTATGATGGAGTTTTTGTGTAGTACCAATAAGCATATATTTTGTTTTCTTAATGTTTGGTTTCATGTTGTTGAGTATGAACCAATCATTCACTTTATCCAAGCTTGTGTTTAAAGTTGATTCTATTTCCGTACAATTTGGGCCACATACCCAAATTGTAGTATCATCTGCATAGATGTCTGTTTCAACTTTATTAAGTGACAATGGGAGGTCATTTACATACAGAGTAAATAAGAGTGGCCCAAGAATTGAGCCTTGTGGGACACCTACGTCGATGCTGACCGGATCTGATAGAAAGCCAGAAAAGGAGCATACTTGCACACGATTTGTTAAATATGACTCAAACCATTTTAGTGCATGAGCACTTGTGTGGTATTTGCTGAGCTTAGACAGCAATACATCATGGTTAACTAAGTCAAATGCTTTACTAAGATCCAAAAATACAGTTCCAATTAGCTTACTTTGATCCATTGCTTTTAACCATTTATCAGTTATGTTTAAGAGCGCTGCCAAAATAAGGAATGGAGAAATCCCGAATTATTAGCTTTTTGAAATATTTGTATACAAATTTGCATGTTTTATTATATAGTCATTAGTTGTCTCCGAGCCCAGGCGCAGGGCCGAAGGCCCTTGAGCCCGGTGAGGGTGCTAATCTCAACATGCGTGGAGTCCATTCTACACGCGTGGAGAAAAAGCGAGGGAGACGTAATCTCGGAAATAGTTTATTTATTTATTTATTTATTTATTTATATATATATATATATATATATATATATATATATATATTTGGTACGGTGTCACGCGGTAAGAATTGTTGGACACTGGTGACTAGCGATGCAGAAACGTAAATCTGTCAGTATTATTTTTGCTTTCGTTTATGACGACATGGAGCCTGCTCTACTTAAATTAAAAGAGAACAACGAAGAAAAGGATACAAACAGCCGGTTTAATATATCTTGAAGCGAAACCAGAGGACCTGAAGAAACCAAACGCCGTATGGTAAACAAAACCTCGATCTGAATTGCAGTGTCTGTGGTCACTCAGTGGTCTCAAAATCATTCAAGTTTATAACGGTAGGGGATTTGTATTTTGTCCTTATGTCCTAAAACAATATACAGCTTCACATTTTCGTGCTTTCCCTTTGCTCATCCAAATTAACCATAAGTCAGCTTAACTAAATTAAAGCTAATTAAAACACTATCTTAGGATATCACGCTTATATTAACCGTGCTGTGATTCCACATTTTCGACTGAAACGTTGTCTGTTTAATACTTCTTTCTGGAATCCGATTCTACTGAATTGTTTTTATCTCAGACTCTATTATAAATGTAATTTTTGAGTTGTCGACTTTTAATTCTGCCTTTGCAAAATGTACATCCATAGAGAAGCCATTTAAAGGCTTGCTAGAAATAATCCCTTTTGAAACCTCCTAAAAACAACATATTTTTTACAACCAGAATTTAATAACGAAATCTAAGTTTTGCTTTGATATGTTCAACTTTCATTAAATGATTTAAATCAGTTTTGTCATCCTATCGACCTATCCATAAATTCTATAATTTAATATCCCAAGGATTTAATATCATTTGTTTTTATATTTGTTTGTTTTATATTGGCTGTATCATCAGGAGTGCTTATTTTAATCAGGGGGTGGGCGGGTGGGGGGTCTTTCAAAAAAGCATGAAAAAGCGGGTGAGGGGTTGTTGTGTTCATGTATTTCTAGTTATTATATATTATTAGTTGTGATTCAAGTAGCCAATTGTAAATTACCTTAATAAGCGAGATTTATAATTGTATATGTAGAAAAGAAAAACATTTAATAAAGTTTCCATTATTATTATTATTATATGTGACTGTGGATTCAGAAATAATACCGAAATTTATGCGGCGATTATTGTGAATATTAGTGTGCTGTACAGGCCTGTCTAGACAATTAAACCTTTTGTAACTGCTTTAGATTTCATTTCAAAGTGCTCTCAACATGCTGGAAAACGGCATTTCAGACATTTGAGATTCAAAAATGTTCCGGGGGGACATGCCCCCGGACTCCTGTAGATGGGTCTCATCACAAATCTCACTCCGTCACAAATTTCAAAATTGAGAGGTCTGAAAAAGGTGCCGAAGAAATCTCTTTCTATAGTTTTACCGTATATTCACTGCTATATTATTGACTTGGATAGTCTTGTAGAGTGTCTAGTTACTCTGGTCACGCGAATACATGATACGCACGCAGCGTCTTCATCTTGCCTGATTTGTGCTATTGTATTAGGTGCGGTGATTGGCTAAATACCTAAAACGAATTATATTATGCTCGTTCATTGGCTTACCTGATTTCGTCAAGGGCGTCAATCCTGGGGGGATGGGGGGGGGGGGGACGCGTCCTCCCCCCACTTTTTTAAGTGGGGGGGACGAATATCTAATTATCCCCCCACTTTTTAACATGTTTAAAAAAAATTGTTTCTTGGTAATCTTAAAACCCTATGCCTGGTTTGCTATTCATCGTGAATTGTGGTTGGAACGAAGACTTTTAATAAGATGAAGACATGAAGTACAACGTATGACCTTTCTGTAGCCGCTGAGAGCAAATACTGACATCGCATATGATATGCAAATACTAAAAAATCTTCAAATTGAATTCAAATTTGTGTTGTAATTTTATAAACATTTACATAAAGGCACTATTGGTCTTATTCACTTCCTGTTCTAACTAGCAAGCTGCGTTAAACGAGACAATAATTCGCTATTCGACGTAATCGTAAGTAACTAATTTAACGACTAAATCAGTTAAGATTTAAGACTGGAGAAATTTATTTTACCATTTTTAAAAGTTCAAATATAGTAAAATATTAAACCTAAACATTCCATTTTTGTAGTCTCTCACCTGACACCAACTAAAAGTTGTAGAAATAGCATTGCAATCTAACCTAATGATGTAGAGATAGAATTACTATCATTCCCAAATGGCAAATACTGGCAATTTATACAACGAACATGCCTCGAAAAAATGCCCCGAAACCTTCTAAACGTGCCAAACTATCAGGAATCGGAAGATTTTTTAAGGATGCACAGCAAGTTGAGCAAACCAGTACCCCCGCAAGTCACGCATCGTCTGATTCTGGTAACAATCTACCTTCCACGCCATCGATACCAATTGTAAATCAGCGGCAAGGTAACGTTATTCATGTCGACAATGCTCCCACTTTGGCAGAGTTGGTAACAAATGACGAAGCGGAAAGCCAAGGGACATCTTGTGCCAGTTGTGCGGCTATATGTCGACCCTCGGTGCGCAATGAACAACGACCTTCCTCTGAAGCACCCAGCTCTGGGGATTTTCTTACCAGTAACAGATGCTCATCTGCAACAGTTTCGACTTCGAGTCCATTGACTGCAAGATCGAACAATATCCTTAGTTTGGACAAGCCTAATTGTCCAAAAGTTTCTGTTATCCCTGCTCAAAAATTATCAACGCGAACACTCTATTTTCAATCAAAGTGGTATGAAGATTACGAATGGATTCATTATGATCCTGATTTGAAAGCAATTCTGTGTTTCCACTGTTCAAAAGCTAGTGCTATGGGGATAACAGATTTAACCCATTGTAAAGATCCAGCATTCACTTCACAAGGGTTCAACAACTGGAAGAAGGCAATTTAAAAGTTTAAGCTGCACCAGACATCTCACACACACGTTCTTTCCGTCAATCAAATCGCAGCCGTTAAAAAGCCATCGGTAAGTGCGCAAATACACACGCAGAAACAAAAGGAACAAGCACAAGCAAGAAATTCCCTTTTGAAACTGTTTACTTCTGTAAGATATTTACTGCGACAAGGCTCAGCACTTCGTGGCCACGATGAAAGTGATAGAAATTATTCACAGCTCCTAAAGCTTAGAAAGGAAGATGTTCCTGATCTGCAGATGTATTTGAGAAATACAACAAATTTTACTTCGCCTTGTGCACAGAACGAGATGGTAGAAATGTTTAGTCACCAAATTTTGAGGAAGATTGTCAGTGATATTCAACAGAATGAATTTTACGCTGTAACTGCTGATGGAACACAGGACATAAGCGGTCAAGAGCAAGAGTCCTTCTGTTTGAGGCACGTGGACTCAGATCTATATGTACACGAAGATTTTATCGGTATGTACGAAGTTCCCAGTACGACCGGTGACGTTCTTGCTCGTACGCTCTTTGATGTCCTAACTCGGAATGGATTATCCATAAGCAATTTGCGTGCTCAAACATATGATGGTGCCGCTAACATGAGTGGTTGTTACTCTGGATGTAAGGCAAGGGTGCAAGAACGACAACCACTAGCACTCTTTTTCCACTGCGGGTCACATGCTTCCAATCTTGTAATGCAACATGCTGTAACATCCTGTCAATTAATTCGAGATTCCCTGCAGTGGCTGAATGAGTTAGGTGTGCTTATGAAGAGATCTGGCAAGTACAAAGCGATATTCCTGGCAATTTGTGAATCAATCGAAGATGAGAATCTGCATCCCACAGCGATCAAGCCCCTTTGTGCAACCAGGTGGTTATGCAGACTAGCAGCCATACAGTCAGCATTCGATCAGTACCCTGCTATTCTCCAAAGTTTGGAAGAAATGGCACGTGGTGAAACGGACACTGCAACGAAAGCAAACGGTCTACTTGATCGGTTTCAGAAGGGGAAAGTCTTTCTTGGATTGAAGATGGCAGCTAAGCCAGTTGCGATCCTGGAACAGTTGAATAGCGCACTTCAAGCAAAGTCAGCAAATGTCTCTGGAATGGTAGAAGCTGTTAAGACATCATCAACGCATATTAGTGCTCAGCGCACAGATGAAGCATTCCATCAATTATTTTGTGCTGCTGAAGAAAAATGTGAAGAATACCAACTGGATCCACTGGAAGTGCCTCGGATATGAGTCCCCCCAAGAAGATACACAGGTGAAGCAGCTGCGTATCGGCCTGACAGCACTGAAGAATACTACAGGAAGCAGTATTTCGAGTTTGTCGATGTCATAGTCACAGGTCTGCCAGACAGGTATGACCCTGACAAATCTGGCCTAGCACAGTATTTGAAGCTAGAGGCGATGTTAACATCTGGGAAAGTTGACGAAGAACTGGTGTCAAAGTATCCTGAACTTGACAGTCTTACTTTGCCAATTCAGCTAGAAATGTTCAAGTAAACATACAAGGCCAAATCGTTGCATGAGGCAAAAGTTGCTTATCGGAGTATGGAACATGCGGTGCGCTTATTGTTTCCCCAAGTGCTGGTTGTTCTGAAACTTCTACTGGTGTGTCCAGTTTCATCATGCGAGTGTGAACGCAGCTTTTCTGCATTGCGACGACTGAAAACGTGGCTCCGAACCACCATGACCCAGGGTAGAATTAACCACGTTTCCATCTGCCATGTACACCGGGAACAGCTAGACAACGTCAATGTACATGAACTAGCAAAATTGTTTGTTCAACAATCTGAAATCAGAAGAAAACAATTCGGAGCCTTCGAATAGTTCTGCGAATGAAAACCTAATTGGAAAGGCAATAAGCGGACCTCAGCTTCGTACACATTGATCATTTGCTATAAACTTATTCAAATTTGCTTTTGTTTTTATTGATCATTGTATGTACAATTGATATAATTGTTAAAGAAATCATTTCATTTTGCGATTCAAATCTTTATTGTTTTATTAAAAATAATACGTATTCAAGAGCAAATACTGACATCGACAAAAATTTCTCATAATTTAGGCATGAAATTCGGCGGACTTATTTTAGCAAAACTCGTCCCCAGAACGCTGGAAATGGTATTTGCGAGGTTTCAGATTTCAAAATTTTTCGGGGGAGCATGCCCCCGGACCTCCCTAGAAAGGGCGCGCCTATGGCACGCGACGCGCCTTGGGCGTGTTTCATTACTATTTTGCAACAGTCAGATTTTTGTCCCCCCCACTTTTTGGGATGGATTGACGCCCTTGGATTTCGTTATCTTTTTTTGCCTGATTTGGACCATTAGATGACTTATTCTCATTGGTTGAATTCTTGCAGAAGCTCTTTATCATGAACATTGATTGGTTTGCGGCGTTTTACTTTGAAGTTCATGCCTGGTCTGCCGACTGATCCGCTGTCGAGACTACAGATTCTGCCGAATATAAATTATGTATACTAAGAGTCAGACTGGGAGAGCTCTTTCAGTTTCGAACACATTTCGAACATGACTTTACAAACGTAATAAAACGTGTAGTATTCACTTCAATTAAACAGCAGTGATGATTCAACTGTCCCGATCGGTTGGTAAGTTTTAACGTTAAGCCTTTGGGTGTCAGACGCGCAAATTATTATGTCTATAATTTATCGACACTGGCTAAGGCCAGAAGGTATTACTCGTCAAAGGATTCAAAGAGTCTTGGCAGTCAGACTCAAACGGTTAAGAACCTATCGTGGGAACTAATCATTTGATATTTGTCAAACGTGTATATATACTATAATAATAGTCTTATATAGACGTGTCGTTTATAATAGTATTCTATTCTGGCTGAATGACTATGGGTTAGTAAATTTGATAGCGCGAACGTGAATTATTTATATTGAACCATGTGATGTCTGCTAGTGATAGTTCTGCGTAAATATTGCACAACATGAGAAACATTAAAAGTATTGTTTGGTTGCCTCGTGTGCCACTCGCACGACCAGATCCTAGCCTCAGTATGCCTAATAATTTTGGTAACATGATTCTTTGATCTTGTGAATGAATGTCTTTATGTGTACGTTCTGATTCCGTCGGCAGTGCATACGTAGCAGCTACCTAAGATTTGATTTATTGGATTTCGCCCAGTTATTTTCTATAATATTAAATGATTTGTAGTCAACATAAAGCTAATAACGCAAGGGTATCACCAATTTACAAGAAGCTAAGAACGCAAGGGTATCACCAATTTACAAAGACGCTAAGAACGCAAGAGTATCACCAATAGACCCTTCCAAGGTAGTTTCCGCCATTTTGTAGGGGGTGCAAAAACATTGGGGTGAGCGCGCGGTCACATATGGCGTCCATTGTATTTACATGTTTTGCGTTGTTTACAATGCCAACTCACGCTCGTTGTTCAATAGGATATTGTGATAACGACAAACGATATCCGAATTTAATTGTTAAAAGGTCTCACGTCGAAACTTTGCTGTTTCACAAGTGGCCCAAGGATCCCGTTTTGGCAGAAATTTGGCGAAAACAAGTGTCAAAGAGTAGGAGCGACAACTTCAACCCTGCGCCAGGCGCTCAGGGAACTTTCGTCTGTTCAAATCACTTTCCTCTTGGAAAACGAACTCGAAGGGATAGAGCAACTGATTACCCTTCCGTGTTCTTGACCGTATCAGAACATTTTCACTCCAGTACACCAAAAAAACGTAAACCGAATCGATTACAAGAGGAAAGGTCAAACAATACAAGACGCACCTTGGACATTGATGACAGCAGTTCTTCCTCAAGTGGGTCTACTAACAGTGATTTTGATCAAGAAAGCGACGATCCCACGTTAAGGATTGCAATGAGATTTGAACAATTGACGAGAGAATGTGATGTAAAATTCTATACTGGCCTTCCTAGTAGTGAAACATTCAAATGTCTGTTTGAATATCTTCTTCCCAAAGCTGGCAATATGCAGTACTGGAGAGGAACAAAACAAACAGAAAAAGAAGTCCCAAAAAACCCATCACCTTTTCAGCAGTTCGCAGGCCGAAGTGATACCAGAAAAGGGCCAGCAAGAAAGCTAACATTAGAGCAAGAATTCCTTCTCACTTTGATGAAGCTACGACTTGCCCTACTTAATGAGGATCTGGCATTTCGTTTCCAGGTATCGCCAACCACAATAAGCAGCATTTTCATCACATGGGTAAAACTGTGCTCGAAAGAACTTTCTGTTTTGATAATTTGGCCCAGCCGTTACCAAATCAAGAAAACCCTACCAAGTTGTTTTAAAAAACTATACCCGAAAGTCAGGTGTATCATTGACTGTTTCGAGTGCTTCACACAAACCCCCAGTGGTTTAGACCTTGCAGCCACAATGTGGAGTGAGTATAAACACCATTACACCTTCAAAGTATTAGTTGCCATAACTCCAAATGGTGCTATCTCATATGTGTCCCCTGCATATGGAGGAAGAGCAACTGATATTTTTGTTGTGAGTGACAGTGGTTTTTTAAATTACCCTGAACCGTATGATGAAGTGATGGCCGACAGGGGATTTAAAATAAGAGACGAGCTAATGGCAAGGATGGTGACCCTATGCATACCACCCAGTAAAGCAGCTTCAATGCAGATGCTCCCATCAGATGTTAGAAAAACATCAAGCATAGCAAATGTGTGGATTTATGTGGAGCAAGCAATTGGCAGGATGAAAGTCTTCCATGTACTGAAGCATGAACTGCCCATTAGTCTTCTCCCCCTTGCTGATGACATTGTGAGGGTATGCAGTGCATTATGCAACTTCCTTCCACCACTTTGTACATAGTTTTATGAATGTTAGTCCATTTAATTAATATTTTTAATTTGCACAATTGTTCAACTTTATATCACTATTACACAGGAAAAAGTATGGCCGTCCAGTTCATAATAGATAATGAAATTGGTATATAGTGGTCTCAATTAATTGTTTTGCAACTGCCTTGCCAAATCCAAAAAAAATTAGATTTGACAAGGCAATCGGCACCCCCCTTGGCCAAGGGCGGGTGTAAATCCATGTATATTTTTACTAAATTTAAATCTTGGTGGGTTCTACTGTACATATTTACATTAATTTTTGAAAGTGCACCAATTACTTATTCAATTGTTTTACAATAATTACAAATTAAATTTGAAGAACTTGTAATGTCTTCCTCATTACTACACCATGCATGAACAGCCTGATTGCAAATTGTACATACATGTTCCCCACCTACTGGAATACTGTCAAGTAAACACACTGAGCAAATGCTATCCTTTAACTTACATGACATATCCTTAACTGTGCTAGCAGATTCCAGGCTATCGCCTTCACCACCATCACTCTCATCACTATCAGTAGCTGCAGCATCAATGAGACAGCTGAAACATAGCCACGACTCCAATGCAGTAGCACACTTATTGGTTAGACCAGCACACAGCAAATGCCACCAGGTATTGCAGTTGTCACAACAAATGCTGTTTTCTTGGCTTGGCTCATTAATCTCATTGTCCTCCAAAATAACTTTGTCACATTTTGGGCATTCGAAAACATCCCGGTAACCCAGGAGACATGGTAACACGTACGACTTGTAAAATACGGTTAAATTGCCAATAACACCATCACAAAAGTTCTGGTCAAACTCAACTCTTTCATAAAAGGGTTTATGTCCTTCTGTCCACACAATAAAAAAGCAATGATCAACATTGTACATCCACATTTGAGCTTGTACTTGTGTGTAGTATTTGTGTGTTCTCTTTAACCTTGGTTGACCATCGTTGTCCTCCAAAAATTCAACCCGCTTGTACACATCTTCATGTTTTCTGTCCTAACAGAATATGGACACTTCACCTCGATAGTTGCTGGACCACAGCATTTACATGTAAAACACCCATCTGGCGAGGCGGCAAGGTAAGGATACCCAGACTGTCGAATAACCCTTGCAAACCACCTTCATGTTGACTTGCAACATCAGACATAAATGATTGAATTCCATCTTTTTCATGAGTTATACCCCAGGAAATTGGTGGGAGGTGGGATATATCATCGGGTTTGAAAAGAAGCTTGGCTATTAGTGGTGTGTACTGAGGCTTTCTTGACCTTTTGCTCATAAGGCTCTGAGTCTTGGTAGAAACTTGGTGGAAGTTTGATGCAGTTATTCTACCAGTTCTTTGATCCTTCCATAGCTCATTGGATTGCTGGCCTCGAGTTGATTGTTCAATCCGCTGTACCTGTTCTGATGTCATTTGGCAACTTTGAATGAACAATGGAGTGACTTCTGCTAAAGGTTTACCTTTAATATCTGGTGATGACATAAAATCTGAGGCTTTCTTTGTCAACGGCGGTGGAAGGCCATCATCTTTAGCATGTTCAACAGAATAAAGCACACAGGCTGAAGGTAACACATCTTTTATATTGTTCAGTAACGACGAAACTTGCTCATTGCTGATGGCTCTATCTTCTGGCTTACGGGGGTCAAAATGTTTCCTCATAGTCTGGTTGATACCTGGATTTCTTCCTCCTTCCTTCCTTGTTTTCTCATCTTTCCGGAAAGATAAGTCTCCCAACTTGATTGGTGACACCTCCTTCTTTGTTCCTCTATTCCATCCTTGGGGAATACTTGTACAGGCTGGTGAAGTGTATTGCTTGCAATAAGCAAAGTTAACCTTGTATAACAGAGCTATAACATGATTACACACTTCGCCAGTGCCTGCTATACAGGTACACCAAGAAGTCACTATTCTACTGTCTTCCTTTCCTTTCACACATACCCAAACCTTGTGTGGGTCATCTCGTACTTTCTGCGAGGGACAGACTGTACCTTTTAGAAATGTAAGGGTTTTGTCTAAGGGGCAGTTGGCAAGGTAAACAGTATCGACAAAACCACTCATCCAAAATGAATAAGCTTTTTGGTCCTTGTATTTGCCGATATAGTCAATATCCACAGCTTTGATACGAAGGATGTAGCTGAATAATTTTCCATCATCAAGTTCTGGCCAGGATTGCACGTTGTCGGTCCATGCTTCGTCTGGTATACCATTTGGATCAGTCTTGATACCATTTACTTTTAGCCTATTGGCGTACTCTTCCTTAATTTTATCAAATATTTGTTCTTGGGTATATTTTTTAGGAACACCAAGTTCATAGGCACCCAATGTCCTGCCCACTAGTTCGGCTTTTTTGCCACTCTGCTTCAAAGCTCGGATAGCAAGGAAATCTTTTAGAGAAGTCACTGTCCAACCGAGAAAATCCTCGTATTCAAGCGTTTCTTCCGGCTGTTTGCTAGCCATTTTCTTTCTCTAACCCGTTAGATAAGCAGACACTTCACCAAAATACGAATTAAAACTTTTTTAAGAAGAAACAACCGAGCGTTTGCGAAGATTAACCACATGTAAATTATATGTAAATACAATGGACGCCATATGTGACCGCGCGCTCGCCCCAATGTTTTTGCACCCCCTACGAAATGGCGGAAACTACCTTCGAAGGGTCTATTTACAAAGAGGGGTCTAAGACAACAATAAGCAACTGTAGGACCATATCTGTTCTTCCAGTAGTTGCTAAGATACTAGAAAGGGCCGTGTTCAATCAGTTCTACACATACCTTGTCGGCAACGATTTGTTGAACAAACATCAATCTGGTTTCAGGCCATTGCATTCCACAGTTACGGCTTTGTTGGATATCACAAACGAATGGTTTATCAATATTGATAATGGTCTGATAAATGCTGTTTTATTCTTAGAACTTAAAAATGCATTTGATACCATCGATCATTCGATTCTGATATCTAAAATGAAGCTATATGGCATGATGCCTAAAACTCTTTCCTGGTTCTCCGATCATTTGTATTAACGATCACAAAAAACTATGATGAATGGCACTCTTTCTGATTCTAAGATAATCAAATGTGGCATTCCCCAGGGCTCCATTTTGGGCCCCTTATTATTTCTATTGTCACGCCGGGTCAGCGTGCGCGAAAATGCCGCCAACGCGACCGCACTAGGCACGCTAATGCACAGCGGACGTTCAACGAAATACAACATTTCGCAATATGATATTTTGTTTCGTTCTCATAAATCTGACCCTTATTTTCAAAATACTGAACAGATGATGCTCATATTGAGCTTGTTTGAAAACCCTGGAAATTTTCTACTAGTATCCCAAGAATCAACTCTGTAGGCTTAATAAAATTGTTTTAAAAAGCAATTATGTTTGAGTGTTTGAGTTAATTGTGATTGTTCTCGCTTCTAGCGCTTGACGCATTAAATTATAATTCCTACAATTCGCACCATTAGTTGACGCTTTCCAAGGGCTTTCATTCGCTGTGTCTTATACATTTGTAGCGTTTATAAAACTATTTTCGCGTCTATATTTCTGACTTTGCATGAAAATAATATTTAGCCGCTGTAATTGAATATTTTTGAGACAAGGATCAGAAATCTGTAGTCGAAAATAGTTTTATAAGCGATACCAATATATACTGCACATAACATGAAAGCCCTTGGAAGGACAATTCGAATGATGTAAATTATATTATTTCTGATTGAACATGTCAAACGCTATACGCGAATGCATGTTGAAATCAACACCCACAACTATCGAGAGGCGGTTACCTTGGTCAAATAATGAAACAATATTGCTTTTCAATAAACATATATTAAACCTATAGAGTTAATACTTAGGATACCAGTAGAGCATGTTATAATTAACACGCGTGTCCTTCACGCGTGGAGTCATGTGACTTGTAATTTTACACGTTGTTGTTGATTGCACTTGGGAGTTCATGCCTTCGAAGTGTACGACCGAAAGATTGAGTCATTAAACATTGAAAACGAGTGTAGAAGTTGATGTTTATGAGTACAGAATCCACAAAATACATCATGGTCCTTCGACACGGATTTTGAGATGCCTTTAAGCAAAAACAAACGAATCCGAAACGGACACAGAACCTTCGTGACGAAGACAATCCAGGGAATCAACGAATTTTTGGACGATTTTGACGCTTCATTGTCAAACACAGAGAAACTGAGAGGATGGAGGATTACCCTGGACGAGAAGAAGAACATATTAAATAAACTTGACGAAGCTATAATCAACGAAATTGCAGTCGAGAAAATAGACGAAGAGATCAACGAAGCCAGCGAATTTGCCGAAGGCATCAACCGAACCACAGCGAAAATCGACATCGCTTTGGAAGCGATATTAAAGAGGAAAACTGAAGATGCAAGTCAGGTACGAACGAATAATCCTTCTTCATTAACAAGTAACGTAGATCCGAGTAACAGTGTCTCCACCAACCATGATTTAACCCCGAAGTTACAAGCAAGACTTCCGAAATTAACTCTAGCAAGATTTTCAGGCGAACCCACAAAATGGCAGTCATTTTGGGACAGTTTTGAGTCAGCAGTGCACAACAACAAGAGTATATCTTCAGTAGACAAATTCAACTACCTGAAAGGACTGTTAGACGGGTCCGCTGCTTCAGCCATTACTGGACTTTCATTAACCGGGGAAAACTACGAAACAGCTGTCGATATTTTGAAGAAGCGTTTCGCCAATCCACAGTTGTTGATTTCATCTCATATGGACGCGCTTTTGAAACTTCACTCTTCGACCTCTTCCACTGACATCAAGTCAACACGACGCCTCTACGACACAATCGAAAGCCATATCAGAAGTCTACAAAACCTAGGAGTAGAATCTAAATCGTATGGAAGTTTACTGGTCCCAGTAATAATGAGCAAGATACCAGAAGAAATGAGACTGATTGTCAGTCGGAAATTCGATCAGGATACTTGGGATATCGATGGAATGCTTGAAGCTTTCAAAACAGAACTGGAAGCCCGGGAACGTTGCTTTCATATGCGATCATCGAGCCGTGAAGAACCTCCTAAACGCCATAACACTGGTATAAAGCAAGATTCGACCACTTCAGCCTTATTTGTTGACAACCGCAAAAAAGAATTCGATCCCACTACAGTTACTTGCACATATTGTCAAGGTCAACACTTATCAGCTCGGTGTAATATTGTCTCTAACGTCGCAGCTCGTCGAGAAATCCTAAGGAGAAAAGGTAAATGCTTTAATTGTCTCAGATCAGCACATATTGTACGAGAATGCTCATCCAAGAGTAATTGTTTGAAATGTAAACAGCGACATCACACATCGTTGTGTGAAAAGAAAGAAAACCTTCGCAATGGAAATGACAACAAACCACCTAGTGTCAATGGAACAGAACAAACCACTGACCCAAGCACTGACCGACGTGATGCAAGTACTTCCACATTGTTTGTTAATTCGAACACTGCAGTACTCTTACAAACTGCAACAGCCAACGTTTACCGTCCAGACAACGACAACAAGATAAGTAATGTTCGAGTAATATTTGATTCTTGCAGTCAACGATCCTATGTTAGCCAACGATTGTCGAACCGACTGAAATTGCCTGTAATCGGACACGATAATTTGCTTATCAAAACATTTGGTGAAGAATCAGCCCGTTTGAGAGCTTGTCAACTGGTCCAGATAGCTGTACAGACCATCGATGGGATGACCTTGTATATTAATGCCTACACTGTTCCTGTAATATGCAGTACTCCAAGTAACCAGTATATACAGTCAGCCACAGCAAAGTACCCTTATTTGAGAGGAATAGATTTGGCAGAGACCACAATCAACTCCAACGAAGAAATCGACATCCTGATTGGTGCTGACTATTATTGGAGTTTCATAACAGGGAACACAAGACGGGGGGAGAATCCAGGTCCAGTGGCAATCGAGACGAAGCTTGGGTGGGTGTTATCAGGCCCAGTCGTCTCTGAGAATACAGTACAAGAATCCACAGTCAACTTGAGCTCAACCCATGTTCTCAATGTCGTAACAGAGATTCGTGAAGCAGATCAACTGAATGATATCAAGGAGCAGCTGTCCAAGTTCTGGGATCTGGAAACCATTGGAATAACCAATGATGAACCATCTGTTTACGATAAATTCAAGTCAGATGTCAAGTCAAATGGAGAACGCTACGAAGTTAGTTTGCCTTTTAAAGAAGATCATCCAGCATTACCAGATAACTATGTGCCAAGCAAGAAAAGATTATCCTCACTAATTCGTCGCCTTCAGCGAAAACCAGATGTCTTGCAGCAGTATGAGAATGTTATTCAAGAGCAGCTGAAGAGTGGTGTAATTGAAAGAGTGAACATGAAAGAAATTCCTCAGCCAGGACAGGTTCACTACCTCCCTCACAAAGAAGTCATACGATCAGACAAGGATACAACCAAGCTACGTGTTGTCTTTGACGCCTCCGCAAGAGCCAATGGTCCAAGCCTAAATGACTGTTTGTATGTTGGACCTCCACTTTCACCACTTCTCTATGATATCATGCTACGATTTCGGGTCCATAAGATAGCCTTAATAGCAGATATTGAAAAGGCTTTCCTCAACATCGCTATTTCTCCAAGGCACCGAGACTTCCTGCGATTCTTATGGCCACAAGATCCAATGAACGAGGACTCTCAACTTGATTGTTTTCGATTCACTCGTGTAGTGTTTGGCGTCAACTCCAGCCCATTCATCTTGAATGCAACCATACGACACCACCTGGATTCCTACCAGCAGTCTGATCCTGAATTTGTTGCAGAAGTCTTGAGATCATTGTATGTTGATGACTATGCTTCTGGATCGAGTGAAACAACCTCAGCCCTCAACTTGGCAAAAAAGATACGGACACGGTTTCAGAAAGGTGGATTTAACATGCGAAAGTGGCTGTCTAACTCTCAGGAATTAATGAATATGATCAACATCGCCACCGAATTCAGTGAAGAAAATAGCAAACCAGAAGAAGAGCTCAGAGTCGATCCACTAAATCAACCAAGCCCAGATCCACAACCAGAGTCTCAGTCAAAGTCAAAAGAAATCCATAAAGTGCTTGGCATGCAGTGGAAGAACCAAGAAGATTTGCTCGTGTTTGAATTTTCTAGCATCCTAGAAAGTGCAGAGAAAGAAAAGGTACTGACTAAACGTTTAATTCTGAGCACAGCAGCTAGATTTTATGACCCCTTAGGTCTCATAGCACCGTTAACAGTTCTTCTCAAGATAATGTTCCAACAACTTTGCAAGAATGACGTGGAATGGGACGACAAGCTTGATCAACCATTTCAAGACCAATGGGGAAGCTTTCTCAACAATTTGAAGCAAGTTCGTGAATTGTCAGTCGAACGTTGTTATTCTAAAGACATAGAAGAGCAAGAAATTAATTCGATTGAAGTACATGGTTTCGGAGACGCCTCGAAAGAAGCTTATGGAGCCTGCATTTATCTTCGCTACGAATGTAACACGAACACGTTCTGTAGACTGATTACTTCCAAGACACGCGTTGCTCCGATGAATTCACAAACTATTCCGAGATTGGAACTACTAGCGTGCCTAGTCACAGCAAGATTGATGAGTCGAGTACAACAAGCCTTAAGAAATGTCGTGAAAGTAGATCGCTTATGCTGCTGGACCGATTCCAGTGTTGCCTTAGCCTGGATAAATGCCACAACGAAAGAATACCGACCATTTGTTCAGAATCGAGTGACGGAGATTCGAAAGTTGATTCCTCCAGAATCATGGAAGCACTGTCCCACACAAAGCAATCCAGCAGACATTGCATCAAGGGGAGCATTTGCAACGGATCTAGCCAACAACGCAAAGTGGTGGAAAGGCCCCGAATTTCTTACAAAACTTCGAAGTGAATGGCCACAGCTGATAACGAATGCCCAATCAAACAAAGCCGATGAAGAATTAAAGAATTCTCCGAAAGCAAAGCAAGTTCAAACCAATGTGAACCTTACAACGGACGAATTCTCGGGAGAGATAACGAAGATAATTGATCCTGAAAGATATAGCAGAATCAACAATTTATTCCGAGTGACAGCCTATGTGATGAGATTTGTCAACAATCTGAAAGCCAAGAAGTCAAAGAATCAAGCCACTGAAGGTGAACTCACGTCAAGAGAACTACAGGTTGTTGAAAAGATCTGGTTTAAGGATGTCCAAACTACGATTAAGAAAGCAAACAAGTTTAATCAGATGAGAGCATCATTGAACTTGATTGAAGATGAAGATGGAATATTAAGATGCCATGGTCGGTTACAGAACGCCCCAATGGACTTCGAGTCAAAGTGTCCAATATTACTTCCTGACAATAGTCATCTTACCAAACTG
>CAXIUP010000027.1:60000-62500 GCA_964035015.1 Corallium rubrum
ATATATATATGTTCTAAGGATTTAGGGTGAAGGAAAATTCGAGTGTAGAATATATACATTTTAAGACCAAACCGGGAGCAGTTGCGAAAAATGCAACTACACAGGCCCTCCGGCAGGAATTGAACCCACGACCTTGCGATTCTAGTGCAATGCTCTGACCACTGAGCCACGGAGGCCGTTGCCGAGAGCTTGATCGCGAGTTCTGTATATATAATGAGGTGGTAATGCCAGGAGAGAATTGGGTATATTATAAATGATATTGGGCATTTCACTCGATTACATAGCATGTTCTAAGGATTTAGGGTGAAGGAAAATTCGAGTGTAGAATATATACATTTTAAGACCAAACCGGGAGCAGTTGCGAAAAATGCAACTACACAGGCCCTCCGGCAGGAATTGAACCCACGACCTTGCGATTCTAGTGCAATGCTCTGACCACTGAGCCACGGAGGCCGTTGCCGAGAGCTTGATCGCGAGTTCTGTATATATAATGAGGTGGTAATGCCAGGAGAGAATTGGGTATATTATAAATGATATTGGGCATTTCACTCGATTACATAGCATGTTCTAAGGATTTAGGGTGAAGGAAAATTCGAGTGTAGAATATATACATTTTAAGACCAAACCGGGAGCAGTTGCGAAAAATGCAACTACACAGGCCCTTCGGCAGGAATTGAACCCACGACCTTGCGATTCTAGTGCAATGCTCTGACCACTGAGCCACGGAGGCCGTTGCCGAGAGCTTGATCGCGAGTTCTGTATATATAATGAGGTGGTAATGCCAGGAGAGAATTGGGTATATTATAAATGATATTGGGCATTTCACTCGATTACATAGCATGTTCTAAGGATTTAGGGTGAAGGAAAATTCGAGTGTAGAATATATACATTTTAAGACCAAACCGGGAGCAGTTGCGAAAAATGCAACTACACAGGCCCTCCGGCAGGAATTGAACCCACGACCTTGCGATTCTAGTGCAATGCTCTGACCACTGAGCCACGGAGGCCGTTGCCGAGAGCTTGATCGCGAGTTCTGTACATATAATGAGGTGGTAATGCCAGGAGAGAATTGGGTATATTATAAATGATATTGGGCATTTCACTCGATTACATAGCATGTTCTAAGGATTTAGGGTGAAGGAAAATTCGAGTGTAGAATATATACATTTTAAGACCAAACCGGGAGCAGTTGCGAAAAATGCAACTACACAGGCCCTCCGGCAGGAATTGAACCCACGACCTTGCGATTCTAGTGCAATGCTCTGACCACTGAGCCACGGAGGCCGTTGCCGAGAGCTTGATCGCGAGTTCTGTATATATAATGAGGTGGTAATGCCAGGAGAGAATTGGGTATATTATAAATGATATTGGGCATTTCACTCGATTACATAGCATGCTCTAAGGATTTAGGGTGAAGGAAAATTCGAGTGTAGAATATATACATTTTAAGACCAAACCGGGAGCAGTTGCGAAAAATGCAACTACACAGGCCCTCCGGCAGGAATTGAACCCACGACCTTGCGATTCTAGTGCAATGCTCTGACCACTAAGCCACGGAGGCCGTTGCCGAGAGCTTGATCGCGAGTTCTGTATATATAATGAGGTGGTAATGCCAGGAGAGAATTGGGTATATTATAAATGATATTGGGCATTTCACTCGATTACATAGCATGTTCTAAGGATTTAGGGTGAAGGAAAATTCGAGTGTAGAATATATACATTTTAAGACCAAACCGGGAGCAGTTGCGAAAAATGCAACTACACAGGCCCTCCGGCAGGAATTGAACCCACGACCTTGCGATTCTAGTGCAATGCTCTGACCACTGAGCCACGGAGGCCGTTGCCGAGAGCTTGATCGCGAGTTCTGTACATATAAGGAGGTGGTAATGCCAGGAGAGAATTGGGTATATTATAAATGATATTGGGCATTTCACTCGATTACATAGCATGTTCTAAGGATTTAGGGTGAAGGAAAATTCGAGTGTAGAATATATACATTTTAAGACCAAACCGGGAGCAGTTGCGAAAAATGCAACTACACAGGCCCTCCGGCAGGAATTGAACCCACGACCTTGCGATTCTAGTGCAATGCTCTGACCACTGAGCCACGGAGGCCGTTGCCGAGAGCTTGATCGCGAGTTCTGTATATATAATGAGGTGGTAATGCCAGGAGAGAATTGGGTATATTATAAATGATATTGGGCATTTCACTCGATTACATAGCATGCTCTAAGGATTTAGGGTGAAGGAAAATTCGAGTGTAGAATATATACATTTTAAGACCAAACCGGGAGCAGTTGCGAAAAATGCAACTACACAGGCCCTCCGGCAGGAATTGAACCCACGACCTTGCGATTCTAGTGCAATGCTCTGACCACTGAGCCACGGAGGCCGTTGCCGAGAGCTTGATCGCGAGTTCTGTATATATAATGAGGTGGTAATGCCAGGAGAGAATTGGGTATATTATAAATGATATTGGGCATTTCACTCGATTACATAG
>CAXIUP010000027.1:72500-167359 GCA_964035015.1 Corallium rubrum
GCTTACTCCACCACAATATTCCACACCTTTTCCTTAACCTTTTTCTGATGATTTAAATAGTAATTTATAACCTGTTTCTTTGCCCATTTGCAGGTAGCTGACCCACAAATTGGGTCAGCACCTGCACACAGGCTAAAATTACATATTAATTTATTTGTTTACTTTGTTTTTATTGGCTTACATGTGTTCTCGTGATTCCCATTGTAGCTCTGCTATAAATACGCGTGACCACATGTGAGTTGTTTACTAATTTCTCCTGACAAAGGGCCTTCGCTCGAAACGTCGAGAAGATTTTTTCTCTGTTTTTCAGGCCGTGACTTAACCCTGGTAATATTTGGATTTCAACCGTGGCCAACGCTGTCCTAGAAGCTTTTAACTATATATATATATATATATATATATATATATATATATATATATATATATATATATATATATATATATATAACCGTGGCCGACGCTGTCCTAGAAGCTTTTAACTATGTATATATATATAAATATATATATACAGTAGTGTGATAATAGAAACTATCGGGTTCAAGATCATTTGGATAGAGTGCTCGATGCGAGAACGCAGAGCGAAATTAACAAGGTGAAAACACTGGTTATTTCATTGAAATTTATTCGCTACAAATTTGTTTCGTATGGTTAGCCGAAGCTTGCCACACTCGAGTGTGGCAAGCTTCGGCTAACCATACGAAACAAATTTGTAGCGAATAAATTTCAATGAAATAACCAGTGTTTTCACCTTGTTAAATATATATATATATATACATATATATATATATATATAAATATATAAATAAATAAATAAATATATATATATATATATATATACATATATGTATAGGTTATATAGCGAGAACGCGGGATATAAGTCATATATTAACCCGAGGGGCCGAAGGTCCCGAGGAGTCGGCTCGCAGTGCCAACAAGCTGCTCTGTGATTGGCTTAGATGTTATACGACAATATTGATGAAACCATTAATACTATCAAATCAGTAGAGTGAGACATCGACGATGTTTTCACCGCTTCCGAAGCGACAGTTTCGTTAACCGCGGATCAATTTCAAAGCTATCACGCGTTGTATTATGTCCCACGCGATAGCTTGTTTACGAGTTAACAATGGTTAACAATTGGATGTTAATCACGTGGTGCGTGAGAATACACCTCATGATTGCTTTGAAATTGATCCGCGGTTAATAAAACTGACACTTCGAAAGCGATAAAAAATCGTCAATGTCTCGCTCTACTGATTTGAGTAGTAAATTTGCATGGAAAATTAGACCTAATTAATGGTTTTAATAATCGAGTTCCATTGAAGTCAAACGGAGACGTGGGGATAAGGGAAACATGTAGGAAGGACAAAATCATAACAGGTAGAACCAGGTGCGTAACATAATTTTTTCAGAATTCTGTTAGCCTGTGGCTATATACGCCGTGTTTTACATCTCTTAGGTATAGACTACTTTGATTATACTGGGTTTTTCTTTCGAACGCTAATAGTGAAATGAAAAATTAAAAGATTGTTTGATCCTCATGCACAATTAAAAAATGAAATAAACATTCTATTGTTCTGATTGGTGTATATGCATGAAGTATATAAACATCTTTTTGTAACGCTAACTCCCGGTTAATCTGCAGTTGTCTAGTCATTAAAAGTTGAATACTATATAATACTATGTTCTAGACAATCATTTCATTATATCATTGATACATAAATTGTAACAGCACAGCATGGGCCTTGCGGCGGTAATTCACAACACAATAGGGCCTTTATACGGGGTAAAATAAGGCGCGGCTTAAATAAGTCGCGAACAGCTCGTATAAACGGCCATGTAATCAATAAGCCGCGACCAAAATAATCCCAGGGTTGAAGTTAGTCTAAAATAAGCCGCCGCTTATTTAAGAATTGACCATTTATACGACCTGTTCGCGACTTATTTATGCCGCGGCCTATTTAAGCAGCGACTGGCAAAAGTGCTGCCCACCCTGAGAAAATTTGGCTTCATATTCCTCAGTTAAGCTGGCCCCTCCTAGATTTTTCCTGGCCCCACTTGACAAAAAATCCTGGCTACTCCTCTGTTTCCCCCTGTAATTAAGTTGTCGATAATTTCAGGGCAACATTATTTTACTAAATAAAGCATTCATCACAGACAAAATGTTTTCCTATGATATGGCAATATCCTCTCTTTTTTACATGCACATCTTGTGAAGAACCCTCGTTTTAGATGTTAGTACATCATGTTTACACTGGCCCTTTTTGCGATTTTTCCCCCCTGACACATGCAATAGAAAAATTCAATAACAATTGTATTGGACAAATATTTTTGTAATAAGTCATCCACTGCGTATTTTGTGACCTGCATGAAAATTTTACTACAAGGGTCACAAATAAACAATTTGATTCGACAAAATTAAGTCATGTTATTAGCATTTATATCGTCAATATACAAGTTCAAATGAGGCTAAATAAAAGTAAAACACTTTAAGGTTTGTTTCGGTGAGCCATAAGTGTATTATTTTACAGTCCACCTGCTTCATCATAAGTTCGCAGTTTGGAGTGTTTTCAAGATGATTTAGCCATGTCAGGGATTTGAAACTTCCAATTATAATTATAATTATAAGCATGCATGTAATTTACACAAACAAGTTGAATGCTAGCATTAAAAAACTTGTTAGGGGAAGAATTTAAGCTAGGGTTACACACACCGATTTATGTCGCCAATTCGTGTCAAAACGGCATTGCGAGATAAATTGGTGTGTGTAAACCCAGTCGACGCCGATTTATGCGGTGCTTAAGCATTGCAAGTTTTTGATAAGGGATCAAAAACTTGCAACGAAAATCTGCAACCCGACACAAATCGACAAGTGTAACATTCCTATCACCGATTTGTGTTGCAATCAAGCCAAATTTCTTTTGTTCAAGCTCCACCCATCCTTGCTTTATTTCTATCCTTGATTTTTTTCAACACAAATTGATGTGTGTAGCTGGGTGACCGATTTATCTAGCAATACCTTGCAACACAAATCGACGACACAAATCGGTGTGTGTAATCGTAGCTTTAAGTTGAACTTCCTGAACATGTGTAAAAAAGCACAAGTTGTAGCAAGATTGTCATCAGCCCGTTATCAAGATGTTTTCGCATGCACTGCTTGTTGCCAGTTGTTGTGACAAGTTGTTGACATCTTGTAACAAGGTTGATGACGATCAGACCTGCTACAAGTTTGTCCCATCATTCTGATACCATATCTCATGTAACAAGTTGCTGCAAGGTTGATGACAACAAGCTTGTAACAGCTTGATGAAATAACACTACCGCATTGCTACAACTTGTCAACAGACTTGCTGCAATGTTGGTGCGAACACATCTTGTTGACAAGTTGTGAGATACTTATGCCTGTAGGGATATGAGCAGATTTGTTATATTGAGTTGTTGACGTTTTCATTGCAGTTGCACATTGAACAGGGTAGAGTGTTGAGAGCTGATGAATTCAAGTTTGTACCCGTGGATGAATCACTAAGTCATTACCAGTTGGAGATTAATCCACAATTGATAATGAATTCAGAAAATTTAAAGGAGTCTCTCAGAAGGTTAAGTGTTGCATGTACCCAAATAACACGAATAAATTTAATTGCAATGAACATGATTTGCTCTTAATATTACACCAATGACAATGCGAATAGGTGATTCAATACATTTAGTTTTGCATTGCATAGCTACATGTATATTCAGTCTTATATGTACATGTACGTATTAAATGGTAATTACCAATTCCAGATAACAAATAAGTGATAAAAAATAACTGAAAACTCATGGAGGAGCTACACTAGGATATATTATGTCAGTACTAACAAATTTGTTAATAATCTAAGAACTTCTTGTAGTTTTACAAATAATCTGAATTACAAAAACACGTACTGAACAACTTTCTTGTTTTACTTATTACAGATTCTTCATTCTGGCATGTGGGTTCGGACAGAATGCTGTCCCTTTTCAGATGACAACAGCCTTCATTGTAGGCAGATTGATTAGGAATGCCCTACAGCCTGATAATGTTTGGAGTAAGTAGAACAATCAGACTTCTAAGGTCTTCTAATCGCTTGCTGCATGGCTTTAGACGTTTCATTTACCCTGAATTACTAACAAAATATCTGCATGCAGGCGAGTACTGTCATGACTTTCTCTAAATAAGCTTTTTGCGACAACTAGTTGTAGCACAGACTGTACGGGAACTTTCAATTCCTAACTTTTGTACATGTATCTTGACAAACAAGTATATATACTTGTCAATAAGAATAAGTGACAAAAGTCGTTGTCTATCGGTGTTCAACACATCTGTATTCAGGTTGGGGTTTTATCCACTAATTTCAGCGGAAAGCTCAATTGGAATGGTTTTTTCTGAATGTAAATGTGTTGGAAAGTCCCTCAGCCTGCTAGTTCGTGCCCTTGCACAAGGAATACCCAGTCGAGTGCACCTAATGTTTTTGAGTGGAGGAAATCAACTTCTATGTGGAACATCATCGTGAGTATAAGAAACTTGCAATTTGTATGTAATTACAGTATATATATATAAAACTATTAAATGGTGCCTTGGACTAAAAAGATGTAAAGAGTTATTTTTCTAAAAAGTAATTGTGTGCTAGCTATGCATATATATAAACTTTGCGTGTAAGTAACATACTCTGTGGGTTCCAAGTCGAAATTGAACAGGTGCATGTCCGCTACAATAACAGTGAACAATGTCTTCTATAGGAAAAAAATGCAACAAAGCCTTTCAAAGACAACAGGCGTTGCAATGATTGATGATCCGGACAGCAGTAGGCCCTTCAGCGAGTTTCTACTTCAGGTGCAAGGGAGACTCATGTCTGGGTCAAATAAAGAAGGAATGAGTTCTCCAAAAGCTTCTCCTCTTCTATCTTCCAACTCTCCAGAATTAGCAAGGTACTGTGGGTCCAGTTGTGTCTTTTAAATAACTGGACAGGTTACATTCCATTAATGTTTTAATAAAAAGTACCTTTATTTTGACTTACAACCTTATAAAAATTAAACAATTCTCTTGCTAGCTTTTTGTTGACAGGCTCATAGGCAGGGTGATACGATTTAATTATATTGCCCCGGCGGAGCACAAACCTCCACACAACCCTGAACAGTTAGACAAGCTGCTATTGTTCATGGAAGAAAACAAAGTAAGTACTAATCTTGCAAACACTAAAGAAACTCAGTATACTGTTCAAATAGATGAGAGTTGGACTTCTTGTTGATACCTGTATGTTCACGATTTAAATAAGACGGGTCTTAATTAAGTCGCAACTTATTTTCTCCTGTATAAATGGCCCTAACGTTCTTAACTTATAGGCATGTTTCCAAAATGTGCCTTAAAAATTCCAACTCCATAAATTAATATATGACATATATAGGGTATTCTTCTGGCATGGGCAATTAGATACCTCGACTTCTTGGAGCAAGTTTCATCTGAGTCAATGGCAACAATTTCAAAAGTCTTGAAGAATGTTCTTGCTGAATTCAATCAACAAGATAGATGGTTGAAAGGTGTTTCCACTATGGTGCTAGCAAATACTCTGGTAATTATAAATACATGCAATTACTAGAGAGCAGTCACCGACTGCATATACCTCTGCCAGTGGGTTATTAGAGACCAACTAGCTAACAAAACCAACACATGCATGTATGAATAAAATGCTTGATTGCACTCGTACCAAAATCATGCAAAAATATTTGCATAAAATAAGGATAATGAGCATGCGGTTAAGCATTTTTTCTACCTAGAGAATCTTGCAGTCAGATTTTTATTCATTTCTCATCCAAATTTGGACCAAATTCAACCAAAATTTAAGGGATTGGTTGTTCGTCTATGGCCAACCCTTCTGCAAACTTACATGAAAATCGGTGTAATAGTTTTTCGGATATCCTGGTGACAGACAGACAGACAAACAACCAAACCAAACAAACCAAACCAAACCAAACCAAAACAAAACAAACATAATGGGGTAAAAACATAACCTCCTGGTGGAGGTAAATATATAAGTACCATTGATAATATTATTTGGTATGAGTTTCTGTACGTTCACCTTCAAACTTTTTATATCATTAATTTTCTAAATGTTGTACTGATCAACAAATTTTATATCTCGTGTGACTACATTTAAATACACCTCGTAAATAATATATGAAAAATATGGTAGATAATTCTATGTTTTATTTACATTCCAAATAAATGTTAATTTTCCTATTCATTTGCTACACATTTTTCAGTTACGAATATCCATTGGCAAGAATGGGCGCACCAATGAATACTTATGGCACATCTGCAAGGAAGTTGCATTGGAGCAAGCTAGTGGTGCTTCAACAATGGAGAAGATTGAACAGCTTATAGTGGGCAAGATAAAGAAGAATGATGAGCCTGTACGTTTTCATCAACTCTGTGTTATTATCAGGGCATAGAAACTCGCAAAAGACTGCTGCTCCCCAGTGTGTTAATTATATTACTAACATTATCACCTAGTAATTTGAAGATACTGTGAAATGGATGAGCATGTTTGATGCTGCATGGTGACTACAATTATGGAGTGTCATACATGAGTTAACAAACAAATTTTATACTAAAATTAACTTACCTTGTTAAGATTGTGCTTTAGATCCTCACATGGTTACACCCACTGTTAACGGTGATAGATAACTCTGGAAGGAAAGTGAAAGCTGTTGCAATTGTGAGCAGTTTAATTGAGGATTACCCTGCTATAGACGGCCGGCCAACCTCGATAAAAGTGCCTGGAAAACACCTTTGATGGCATTTCGTGTTACAAGCAGGCAACCACCACAGAAGTGTAGCTTAGACTTCGACAAAGACGACTAGGCCGGTTGCCATCCGAGTTTCGGCGTTTTTATGTGACAATTTTGAGGTTTTCTACAGCTATTTCACGCGCTACGAGCTGGATTGAAAATTCCAAGTTCGGTACCCTAGCAACAATTTAAGTACCCGTACTTTCTTGTGATTGGCCAGGTTATAATTACATAGCCAATGAGAATACGCGAATGGCAAAACAAGCCCCCCGGCACATTGATACCGGCGCATTTCATGCAAATTATATTCGATCTGAATATTCAACTCCCAAGTTTTTATATTGAGAGAAGTCAGGCTATGTTATTGCAAGAAGGCAAAACGACAACAACTGAAAGTTTGTATAAGATTGTAGATATATTCAAGCGTTTATTGTTATAATATATTATTACAACATCGTAAGTTATATTTGCTATTTTATTGTTGAAGTGGGGTTGACAGGTTGCAAATGAATGAAGAGAATTTCTGATTCATTGTTCAATTGTGTTTGGCAACAGAAGACGATTTTGTTTGAATATTTGGAAATTTTACAGTTTACCGTACCCGAGCGATCCAGCGATTCAAGTGCCACCAAACGAGATTATTTTGATGACCTAACCCAAACAAAAAACTCAAGTCTTTGGAAGCAACGATCTAAGCAACGATCTGGCACACCAAACCAAACTTTTGACAGCAGTGTATACTTTCAACACTTGGCTATGCTATACAGACAGACAAGAATCTCTAATTTCATGGACTATCTGAATAACTAACTCTGGCTTTCAACCAAAACACGGGAAAATTGGCTAAATGTCTGGAAGAGAACATGCATCTCGGTTGTTGTTCAAAATATGGTCGCTGTGAAAAATCTTCTGCTGCCAAATACATCTGGGCAACGGACCACAAAATTATTTGGAAAGAAGCTTCTCTCATCTGTACTGAAGATAACTACTTCTCTGCTTGAATTAGGAAATCAACAAGAATTCATAAACATCAAACTATTTCTCAAGAAGGCCAACCTCTCGATACTAGACAGTAGACAGCACTTTTCAAAATAATTATAAGCTTTATACAATAGCGAACCCAAATACGGTAAACTAATATTGTTAAACGAAATCAGAATAAAATATAAAACTTAAAGACAGTACACACATTTACCACGGCCAAGGTTAATATTTATATTTAAGTGGTAAGTCATAAGGAACAACAACTCAGTTTGGTTCGCTAGCTCTGACTCTGATGATGTTTGTAATATATCTATATATAACCATGATGCTATTGTTATGTACTATCCATGATGCTTTGTAAATAAATACGCAGTTGAGTTTGAGCATTCAATGGTGTCTCTTCCTTGATCTACGAACCATCAAGTATTACTAAAATATACTACATTTTGGCGACGAGGAAGTCTGTTCTACATGCAAGAAGGCGCGTGAGAAACCCTCAAAGTGCTGAAGACTCGTTTGTTGGAAAGGAAAGACGTATACTTTCACAAAGATCGACGATTTAAGGTTCGAGACAGCTCAACACGTGGTTTTCAAATGGCGGCAGCTGGTGGATTATTTGGCCATGTTGGCGAGTTTAACTCTGAGAGAGAGACTTTCAGTTCCTATGTGGAGAGAATGGAGATGTTCTTCATGGCAAACAACATTTTAGAAACACCAGGTGAGGATAATGAAGCAGCCAATCGTGTTGTTAGAGAAAGAAAACGTGCTATTTTCCTGACTGAGATTGGACCTGAGGTATATTCCACCCTGAGTAATTTGTTGGTGCCAGTG
Source organism: Corallium rubrum (assembly GCA_964035015.1). Taxonomy (NCBI): domain Eukaryota; kingdom Metazoa; phylum Cnidaria; class Anthozoa; order Scleralcyonacea; family Coralliidae; genus Corallium; species Corallium rubrum. The sequence continues at coordinate 81,123 of CAXIUP010000027.1, forward strand.
AAACCGAAGGACACGACCTTTACTAATATTGTACAAGCATTAGAGAGACATTATAATCCGGCGCCGTTGGAGATCGCAGAGAGTTTCCATTTTGGGACTCGCAATCAGAAAGCAAGCGAATCAATCAGTGACTATGTTGTAGCACTAAAGAAACTGTCCATTCATTGTAATTTTGGTGAATTTCTAAATCGTGCCTTGAGAGACCGGTTTGTGTGTGGACTAAACAATCCCAAGATACAGAATAAGTTGTTAAATACCGAAGACCTCACGTTTGACCGAGCTTGTCGGATTGCAAAGTCAATGGAGATGGCCGAGAAGAATACCCAAGAATTCCATCCCATCAGTGCAAGTAGCAGTCAGAGTGAAGGGACGGTGAATAAACTAAGAACTTCTAAGAGGGACAATCATAGTGATGAACAATTGTGTTATAGGTGTGGTGGTAGCCATGCTGCACAAAGTTGTAAATTTAAATCAGCCAAATGCTATAAATGTTCGAAAACAGGTCATATAGCATCAGTCTGTCGAAGTAGGGATAACAAATCTGGCACAACATCCAAACAACAGCAGCAGGCAGATAAAGGTAACATTCATAATTTGTCAGAAGGTAATAATGAGTGTAATAATGATGAGTTAGGAATTTATTCCTTGTATTCAGTTGGTACAGATAACCCTACCTGTAAGCGTTACACAGTAGAAATGTCTATCAATGGGTCAATGTGTGAGCTTGAGGTAGATACTGCAGCTGATTTCTCGATAATGAGTAAGAGTATATATAATCAGAAATTCAGTCATATGCCACTTCATCCATCAAGGGTCAAATTAAAGACCTATACGGGTGAGACACTTCAGGTGTGTGGTGAGATGCAATGTAATATTGTGTACAAAGGTCACAAGTATGTATTGCCAATACTCGTAGCTAACTATGAGGGTAAACCTACTTTGCTGGGTAAAAACTGGCTTAGCTATGTAAAGTTGGAGTGGGGTGAGATATTCAGTGTAACAAAGTCAGAGCCATGTGGTGCTAGAATTCAACTTGATAGTCTACTGTCAAAACATAGTGAGTTGTTTGAAGAGAGCTATGAAGGTATGAAAGGGTTTGAAGCACACATCACTATGAAAGATGGTGCAAAGCCTGTGTTTATTAAGTCACGTAGATTTCCTTATGCACTGAAGGATGAAGTAGAAAGAGAGTTGGAAAAACTTGAGAGGCATGGTGTGATAAAGAAAACTGAGAGATCAAACTGGGCAAGCCCAGTAGTAGTTGTGCCAAAAGCTGATAAGTCTGTGAGATTATGTGGGGACTATAAGGTAACTATTAATCAATCTGTAGAGGATGAACAATATCCACTTCCTACTACACAGGACTTGTATGCAGTCCTTGCAGGATCTAAAGTCTTTAGTAAACTTGATCTATCGCATGCATATGCACAGTTAAGTGTTGATAAAGAGAGCCAAGAGTACCTTACAATTAATACACACAAAGGACTCTATTCGTACACTAAGTTACCATATGGTGTTAAGTCTGCTCCTAAGATATTCCAAGCAAAAATGGACCAGATTTTGCAGGGGGTAGAGAAATGTGTGTGTAAGCAGGATGACATTCTTATTGGTGGGGATAATTGACAAGAGAATCTCAAAATCTTAGCTGATGTGTTAGAAAAACTGCACTGGCATAATATACACTTGAAACGGTCTAAGTGTGAGTTTCTAAAACCTGAGGTTGTATACCTGGGACTGAGAATTAATGCTGAAGGGTTGCATCCGGTAGACGAGAAGGTTGATGCTGTAAAGAAAGCACCAGTACCCAGTAATGTCAGTGAGTTAAGATCCTTTTTGGGCATGATCCAATACTATCACTCATTTCTACCAGGGCTGGCAACAACCCTAGCACCCTTGCATAGGCTTTTAAAAAAAGATGTCCTGTGGGAATGGACAGCTGATTGCCAACAGGCATATGAGGCTTGTAAACAAGGGCTTACTAGTGATGTATTATTGGTACACTATGATTTGAACCGTGAACTGAGACTAGCATGTGATGCGTCCAGTTATGGACTTGGGGCAGTACTTAGTCACGTGATGAATGATGGTCAAGAAAGGCCTATAGCTTATGCATCTCGAACGCTTAGTTCAAGTGAGAAGAACTATGCACAAATAGAGCGAGAGGCATTGTCGATTGTGTTCGGAGTAAAGAAATTTCACCAGTTCTTATATGGGAGAAACTTTACTTTGATCACAGATCACAAACCATTGTTAGCAATTCTAGGTCCAAAGTCTGCAATTCCAACACTCGCAGCAGCCCGGATGCAGAGGTGGGCACTAGTGCTCTCAGCATATGATTATGAGATAGAATACCGAAGATCTGAAAACCATGCTAATTGTGATGCACTCTCCCGGTTACCACATGAGGACTCGACAATAGGTAGTGAGAGTGCAATTTATCATGTAAGTGCAATTGATGATGATTTCCCAATTACAGCAAAGGACATTGGGAAAGCAACTCGAGTCGATCCTGTTCTTAGTAAGGTACATCACTTTGTGATGTCAGGCTGGCCAGAGAAATGCGATGATGAGAATCTGAAACCATATCACAATCGGAGGCTTGAGTTGTCTTGTGAACAGGGTTGTGTTCTATGGGGCTCCAGAGTGGTTATTCCATTTGTTTTCAGGGTAAAAATGTTAAAGGAACTACACTGGGAGCACCCAGGCATATGTGGCATGAAAGCAATTGCTCGTACATGTGTATGGTGGCCAAAGATGGATGAGGAAATTGAGGAAGGTGTGAGAGTGTGTACAGTGTGTCAATCTGTCAGAAATACTCCACCGAATGCACCATTGATTCCATGGAAATGGCCCACCAGACCATTTCAGCGGATTCATATTGATTTTTTTCAAAAAGATAAGGATTACTTTCTTGTAGTAGTCGATAGTCATTCAAAGTGGATTGAGGTACAACACATGACCTCTACAACCACTGAACGTACCATTAATGAGCTACGTTTGATCTTTGCTACTCATGGATTGCCTGAAGAGGTGGTATCTGATAATGGACCACAATTTACAGCCACTGAGTTTTCTGATTTCATGGGTAAAAATGGCATAAAGCACACACTAGTTCCACCGTATCACCCGCAATCAAATGGGGCAGCTGAGAGGTCAGTTAGAGTTGTTAAAGATGCATTAGTTAAGCAAGTTATTCAAGGTACCAAGGGTATGTCTATAAAACATAGATTAGCAAATTTTCTGCTCAGGTATCGCACTACCCCTCACAATACAACTGGCGTAACACCAGCGGAGTTGATGGTGAAACGTCGTTTAAGAACTAGGTTAAGTTTGGTTAAACCTGATCTTGCACAAGTGGTAGAGAGAGTAGTCATGGAACAATGACTATTTTTTTTAATGTGTTGGGGCCTGGCACTAGTTTTTAACCAATCAGATTGCAGTATTTTTTTCATTAGCCAATGAGCGTCGAGCATGTATGAAATTAGCATAATTTTGGCCGGGGGGTGTTCGAGAGTGGGTGTTGGCTCATCTCATTAGCATATTATTTTTTAGGAGGGTTGTGTGTGCGTTTTTGGGGGTGGGGTGGTGTGTGTGTGTGTGTGTGTGTGTGGCGATGAGGTGTGGTTTGTATGGTGTGTGTGTTTCTTGTGGTTTATTGTTCTGCGTGCGTGTGTTGTGTGCAGTTTGGTGGGTGTGTTGGTTTATTATCATAACAATACAAACACCGACACATGCAACATTTATAATATATGAATATCGCAAATGTTGGTGCTGTTTTGCTAAGCGATATGTTTCTTCTCAGCAGCAGCAGTAGTAGCACTACACCGGATGTATCGCTCTCGCTAGCCAGGCTGAAGTGATTGTGAAATCTTAGTCGCGTGATTATTTAGTAATATTTTTTTATCGAAATGTAAATGAAGATGTAGAAAAAAAAGAGGGAATTAGTAATTCTAAAGCTTTATTTAAAACATCTTTTATCCATTTTTAAAAAAATTGTTTTTTTTTTTTTTTTTTGGTTTCTTTTGATGACTGATATGTAAATGAAGCTCTACAAAAAGACGATTATCAGTAAATGACAATCATCTTATTCTAAAGCTTTATCTATAATCTTCTTTTATCATTATTGTAATTTTTACATCTGGGGATCCAACAGTCTTTCTTTCTTTTCTTTTCTTTCTTTGACTTCTTCACATCAGTTTTAAAGTTTTTCTTGAGGAGACCCAGAGCACAGAAATTGTGATTTTTTTTGCGCGTTGGGTCACCAAGAGAAAAGCTTTGTCTTCGTTTTTATACGTCTTTAGCAACATGATATGTGAATAATATATGTAAATGAAGTTTTAGCAAAGACGGATAGCAGTAAATACTTACCGTTTTTGGTAAAGCTTCATCTAAAATACATTATTGATAATATCGCGTGATATCATTGTGGTTGTTTGCTAAAAGGACATCTTGTTTTTCTTCTTCTTTATCACCATCTGAAGAATATCTTTTGTGTTTGAAAATACTATTGAAAGACTAAGAAGAAGAGAAGACTAGCTAGTTTTACAAGTCTTCTTTTATCATAGTGTTTCAATAGCAAGCCTTTTCTTCTTCTTCTTCTTCGTCGTCTGCAGCGATGTGTCTTTTTTCCGATATTTGGGATAAAGTTTTAAAAAAATAATGGGTATCAGTATTTTTTTAAAGCTTTATCTAAAATATTGTTTCTTTTCATCATTATTGTAATCTTCTTCCTCCATGCTAATGAGTAATGTTAAATAAATAAATAAAGCTTTGGAAAAGAAAGGTCGATCTATTAAATGATAGACAAGTTCTTTGCCAAAGAGTCATTTAAATAATCATCTTCCTGTTCTTGTAAATTTCTTTTTTCGTCTTTAGCAACATGATGAAAGAAGAGAGACCAGCTAGACAAGACTTTCTTTTATCATCACGTGTTCAAGACCAACATTCTCGTCTTTTCTTTCTTTATTTCTTTTGTAACCCTCCATAAACGAATACAACAGGCGAAAACCTTTCAAGAAGGCTGCCAGAGATATTCGGGCAGACTTTCCAAAGGTTTTTACCACATTGTTTTCTCCTTGTGGTTTCTTTCATCATGTAATCTTCCTCCATAAAACCAACAGACGAAAAGCTTTGAAAAAACATGATCGTGAGACTAGAGAAGGAACGGAGTATCGCTATCGATACATCGTTCCTTCTCTACCCTCGCAATTTGTTTTCTTTTCATCATTATTGTAATCTTCCTCCATAAAACCAACAGACGAAAAAAAAGCTTTGAAAAAAAAGTCTGCTCGAGAATTTGTACTGAAGCAGCCTTATTTCAAAGCTTTTTTTTTTGTCTCTCCTTTGTTCTTTTCATTGTAATTATCTTCCTCCATAAAGCGCTGGAAATGACGGAGTACCAAGACACCATCAGAACCAAAGCTTTGCGAAGGAAGCGCTGGCAAAGATGGTAACCAAGTACACTATCAGAGTTGTCTTTTCCTTTGTTTTGTTTCTTTTCATTTATTGTAATCTTCTTCCAATGAGTGATTTTTTGTTTCTCCTCGTAAAATGAAACTCCAGTGTTCAACAACAAAACGTTTTTGAAATAAAAAAATTTATTTTAAAATCGTTTTGTTTTTGAAAAAACCTTGAGACGGAAGCTTCCAAAAAAAATAGTCTTCTTCTCCGTTACAAGAACAAATGAATAATTATGTCAAGTACTATCCATTCATACTTGTAAATGAGATAAAAAATCTGTTGGTGGAATCTTTATATTTCTCTTTAAATTTTTAATCTGCCTGCGCTGGCACGACATTCCTATCATTTGAGAACTGTATTTTCAAGTGATAACCATGTCTGGACAGCGCACGCATAAATCATTGAGTCTTTCTTTCTTTTCTTTCTTTCTTTCTGTCATTTTCTTGTCTTCTTTTTGTTGTTGTTTCGCATCAGACAAAATGATGAAGAAATAAATTTTAAACCTATTTCCACACCTCATTTTGTGTGAAACTGATATTCTTTTCATCATTTGTAATCTTCTATGGTAATATATAAATGAAGCTTTACGAAAAGATGGTAATCAGTAAATGACAACCATTTTCTCTTAGAGCTTTATTTGAATATTTTTTTATTCATTAAAATATTTTTTACGCCAACGTTCTTGTCTATTGTTACAATCGCATCTGTAGTAGATTTTACATATGACATCTTTGGGATAATTTCTTCGGCAAAAATCACAAAATACTTCATAAACATCACATTCACGACACGTATAATATAACATGTGATTCACATTTTGAATTTGATTATTGCATCTGTAACAATCATTCATGGTGACGACGACGACGACGACGATCTCTCATTTACAAGAATAAAAAGAGACCCAGACAGCCTTATTTTTACACCTGTAAATAAGAGCATGGGTTAGCATTCAACATGCTCAGCATTCAACGTATCTGAAGAATCCATTTGTTCCTCTGGGATCGTGTCAGGCTACGTATGACACATCATCAGAGAGTCAATTTAAAGAGTTGTTAACACTCTTTACATTTCTCTCTGATGAAGGGTCTCGTTTGCACGATCTTTTCTTTCTTCTTCTCTATTCCAATTTAAGAGTGTTTCTTAAGTTCTCTCAATGAATTCCACACATCAAATTATGTAAACTTGCTGTACGGAATTCATTCAGCTAGCTAAGCTACACCAGATTTCTTCAAACCTCAACCTATGGGTAACGCAAAAATTGTATTTGACGATTTACGACAAAGAAATACAATTAAACGATACTCACCCACCACGGACTGGGAAACCGATGTTCTTCTATGCACTTCAAACAAAAAAACACATATGACTGCTCTTAAAAAGTATTTATATTTCTGGGAAAACGGTGAAATGTCGATTCTTAGTATTTAGGTAAAAATTATGTATTCCTATGATAATTGGATTCTGGGAAAAACGGTGAAATTTCGATTCTTAGTGAAAAAAAATATGTTAATTGGTTCTGAGAAAAGTAATATTTATATAATTCTGGGAAAACGGTGAAATTTCGTATTCTTAGTAAATAGGTAAAAATTACGTATTCCTATGGTTCTGGGTGAAGTAATATGGGTAAAACGGTGAAATTTATTGACAAGCGAAATTTAGCGAGCATAGTCGGAATGGAGTCGGAGTCGGTGACGACATTGGGAATAATACGAATGAAAATAAAAGATAGGAAGAGTGCTGAACGTACAGCTTTATTTATGCAACCCTTAGCGGCACGGGAATGGATGTACGCGAGGGAGAAAAAAACAACCTTACAACACATGAATTGTGAGTGATTTAAGCAAAAATCTGCTTTTTTCAGTAAATGTATGCGTTATTTTAACTGATGTCATGAATAATTTAAAAAAAATAACCTGTATAAATTTGATCACGACTCGATTTGATTCATATTGAGCCTGAAGATGAATTTTTTCTGGTATATATTGTTCTTTTTTGCAGCATTACCTAGCGTTGCTGGTGATACAGACTGTTGTTATTGCGATTACGACAAGACCCGCGTTTATCATGTGTCAAATGGTGATGGTGAGAGTAAGCAGTTACTTGTCACGGATGTAAATGAGCTGAAGGATCGCGAGAAGAAGAAGGAAGGAACTTCAAAAGGAACAAACAAAGACAAACAATGAACTATGAACAAAGTTTATTAAATGAACTATGAACAAAGTTTATTAATATCATCTAATGTTGTTAGTTTATCAAAATTTGATGAAAGTGATTTTAGACGTGCATATTCCACTGTTGGTAGACTTTCTAGTTCTCTGTGTAAAAAATGTTTAGGCACACGTGTCAATAAAGCATAATCCTTTAAAGCAATTATCTCTTTTGATAAAGCGTGTTGTAGACAACTTGGGAAGATGCAGCAAACACCCGGATCGCAACCCGTCGAGGTTAAAGCAAATACATGTGGAATCCGGTCACATTTTTTAACACAGCATTCTTCTATAATATCATCCCTTAATGTTGATATACACCATAGTCGCTTAGCAACAGGATAAATAAACTTCAATAGATCTTCGCGCGTATACTCAACGTCATAACCTTTTTTCAGCAGTTGTTGCCTTAAGTATAACAATGTATTCAATCCAGTTTCTTCTTCTTCTTTCTCACCCATTATTTTTTCGTCACAGTTAAAATTCGTATACACGAAATAGAACACTTCACAATATATTTAAGTCAACAAGTTATAAAATGTTAATTTTATCAAGTGTTTATTTTGGGAGCACCATGTTAATTTTTTCAAGTGGTTATCCGGTGTTCTTTTAGGAAGGGGTTATGTTAATTTTTTTTCAAGTGTTCTGGGAAAAAAAAAGTTGGGAATTAAATATTTCATCCGTGATGATAATTTTTAGTTTTTACACGCAACCCATTGGATGAGAAACTTAATTAGTTAAAAAATATGCAGTTATATAAACGTGAAAAAAATTAAAATAGTCATTTTTGAAAAGAAAGTTGATAAGCATGGACGAGTTTTACAAATTTGCTATGGAGAACAAGATCGACGTGAACGAAATAATGAGGCTACAATCCGAAAGAATCGCGAAAGAAGAACGAGCAGCAGCAGCCGCGTTGAAACGACAACAACATCTCGCGAGGTTAGAAAGGGAACGGGCTGCTGCGATCGAGAATCATCGATTAAAGGAAAGGTGGGACAGCGTCTCTTCGACTCCTTCGATGATACTACCCGTCTCTTCGACCCCTTCGACGATGCCGCCTATTTCTTCGCTCCCTTCGACGATACCGGTTATTTCTTCGCTCCCTTCCATGTGCGAAATTTACAACGAGATGAGCGCTGCTGACAACATACCAAATTTATCACCTTTATCTGATGGTGGGGATTCACCCAACGCATTTGTGGATGAAGCTAACGACATCGCCGCCCCCGCCGCTGTAGAAGTTATTGATGAGAGTTCTCAACAGCTAGCTACATCCAACCTTTTCAAATATATATATACGTCACCTGTGGTGGAATCTCCTCAAACAGCGGCTATACGACCCCAGGGGAAAAGTATCGAAGTTTTGAGGGAAGCATACATGGATTTGGAACGAAATAGATTAGAAGAACACGTAGACAAGAGAAATTATAGACGATCACTTTTTTTAAAAAAAAAGGAACAAATAGTAGAATCATACGGTATACTTAGTAGAGCTGATAATGACATTGTAGTAACGGCTGAAAATAAATTTAAAGAATTAAAATTTATTTACAACGAAAAACAAGAATACTTAACGCAATTAGTCACTGTAAAAGATAAATTAGCAATGCTTGAGATGATCGCATCGAGATATATATTATTAGATAAAGCTAACAACAAAAAAAAGTAAAAGTAAGTTTAAGATGAGATAAAAATTTTTGTGTATTTTTGGGGAACCTAGTTTGAAATTGTAATGAGATGTAAATAAAGGGTTATATATATTATTGACGTTTGTTGTGTATGTTACTTTTTTTAAAAATAAAAATGGAATTTATAATAGAGGAGGTGAATAAAACTGGGGTTTTTACACCAGATGGAATATTTGAGAAAAAAATTAAAGAAAACATTTCTATACAAAGAGAATTATTAAAATATATATCCCTTAATATCTCGAAGGAGCAATTCTTGGATATTTACAAAAAAATTCAACGTTATACTATCGGGGATATTATCGCGTATTATTCGTTGTTAATAGTGTTTTTTGAAGGTGTAGAGAAAAACCAGGAATTATTTATTCGTGATATTACAAAAATCACGTGTCAACATCTTAAAGATTGTTGTCTCGACGTGAACTTTGACACCGCTTATTGGGGAGTAACGACAACGAAATTTCGAAGGAGCAACTCCTGGGTAAAGATACTATCGGGGATATTATCGCATATCGTTGCTAATTGCGTTTGAAGGAGATCTCAAAGACTGCTCCTGTGTGTGTGCGATGAACGAAATGGATTGGGAACATCATTTAAGAATCAAAATATTTTCTTATTACACCGTGCTCATGGAGGAAAACGAAGAGAATTTGTTTTTTTACAAGTGTGCAAAATATGCACGGGGATTAAGTGATTTTTACCGTTTAAAAAAATCAGATCGAGACCATATGCAAATAAGTGAGATATGCGTTTATTTACATAAGCGATGCATGAAAAATTACAGTGAGGGGAAATATTCTCTAAATTACAGATATTGCGGTAATCACAATCCACCAGCGCCTGACTATATAGAATTATACATGGAATTATTAGATGAACATTATCGTAGAATTAGAATTGAGAGTGACGTATTGAATTTGATACCTACACGAATATATTATATATTCGAATATATACATCCGTTTGGTGATGGTAATGGACGCGTGGGAAAAGCTTTACACGCTATATTGAGAAATAATTTAACGTGTGGAGTAAAGTCTTTTAAACAACATAAAATGTTATGCGAACAACTAGAAATATTACAATGTAAAAAAGGTCAACGTGTTTTTGAAGATAGAAAATCACATTTGCATACGTTACTTAATTTGAAAGATATATTAGAGTAGTTTATGTAAATAACCAATAAAATTAGCGCTACGATATACAGAGGGAAAGAAATTACGAATAAAAGTCAGCATGGTGTCGTTGACACCGCTCATGTACTCGACAGTTATTGCGTGTATTGTTTTTGGACACGTGAACACATATTCACCGGTGTTAAAATCGGATAATATGACTTTTGGTTCTGTTAGTGTTTGTGTTAAGTTTTGTTTTATATTTTTGATCGATTTTTTTGACACAGTGTCATAATCAAACATTTCAAATTCATGTGTGTCTAACTGTGAGGAATTTTTTTCCTCACAATCGTCAAAAAAACACATTTCATAATCTATATCTTCTTCTAATTCCTCTTTGGAAATAATATCATAAATATCGTAAATATACGATTGTTTGTGAATCATCGCGCGGGGATTGTGTTTCTCACAAAAACAAACAAAGCAACAGGTTAAATTTAACAAAAATCGTACACTTATTTCACCGTCTTTGCATTTAAGTGCTTGGTGGAAAAAATTTGGTGATTTACAATACAGATATACCGCTATAGTTACGCCTACATCACCGTATTTTCCATGTATGTATACGAATACGTCGTATAATGAAATACATGTTTTCTTGTTCCAACAACCACGATATATCCAGAAAGAGTAGGGCGTATACATGCGGTTGTTATTTAGAAAAGCTATACGGTGATAAATTTCAGTGTGCCATGGCTCAAAGTCGGCTGATATTATAGGAAAAAAAAAAGAATTATATACATGACATCCTCTTTTGGGAAAAAATGAATAAATAAATCGTTGATCTCTTACTAATACTATATGACGTCCTTCATTTAAAACACACCAGTTTCTATCGTGTTCATACATATAGGGAATTGTTATATAAAATTCTTCATTTCTCGCGATGACGTGCCGTGATTTTCCACACCCGGGTAATACATTCCCACCATCGTATGTCCAATATTGATGCGGAATACACCAACAAGCTGTGGGGTTGGCGCCGGCGTCGTCTTGTAGTTGTGGAGCTAGTCTTATGTAACCCCCTTCGTAGATATTCACTAAGCCCATCAACCAGTACAGCAATCCGATTTCTCGGTTGGGAAAAAAACGAAAACACGTGTACAACAGCACGCTTCTTAATAATTCAGTGATAGTTGTTTCTTTTGAACGTTCACTGTCTTCATTTATTTCATCTTCTTCTTTTCTTTGGCGTTTACTCATCGTGAATTTTTTTTTTTTGTCTACGGTTAGAACAGACTTTGGCCGTTTTTATATTTAAATGACATTCACTAATTTGAATCTCTGGGTTTTTTTAAAACAAAATTATTATAATTAGTAGGGTATAAAAAACTCGTTTTTTTATTAATACTTATTTTAAAAACAAACATCATCATCATGAATACATCCAAAAGCGATGAGGAAGATCGTGCTGAAATTTTACAAAAAATGCGTGATTTAAAAGAGTTAACTACAAAATATGTTATTAGTTATCGCAGCGTGCAGCAAGCTATGACGGCGTACGCTTTAAAAGGAAAAAAAGACGATGAATTGTTGAATTGGGATCATTACCGTGCGATACTTCAGGAAATTTCAAATGATGTTTTGCATAATATGTCGTCGACAAACAGTGTGGTTTGAACGGTATTATTTTACGTGTAGAAAATGTGATGTAAATATAATGTATTGTGATTTATGCAGAAGAATTTCCCCACTAGTAATTGGAAGACGTGTCTCGTGTTCTCGATGCGTTTGTATAAAAAGGAAACAACGTTGGGGTTTGCAATTTGAATAGAGACGACGTGTTATTACGATGAAACGTTCATTCATATGTACAGCAGATTTTGATAAAGCCGTGTCTATGCAGGATGCTAGAAGAAAGCAAAAGAAAGAAGAAGAAGCAGAAGAATTTCCTACGTCGACATTATCACCATCCTCATCACCGCTAGCAGTAGCGGAAGTAGAACTACCGGGCAATGAGATCGCCACGTATGAACGGTGTATTTTGGAGCTATTAAACAAGAAGATCAACAAGGTGTATTTTGATGCTTGCGGGTGTGTTATTACACAGGAAGAAAAAGTTAGCCTGTTTCTCGCAATCGCTTTGAAAGAACTAGATCGTGAAGAACTGCGTCACAATTTTCTTGAAGATCTTAAACAAGCCGTACCAGACTATGATATAACGATTACCACTAATATATTAAAAATGATTAAATGTGACACACACATGCGTAAATTATGTGAAGATAATTATCATTATTTTAAAGATAAATTGCTGGATTTTTAATTTTTTTGTCATTCTGCTGTAAGATGTATTCGCGTTATGATAACGAGTTTAACAAAATTGTAAATCATACAGATTTATATGGTGTAAAAGGAGAAGAGATATTAAAAAATGTCACGCATATTATGGATTGTGAATGTTATCGCATTAATTCGTTGGTTTATTTTCGCGAGGTTTCGTTGATTTATATGCACAGTGGGAAATACGAAATGTTTCATTGTTTTATTGAAGACGCTCAAGATTACGTGAAAATGACTAAAGCCGATAAACGCACTATTTATCATCAATTTCAGATTCACGGATTAAAATTATATAATTATCGAAAAAATCCACGATATTACAATCAAGCGGAATTTTTAGACGAATTTAAAAAAAATTTAGTGGTAGATCCGAGATTTTATTTGGTTATAAAGGGGGTAAAATTGAATCTGATTTATGTGCGTTAATGGGTGTGGACTGTGTAAATTTAGAACATTTTGGCGTGGAAAAATATGAAAAATTAGTTAGATATTTTCTTAAAGATATAAGGGTATGCAGGGAACATGTAAAACATAATGTTCATTGTTCTTTATACGAAGTTAGGCTTTTCGCAGCACGGGTTGCCGAGTTAACACACGATCGAAAAAAAAGAGATAAAATTTTGTATTCCTATGGCTGATAAAAAAATTATTATAAAAAATCCGCGTTTTTGGTTTCATTCAGCAGACGAATATGGAAAAACACCGGCGAAACGTTCCAACCACGAGTATCATTTTCGAGAACAAAGTGCACGTCAAGGGGCTATTATCGAACCTTATGTTAATGAGAAAACGAGAGCTATTACTTTTACATCTATAAATTCAGGTTTGAAAAACCAAAATGCGTATCCATTTTCTTTAACGCGCACTCCCGATTTAAATGCGTGGGAAAAAAGAAAAATAATTGATTCTATAGAAATTAAAATTTCTAAAAATGTGCAGAGTGAAGAACATGGTAGTATTTTTTTCACTATACTTCAAGTAAATAAAGATTTGCTAAAAATAACTACTCCTTATGTTGCGAACCATATAACATCGGATCAAATAATTCCCCGAAATTCAAAAGACGCATATTTTAGTTTACCTATGTTTTCAAGTTCAATTAAAATTGAGAATTTAAAATATGATTTATCTCGAGACGACGATTTAATTTTACTTCAACATATTGAATTTAAAGAATTCATTAAAACGAGAAAGAATGTAAAATACGGTGTAGCTCACCTACCTTACGTAACGTATGAAACACGTGTAATTTATTCCGATAATTTTTTTTAAAAATAAAGATTTGTTGAAAGCAACAAAAAAAAAACTACGTCTTTGTTTTTTTTCTCTATAATTTATTTTGATTTTTATTTATATTTTAAAAATTATTTTAAATAATATTTTTTGGGTGCCATTCTTCCACCAAATTGTTGATATGTGTCTACACTCGGCTGCACCAAACCACCAAATTGTTTTTTTTTAAATTTCTTCACTTTCACCACCCCGTTTTTTATTTTCTTTAAAATCTTGTTTTTGGTGGTTTGAAAATCTTTCATAATATTCATGACTTTTTGAATTTTTTTACCACGCCCACCTCTTTGTCTTTTTTTTCCTCGAAAACCCGTGTTTCTCCGATTTCTACTCATTTTTTTTTTTCGTTTTATAATTAATTTATTACTTTTTAAAGTACCCACGCGGCCAGTATTCGTTACCGTAGTCGGCAAAAATTTCCTGATGGGGTTTTATACCCGCGGTTGCATGTAATTTAAATCGACTATTGTGTTTAGTTGTTCCTGTAAAACAAGCGTTATTTTTATGTCGCGATCCCTTCGCATCATTACAGAATCGAGCCGCTCCATCCGTTGATTTATAAGCATCGACACAGTGACGGGGACCATCGCATAAGCTATATTGTGCGATTGTTTTAGCACCGTATTTTCGATCCATACGTTTTACTGTGGTTCTTTCACCTGTGTACGTAGAGACGGGTGTATCGCGTCTAAAAGGTTTTTTCCAAGCGTACAGCCCTTTGCCTGCGTTTGGAATCTGTGATTTTTTAACACGTAAGTTATCTTCTTTTGCTAGATGAATCCAACATTTATGCGTGTGAGCTGTTCTTTTTCGACATCGTTTTCTTTTTAACGTGAAGCTTCGACATTGTAAAACAGCGCGTACATTTTGCGAAATTAAACTCATTTTTCGACCACCTCTATTCACACCTTGTTTAACCATTTTTTTATTTTTTTTTAGAATATTGTTCTTATTCCCATGTAAAGATCCTGGTTATCTATTTTCTCTCTCTTTGTGATAAATTTAATTAAACATTCTATCTTATACAATATATCTGAAGGTATGTGTAATATTTTTTTTCGCATATCATTAAAGCGTTGCGTTAATTCAAAACTTGAAATAAATATTAATTGTTTTCCTTCGTTATTTTGAAATTCTTGAAGACACTCTCGTAAGATAAAAGGAGAGAATAATATTTCTTCATCATTATCGAGAATTTCGTATCCCATGTAGGTATGTTCGTTTTCTTTATTTCTTAAATAAACCTCGATGTGAATGTGACCGTAATCCATGGTTGGGTGGTAATTACTAAAAAAAAAACCTGTCGCTGTTTGTATTATATGTATCATTTATTTATTTTATTTTTTTTTTAATTTTAGTTGTTTTTTTTGGAAAAAATGGGTGAAATGTGTTCTAAAGATAAACCCTTTTTTACATTTAACTGTATAAATATACGTGATTCAGAAAACGTAGTGATCGATCGTGTTGATGGTGAAGTAAAAAACGAAGAAGAAGAGAGAAGAAAATTTCCTTTTTTTTTTAGAAGTAAAAGAAAAAATGGCTGAAAAAAACCCTTATGTGTTTACAGATGAAGATGTGAGTGAATTAAGGGCATTACTAGAAGAACGTAAAAAAAGAGGAGATGAAAAAAGAGTTGAAGAAGATTTTAAAACTAATACTATAAGTTCTTCTTATAATGAAAAATTTAAATTTTCTCAAAAAACACTACACGTTTCGATTGCGCGAAAATCAGGTATGAATTTTATCGCCTTCATTCATTCGTTACGTGTAGTGTTTACTTACTTGCTGAATGTAGCTCGAGCGTCTACAAGTTCAGAGAATGATTACGTGCGTTTTATTTTCTCACACGCTCCAAAATCTTATTTTTCAACCGCTGTTCTTCAACTTAAAGATTTTAACGTCAATTTTTTATTAAATATTTTTGAAAAAATGATGCAGAGCAACCGTGCGTTGATCGCTGACGGGTGGGAATCAAACGTGGTAATTCAGACTTTTCCCCACACGTATAATAAAAATAAAAAAAACAACAAACAATTGGGCAGAAAAAGAATATATCAGCAATTGGGTAGTGGAGGCGGCGATGATGATGATGAGGGGGGTGGTGGTAAAAATGTGGAAAAATACGGGCGCGATCAACGCATGGGTGTTTTTTCCATAGTGTGTGATGGGTTAAACAAAATCATTAAAAATTGTTGCTTCGCAGTTAGTTTATTAGTGGGTTTATCGTGGTTAAAAAAAGACATGCGATATGTGCAAATGGAAAGATCCCCACATACAGCTGTCGATACACTGTACACTATTGATGAGGTTCGTGAGATTTATGACAAATGCGGTATAGTTGAAGGATGTTGTGTGGGGGGTAAACATTACGGCGGTATTTATCAGAATTTTCTTAAACGGCAGGGTGTTGATTTAGTAGTATATTCGGATCAATTTGATAACGATATAGTGTATGATTCGCGATGCGATAAAGAGGGTAATTTAATTAAGTTAACCAACGACATTGTTTGTTTGTGGTTAAATAATAAACATTACGATGTCGTTTTAAGCATGGTTAAATTTTCGAAGTTACCACCGAGCAAATTTTGCGTTAAATGCATGAATTATTACTTAAATCATGAGCGTAAAGACACGCATATGTGTCATAATCATTTGACATGCCAACGTTGCTATGAACAATCTGAATGTCATCGCACCATCGACTGCAAAATTGAGTGTTCTAATTGTAACATTTTATTTTATAATAATAAATGTTTTTTAGCTCATTTGTCGAACCGTGTTTTTTTCCCTCAACAGGGTAATTACGGAAAATTAACACCGTGTAGTTACTTATTTTTTTGCCAAACTTGCGCTAAGATTGTGCCGCGTTTTCGTTTTTTTTTCTGCTAAGAATACGAAAAAGCATGATTGTAATAAGCAGTTTTGTCACCACTGCAACGACTATAAGGATAAAACGCATTTTTGTTATATGAAAACCGTGAAAACAAACAAACAAATTAAACAACCTACTTTATTTTTTTTGATTTTGAAACGCGCGTCGATGAGAATAAATTAATGGTACCGTATTATTGCGTTGTGCAAAAAGTGTGTCGTAAATGTGAAAATATTGAGTTTAAAAAAAGTAAAAAACACATCGCGAGCGATAATATTCAACCTTGCTGTGGAAAACGTGAATTTGTTTTTCAAGGGAGCGATACTGTAAAGGAATTATGCGAGTTTCTATTAGCACAAGAAAATTCTGTTTGGTTAGCGCATAATGGGGGGCGATTTGACACAATTTTTATTTTTCAATATCTCATTAATGAAAAAAAAATTTACCCTGACACTATAATGAATGGATGTAAAATAATGATGTTGAAAATCCCTGATAAGAAAATAACTTTTTTCGATAGCTATTCATTTTTACACATGAAATTGTCTAAAATTCCAGAAACAATGGGACTTGAGGAATTAACGAAGGGATTTCATCCGTATAAATTTACAGATTTATTCTATGTAGGGGGTATTGTCGCGCGTGATTATTTCGATCTTGAAAATATGGAGGAGAAAACAAAAGCTAAATTTGAAGAATGGTATTTGAAAAAAAAAGAAAAACCATATGTATTTGAAGAAGAAATGTATTATTACTGTAGCTCGGACGTCGATATTTTACGAAAAGGATGCATTAAATTCGCTATGTTTATGCGTGATACTTCTGGCGTCGTCCCTTTTTACGACACAGAATGTATCACCATAGCAAGTCTGACGTTAAAAGTATTTCGTATGAATTTTTTAAGAGACAAATGTGTCGGAATCATACCCGCTAGCGGGTATAGGGGTCGTGCTAATCAAAGTGTTGTAGCGCTAATGTGGCTAGATAAAATAAACGCAGAAGAAGCAAACGGTGCGTTAGAGTATAAATGTTCGCGAAATGGTGAAAAGCAAATTTTGGGTCGTTATGTCGACGGTTTTTACGAGAACACCGTCTATCAATTTCACGGATGCTATTTTCACGGGTGCGTGAAATGTTATTATCCCTACGAAACGAATCGTTTAAATAATACGAAATTTACGCATCTTTACGCGGCGACAAAAAAATTCACGCATGACATGGAAAAAGCCGGTTATAAAGTAATAGAAAAATGGGAATGTGATTTTCAAGAAGAATGTAAATTCACGAAAAAAAATATAATTGAAAAAAAGATTTTTTACAGCGCTTATCTCCCGTTAGAAGTAAGAGATGCGCTTTACGGTGGTCGAACATCGCCTGTTTGCTTATTTAAAAACACAAACATGGATGAAAAAATTAATTACGATGATTTCACATCTTTATACCCCTACGTTCAAAAAGCCAACAAATTCCCCGTCGGTCATCCAACGATATATATTAAAGAAGAATGTGAGCGTGTGAAAATAGCTGAAGTATTCGGTTTAGTAAAATGCCGTATTTTACCGCCGCAACACTTGTATTTTCCCGTTTTACCCGTACGTCTTAACGACCGGTTAATATTTCCTTTGTGTCACGCGTGCGCCAGCAGAATTCAATTAACACCGTGTACGCATAACGAAGATGAACGGTGTATTTCGGGTACCTGGTCTAGCGTAGAAGTAAATAAAGCTATTGAAAAAGGTTACAGAATCATTGAAACTTATGAAATTTACCATTACCCGCGTCAGGAAAGAATTTTTCAAGAGTTTGTAAATTGTTTTTTAAAAATAAAACAGGAGGCGAGCGGTTTTCCCGACGAATGTTATGACGACGATAAAAATTTAATCGATTCCGAAGTTGATAAATATATCGCTGACTACTATAGAAACGAGGGTATTTTATTAGAAAAAGAGAAGATAGAATATAACCCGGGTTTACGAGCTACAGCGAAAAATATATTAAATTCACTTTGGGGTAAATTTGCACAAAACGATAATAATACAAAAGTCGATTTTTTATCCGATTACCACGAATTATTAAGACTAGCGAACGATCCGAATGTAAATTTAACTTCGACTGATTTTGTTAACGAAAACACCTTGCGTGTCACTTATCAAAAAACCGATGTCGTTGCTACCCCGTTAAGAACCGGTAACGTAGTTATTGCGAGTTTTGTCACAGCCTACGCGCGCTTGAAATTGTACGAGTTGATCGATAGCTTAGGCGAACGTGTTTTGTATTTTGACACCGACTCCGTAATTTACACGAGTAAAACTAGCGACGTAACGGTTAAGAGAGGGAATTATCTGGGTGATTTAACAAACGAGTTAAAAAGAAATGAATGGATCACTCAATTTTGCGCAACAGGTCCGAAATCGTATTCGTACCGAACAAATTTAGATAACGAAATTGTGCACATAAAGGGTTTTAGTTTAACCAATGAAAAAATAAAAAAACAGTTAAATTTTGAATCATTAAAAAATTGCGTCGAAGATAAATCGCAGCTGATTAAAATTAAATATACAGATAAAATAACACGCGATAAAATCAACCATATTTTCACCGCAGACGAAGAGAAAAAATTCACTTTCACTTTTAACAAACGTGTAGCTAAAAATAATTTTTACACCGTTCCTTATGGTTTTTTGTAGAGAGTTCAATTAAATGGTGCTGTAATACCCTTTCAACATCCGTTTATGTTAACATTATGCGGACCGTCGCAGTGTGGTAAAACATTTTGGCTTTACAAATTAATACAATCCATCGAGAGCATGATAACACCTTTAATCGATAAAGTTTTGTTTCTATACACGTCTTATCAACCCCTGTACAGTGAGATCGAACGCGTGGGGAAAGAAAAAAATCTGGAAATTGAATTTATTGAGTGTACTAAAGGGATCCCGAAGGCAGCTGATTTACAAACTAATTTAAACGATAATACTTTAGTAATTTTAGACGATCTTATGACCGTTGCTGCTTCTTCGAAAAAAAATTTAACTAATTTGAATAACTTTGCGTGTCGTGACGCCCATCATAAAAATATTAGTGTTATTTTTGTATGTCAAAATTTAATGTACGGCGATGGTAAATTACGCAACTCACGTGTCAATAGTCAATATCATTTAATGTTTAAAAATTTAGCCGATGTTAGAAATATGTATACTATTGGCGATAATAAAAAAATAAATCGTGAAGTATTCACATCTATTTTAGATGATGTAAATAAAGACCCTTATGGTTATTTATTATTTGATAACGCGGCAAATAGTTATGAAAATACTCGCGTACGCACTAATATATTTCCCGGTGAAAATACATTAGTTTATAACGTGTAATTATTTTTTTCTTAATAAAAAAAATTTAAAAAAAATTGTTTGTTTGTTATTGTTCATTCTAATACAAGATGCGACGGCGAAAACAACGTCGTCAATTAGGGGGATTTTACGACGCTTTTCGTGCGAAACAAACAAATCAATTGAGATATTTATACCGCAAGAAAAAAAACCAAAGAGGTAGTGGTGTCAAACCGCGGAAACGAACAGTTGGTAAAATTCTGTATACCCCCGACTGGTGAAATGGGAAAAAAAGGGCAAAAAGGCGGTTTTGGTCTTCTTAGTTTATTCATGCCGAAATCACAGAAAAAAAAAATTTTTTTTAAACAAAAAGGTGGTCTTCCTTTAATGCCGAAATCAGTCAGAAGAAGATGGTTTGGACAAAAAGGGGGGTCAACTGTTTACGCACCCGGTATGCGTGGGTACTGGGGGAATTCCCCATACCCTATGCAAAGAGGTGAGGGGTTGAAAAAAAGACAAAGAGGAGGTGTTTTGAAAAAAAGACAAAGAGGAGTAAAAAAAAGACAAAAAGGAGGGCTTGGGGGGTTGCTAGCTATAGCGAGTGTGCTTGGTGGAATATTTTAATGTAAAAAAAAAAAAAAAATTTTTATTTAATAAAAGACTCTGTAAAACTACGACAACATTGTTGATTTTCTTCTTTACTTTTACATTTTTTAACTATTAATTTATCGATTATATCACCAAATCTAATATCGATTTTTTTTTTTAAATTTATTTCGTTATTTATTTTTATTTTATTGTTTTTCCATTTCCACCAGTGATTAGCATTTTCTATGTTTTTGCATTTTTCGTATAAATATAATAAACTCCAATAACCACAAGTATACGTTATTTTTGATTGTAATTGACGTTTCTGTACGTAAATAAATTTCTTTTGTGTTTTTTTTGCATATTTCAACCAATAATCGCGACGATAAAAATCGACTGACTTTGCAAAACTATCGAAAAAATACATTTTATCCCCGCTCAACCAAATAGCTACCCAATGGCGACCATCGGCGTCACTTTCATCCGTATTCCATATCCAACAACAATTTTTTGTTATATTTTTAGGCAATACGTCTGCTGGAAAAGCGCCCAAAAAATATTTTTTTAACATAACATTTTCAGACGCTAGCTTTTCAATTTCGTTAGTGTACAGAAAACGTTTTAAAAAACATACGAATTTACATTTTTTTCCATCCCTCATTTTTTTTTTTAAGCAGATAATCTACCACGAGCTTTTGCACGTAGTTGAGCAAATTCCAAATTGGGATTAGCGTGATAATATTGTTTTTTTTTCGGTATATCGAAAATTGAACTTCCTTTTTGTTTTTTTACCGGTATATCGAAAATGTCTGCTGCTGATGAACTTCCTGTTGAACCTTCTGTCTCACCCTCCGTTGTATCGCCGGATTCGTATTGTTTTGTAGTGTAGTGTTTTCTCAATACAACATTTTTAATGATGCTAGCAGGCATATTTTTTTTTTTTTTTAAGTATTTTAAAGCAACTCTTCGTTCATTAATGTTTAACATAAATTGTTTACTCGCGTTGTGTGATAAATCATATATTAAATCTGCACGATTAATGCTTTTATTACCCATTTGAAGAGTGTTGCTTTTCAGTCCTTTTTTATTTAAAAATTCTATTATTTTTCTTTCACCAGGTGTTTTTGTTTCTTGACTTTCTTCCGTATTTTTTTCTTTTTTTGTTTCATCATCATCATCCCCTCCAGTACCCGTTAAATTGTCGGCTTTACGTTTGAGAGCATTTTTTTGTTTTAAAAAACTCACTACGCTTTCACCGGCGTGTTTGTTTTGTTTAACAGCGTTTTCCATCGCTTCCTTTTTTTCTTCCAACTGAAATTCATCTTGTTTTTTTATTCCTTGAAGTAGTTTCTTATTTTCATGATCGTTTTTTAAATATTCAAACATCTCGTTCAATTTAACAGCATCAACTAATTGTAATTTATTCATTTTCTTTTTCAAATTTACTTAAAAATTTAACCGCTCTTTCAAATACAAGGCTAAGACAATGATCCTCGCATAACATGATCTTAAGATCATTTGAATTAATTTTTCCGCATGCCATTTTTTTAAGTAAATACAAATAATCGTCGCTGCATTTTATCGGAATTCTTTTTTCCACAATATTTTTGGCTAAAAGTAATATCTTTTTTTTTAAATTTTCATCGTATAATTTATGTTTTTTAATCATATTTACTTTAAAAAATTCTCTAAGCGAAGGGATGAATTTTTTTTTATTTTTTTCTTTTTTTTTTTTCAACAACTGATGATATAATATTAATGATTTTAACATGCCTGTCTCATTTTCATCATCATCATCATCATCATCATCATCATCATCATCATCATTATTATCATCATCATCATCATCATCATCATCATCATCACTTTCAGACATCAACTCATTTTCTGAAAAACCAGATGATTCGTGTTTTTCTATTTTTTTCTTTTTTTTTCTTTTTTCATTTTCTTCTTTTTCTTCTTCTTCTTCTTCTTTCTTCTTCTTCTTCTTCTTCTTCTTCTTCTTCTTCTTCTTCTTCTTCTTCTTCTTCTTCTTCTTCTTCTTTTTTTTTTTTTTTTTCTTCTTCTTTTTCTTTCTTTTTTACATCCATTTTTTCAAGCAAAATTCGACGCTACTGGATGAACTATAATATGTTCTTTATTTAAATGTATTTTTTTATCAATTATATTTCCTGGTTGTATAGTTTTAATTATTTTTTTTTTTTTCCCGTTAGTTTTTTCCATGGTGAGAATTAAAAACGGAATGAGTATGTTTTTTTATATCTCATAAATTTATACATCATATAACAAACGCGCTGGTGTTTTCATACCGACTTTTATTTCATTACGAAATTCGCCAATGTAGAAAATGTTTCCCGCTTGTGTATCGGCTGAGAAATTCATGTGAACGTTAACAACACCACTGGGTCGATTCGGTAGCACTTTCAAATGTGTGTCGGAATTTGTAGTTAAATCGAAAGCTAAAACCGCATATCCATTTATAAATTGTTCGTAAGTTATCGGCATTTCAGAATGATCTCTATTAAGAACATTGCGTAATTGCTCGTATGCTTCAACTGAATTTTCTATCGTTCCAATAGACACGCTATTTACTGTGACGTTTACATTTGAATAATTCTCCCATGCAAAACTAAACACATTCGTCCCCATGGTACCAGCAAAATTGTTACGTCTCAGATACACGATAAATAAACGAACAGGACATGAGCCATTAAACACGTCGTTTTCTATATGCGTTCTTCGAACGGCAGCTATTGACGACGTCACCGTGCGGAATGTTGTCGAATAATATCGCGCTTCTTGCGAATCAGTGACAAACGCTGTATTTAAAGCGTTACTCAACTGATCTTTGGGTTTGTAAACAGGCACGCGTATATGAAAATCTTCTATTGACATTCTCATAGCAGCAAAAGCTGCATCCCCGTGATTCGCACCCATGAAAAGGAGCGCGTAGGGTGCTCTTACGTATTTTAGTTCCAGTTTAAAAGCGGACGGCATAAAAACTTCACCGCCCAATTCGCTGAAACACGGAAGATCAATTTTATCAATAAGTTGTACTTCGGCGATATTGTTTGTAAGATTACGTCTCGCCACACCCCCCAGGTTATTTCCTTGAGGGGTATTCATATGTGAATGGGTATCAAAATAACCGCAATTTATTTGTTGTGAATCTTTATACATTTTAGGCGTTTCACGGGTAAGAATTTTCAAATACGCCGATAGGAAATTAAAATTAGAAGCAGGCGTGATTAAACATTCATTAATCTTCAATTCTGCAGAGCGCCACATAGTACGACCAGGAAAGGGGGGTGGTGAAAAAACAGAGTTGACCTGAAGACCAGCAGCACCGTCTCGTAGTGATATTTTCATATGCATTCTTGCATCACTTGTTTTTATTAACCCCACATTATTGCCCTGTCGTTTAAATGTGTACGCATCTGCATAAGGCGTATTGGGAATAGGATGTATCACATCAGTACGCTTTTCCGTAAAAAGATCGTTAAAAGGTGATGATTTAAATAACTGTAAAGGTTTTGAATATAATGTCTCGTGTTGATCGACTTCTTGTTCATGACCATCGTGGGTAGACATATTTTTTTTGTTAAATGTTAATTTTAAGAATTCCCTTTGTCGTGTCCAATAACTTCGGCAAAAACATACCAAGTGCCATACCCGCCCCAAAACCCCGGCCTTTTTGTTGTTTTCTTTTTGGTTTTCTTCGTCTTTTTATTTTTTTTCTATTGCGTGCCATACTATCAGCGAATAAAAACCCGAACGAAATGATTTTTTTATAAAACAACACACGATATTTATAATATCAAATTAAATATTTTTTTTTTATTTTTTTTTGAAAAAAATTTATTTTTTAATTTTTTTTATCTATTTAAAATACGTAAAAGTTCAGGATGTAATGTATCTTTTTTTCTTTTTTTTGCAGGTTTTACATAATTTTTTTCATGTTGTTCATCCATATTAGGGGGTAGCCCCACGCGCCCATTGAGTAAAATTTCTCCTTTAGTTTGTTTTGTTTCTTGTTTGATTACAAAATAATTTCGATTATATCCCCCGCCATTTCTTCTTCCATATAATAATTCCAAATAGTCTTTTTCATCTAATTGTGATGTTTTCTTCTTCTTGGTAGTCATTTTTTTCTCTTTTCATAATACTCCCCCTCTTCAAACAAATTCAAAGTGAGCGTAATTTCCTCATCACGCAATCTTTTATTCCCATCTTTTTCATATACAATAAAAAATTGAACTTTTTTTTCCATAGTATTTGATAATAACATTAACGGTAATTTTTTTTTAGATACTGTTTTTTTAGGGTTTTTTTCATCGTGAAAGAATAATAAACGTTTAGACAATAACATATGCTGATCAGCTGGGCTCACTATTCCGGCAAACGAATGATTTGTATATGTTAAATTTTCAATTTTTTTAACATCCTTATTTGTCTGAATATTAGAAAAATCTAATTTTCTGCGGTATAATAAACGAAAATTTCCTCGAGTATTTTTACATTCTATAGAATTTAAATTCCATAATACGTTCTTATCACCATATGAATAAGACAAAAAAGGAAATGAAATTTCTTTGCTTTCTATTACCAATGCATTTTCTACCGCTTTAAAATGGAGTTTAAGCATAATGAACTACACCTTCGATGCTAACAGTTCCCGAATCAAAGGGTACTTTAACACCTACACTATCTTTTAACGCTATATGTAACGAAGAAATAGACGCTTTTTTAAATTTTCTTCTAACCGGTACAGTTGGTGCGTAAATAATTAGTTCACCATTCCCTTTTCCCTGTTCGCTCCAACGAATCGGTACTGTGCAAATAAGTTCAGCAGACGAATCACCGATAAAACTTCTTTCAAGTTCATCACAATAAATAAACATTTTATCTAGACCATCAGATATGTCGGGTAAATGATCTGCTACACGCGTAAATGTTGTATCATAAACTACACCCTTTTTGATTTTAAATTCAAAGTATTCATCCACAAACCCTAGCATAAAAGCTAATTTTTTAGAAATTCTCAAAAATAAATAAACATAATATTCCGCATTTGTACCGTTTATTAACGCAGTTGACATATGATAATAATTAGAATCTTCCCCATCATATCCTTTTGGCTTTCCGTTCACAGTAATTGTAGAGTTTTCTTGATTTACCCAATATTCGGTTGCTACATTCGCGGTTATTTTTACTTTACCGGATGTTGTTAACGTAAATGTTACCTCGTATTCATTAAAAGCGTTATTTAAATACTGCAATAAATTTTCTAAAGTATAGTAACCCTGTGGAATAATGAAATTATCGCTTTTCACCTCCAAACTGCAATTCACGTTTTTATCATCTGCTTTACTATATTTCCAATGATAAAAGTCAATTTCAAAATTAAACCAACAAGAGTCATCAGCGATATTTTTTGTCGTTCCCGGGTAAGAAATTTCTGTTAATTCAAAAAACGCATCGTGATTTATTGCATCGATCGGTTCGGCTAATTTCATTTCAAATTGATTCGTATAATTAACCTCTCCATCTTCTGCAACAGTATTGCTTAAAATTTGCAAATTCATATTGTTTGTAATTCTTCGCGATAAAATATCCCCGTGATTTTTTCACCGTTTAAATCCACCAATTCATACGTCACGGGATCCGTTACAAATACTTTTTTGATTTTAAATTTTTCGTCCGTCCAACGACGTAGACTGCTTTTCTCAAAAATATTCGTTTTTCCACGCGCTATTCGCACAAGCGTTCCTTCTTTCAACACGCTTTTAGTAAAAGTGACGGGCGAGATCATCTTACGTAGTAATATATTTTTAATTTTTTTTTGTTTTTTATCTTCACGATAAAGCTCATGGGGTGTGGCACCACCCAAACTTTTATGCGGTGAATTATTATATCTTTCGAGAATTATGCGAAAATAAGAATAATAATCAAAACTACCCGTCAACGTTAAAACACGACGAACCATTGTTTTTAAAGTTTGAATTACTCTTTCGACGTGTGAGGCTTTAATTTCTCGATTGAACGTGTGAAAAACTTCAAAACCATATTTTTTACTCAAAGTTTTACGAATTATTTGAAATTCCGATCCTTCGTCACACTGAATTTTCTTAGGCGCTCCATCTTTTTTTAAAATTTTTTCCATTTTTTCCGCTGTATTTTTTGCCGTTTTCTTCTTTAAAAACTCCACCCACGCATAACGCGAATAGACATCAATACACACAAGCCAATAACGAAATTGACGATTAAATCTCGCCAAATCTTTATTTTCTGCTAAATCAATTTCCCACTGTTCATTCTTTTCACTCACATGTATATTTAAACGTCTATATTTTTTTCTAGTCAGTTTATGTTGTTTATATTTTTCTAATTGTTCCAATTCTAACGTTTCTCCTTTTAGAAGTCGCGATGCTTTTTTAATGAAATCTTCAGTAAATACAGTTTTTTTTTTCCTCGCCATCTCTTTCTTTCTGAAAAAATAATTATAAACAAAAAAATACTTTAACGTAATTGTTCAACCATACGTCTGATCTCTTCAAAACCCTCTGTGTTTATAAGACTGACAAAATCTACTTTATCAGCTGCTTTTAACCCCCCATTCATTTCATCATTATATCTACAAATACAATCTTCTACGCTTAGACTTTTATCGATACTGCAAAAATAAATTAATTCAGCGGCGGCGAACATATTTATGGGTATTTCATTCTTCTTCCTCTTCGACTCACATGCGATAATTTGTTCTTCGTTTTTTTTCTTCTTCGATGTTGCTGTTGTGCTTGTTGATTTATTAGTAGCAGTAGGCGCCTTTCTTTTTTTCCCACCAGCATTCCCGCACACGTCGTGATGAAAACGGCTCAACTGGGTAGCGATCTCTGCTAGCGAATCGTTTTTCTTAAAAGAAAAACCCCCCCATTCGTCTTCCCACGACACGGTTTCTTCTTCTTCTGATACACCAGGAATAACCACTGGTGTTTCTTCACCATCGTCATCGAATGTTAAATCTTCTTCGGGAACGACCTGTACTTTTCTTTGCAAAACTAATTCGCCGGTTCCAAATTCGCTACTACGCAACACCAGACGCATCTCGTCATTTTTGTAATTTCGATAAGTCGAAATCACAATAAGAACATGTTCACTCCAATTGAAGTAACCATTAGCTTGCTGTATAACGTTAACCAACGGGGGGATCGAATCCATCTCCAGCTCCATCATCGACTGCATTGTAAATTTTACACACGCTTTACTCGTCGGGAATACTTTCGCTAAAATCGCTTTATTATTCTTCTTTTGAAGAGCCACCACTTTTTGCGTTAAATCCGCGTACTTTTGAAGTACGCGCTCGTTAGTCACATGTTGTTTTAAATATAATTCCATACCGTTTGTGATAAGAAAGAAAATTTTAGCGTTTGTTTGGGAGCTCGTGTCTCCCGAGTTGCTGATGGTATTTTAATGATAATAATCAAATCTTTGCTTTGCTTTTTATAATATTTTTTAATTAACGTATAAAATAATGATTTTTAATATATTCATCGACTTCATTTGTAAAATCATGCGATCTACTCAACCCCCAATAATATTTATGCGGAAGAGTCGGTTCGCCCACGGGTTCAAAAATAACTTTATCACAACCTTTTCTAAAATAATCTTTTTCCAAACCAATTATTTTAAAATCATATGACGAATTAATTAACAGGTATAATTGCTCAGACTGAATCGGTTTTGCATAAATTTCACCCGTGTTAATTTTACGGAGAATATCGATATTAACACACAGTTTCATTAAAGTTCTTTTTATTTTTTTTTACAGATATTTAAATTATTTCTAATTAAAAAAAAACAAACAAACTACTGTTCAACTAAGCTGAGTGATAATGTTTTGATCGTTGGGTAATATAAAATTTATATACCGAATTTTACAATAACTTGAGTCCGTAGTACGTATACGAATGGCAGAGGAGAACTTCTTTGTTTTCAAATCAACATATCCATAACCCCGCCAATCGTCCAATACCGTATGTACATAATCACGAGAATATTTTCTATAATTTCTGTCTTTTTTTTTAAAAACGTAAACAGAGTCTTTTAATTTATCTAAATGAGTTGCGCACTTTTTTTTACAATTCTTATACATGCAAATTTCGCGTGTTCTATACATATAATTACAATAAAAATAATTTTCCCCATCACCCTCAATTTTATCCAATTCCCATTCTAAAAATTTCTCAATAAACGTTGTTATCGTCACAATTGAATACTCTGTTTTTTTTTCAGTCAATAACACGCGCGAGGGATTATGATCTTCACAATAAAATAGAAATAATATCACTAACGTATATAACAAGTCGACATCAAAACTAGCGTAGGATATAAACACGCTCATAAAAATATCAGGTGCAATAGTGAATAAATAATACGCTGCCATAAAAATTCTTTCGTTATACTTTAAATTAATCGTGAGTAAGAATTCCCGTAGGGAGTCATTTAACGGGTAGACTACTTCGTCCGTCACACTATTTACACAATATAATTTATGCCGATACAACGCTTTGAAACATCCTGGGTAACTTAACACGTCAAAAGAAATATGCATGAAATAAGAATGTCTAGAGTAAAAATTAACATTGCCGCCACGTTGTCGCTTCAACATCACAGTACCGTCTCCCAATGTTCGATATACGCGCCATTCACGACCAGCGACCTTGGGTAATAAATATTCCCATCCATTTTCTAATATAACATAATCCCTATCCGTATCCTTGTACAAGTATGCAGCGCTATGAAATAAATAGTCTATGTCATCACAATCTTCTTCTTTTTCTTCACGCGGTGATCTTCTCTTAATTCCCGATATATAATTTCCCTCGTAGTGATCTAACACACCGCACAACCAGTACAACAACCCCATATAACGTGATGAAAAACGCCTCATTTCCGGTACTATGCAAAGCAACATTTTTAGGGAAATGATGGTAGTTGCACGATCAGTTTCAACGCTGTTGATTTTCACACGACCGGTATGATCGCGTTTCGACATCGTTTGAATCACAAATCTTTTTTTCTTGTTTTTAAATATTTTTTTCAAATGTAAATTTTAACAATATAAAATAAAGCCGCAAACGCGAGATTTCAAACATAACAAACCAAGCAACCAAAATGGCTAATCGTGGACATAGTCGCACTATTATTGAGCATAGACACCCGTCTATTGCGTACCGTTCAATAGTGGGTACCGCGTGGTGGAGTTTTTTAAGCAAACAAAATGCATCGATGGGGGCATTTAACAACGCTAAACTGGCTTTCTATAAATCGTTGTTAGACAAATTACGATATCAACATAATGTCGATTTTTATGTCGATTCTTGCGGGTATGGTATGGTGGGCGATTCGCAAGAGCAAAAAAACCAGCGTCACGAAAAGTATATGTTGTTAACCCACGTCGAAACTTTTATCACTGGTTTCGAGGCATCGTTATTATGGTGTGATGTGTGGGATACTACAGTCAGCGCCAACGAATTTGCAAACATCGTGCACAATGTACATCCCGAAACTCGAGACTACATTAAACCACAACAAGCAGCAGCAGAATGTTGTTTTGAACACGTTTCTTGCAAAATTAAAGATAAAAAACAACATTGAATGAAGACGAACAAATATTTATTTCTCACATGTAACTACTAAAAAAAATTCACGATAGTTTGTTATATATACTTTAGTTCACGATAGTTCTTAAACGACTTTCTCTAATGTTTATGAATTAAAATGTTTCTCTTTTAAGCAGTGTTCTTCAATCTTTGTCCATCAAATGTGGCGCAATTGGTTCCCGATTATGATAGTCCTGCTGCGGCTTCTTTTCTTCGTAAACTTCCTCCCTCAGGAAATAGATCTCCTTGAAATTCTTTGCCTCACGGGACTTTTTGACCAGATATCGCTGCTCGCCGTTCGCTCTCTTCCAACTTGTTTTCTGCACCCACCACTCGTTGCCCACAACCCAGTCTTCAACGACCACATCGTTTTTCATCGTGGTGACATTGTAGTAACAGGCCATCGTGTGCTTGCTTGCTAATGTTTTCGACGTTGATGTTATATAGATAGATATTTTCAACGTCGTCAGCGAGTTTTATAATTTCTAAATTTTTTACCCACTTAAGAATGTTTATTTTTTCTGGTTTCTAGATCACGTTCCGACACTTATCGTTACTACGCGACAAAACAAACACTTGGTCGGTCTACACGTCAAAACAAACAAAAACGTTTGTTCTCACACTAAAATACAAGTGCATGTTTGTTGCGCTGGATCTTTCCACATTTCCTGTGTCGTATATCTGTCTACATGTAGTTTTAATTCCAAAATCAAACCGGGATCAACAACTGTTGTCCAATAATGAACGTACTTCATTCTTTTCTTAACTTGACTAGATAAATTAATCACGTTAAAATAAACCACAGCTTCACCCGTTTTAAAAAAATCTTCTTTCACATTAATAACTTTCAAATATGTAGCATGACACTCCCTCAACTCGGGATATATTTGTTTGAGAGTGATATATTTTCTTCTTATAATGTGGGGGTTGTCCATCGTCGTCATCAGGCTGCTCTTATCTTATCTTTTCTTTTATTCAGACGTTTTATAACCGAAGAAAATACCCTTTTAAATTCTTCACTACTTTCCATACGTGTTATATCTGCATGCAACTGCTCTAGAGTGTGTTCATTTGCAATGAATTCATCGTCTGTATCTGAATAATTATCGTAACTAGATTTCTCATACTCCTCCTTCCTCTCCATAGCCTTTCGAATACTAAAAAATAATAATTCTTAGGAAGAATAATTTCCCCTTCACCCCTAAGAATTACAAATTTTTCCGTATTTTTTTTTACACCCAGAATCAATTAAAACACACACACAAAAAAATTTTTCCCAGTTTTTTTTTTCTATGAATAAATAATCCCTTTTTTTTCCGGTTTCGAAAAGGAAATGTTGAATGAATGAATCCCTCTTTTCCGGTTTCGAATGTCTAATCATATTCAGTTTCGAAAAGGAAACTGTTGAATGAATAAATTATCCCTTTTCCGGTTTCGAATGTCAATCAAAGGGAATTATGTTGGATAAATAAAAAAAAAAACCCTTTCCGGTTTCGAATGCCAATCAATTTCATCCCGGTTTCGGTTTCGTTTATTATTTTAATTCTTTGATTACATCACAATGCATTTTTGTAATAACCCACCCCTTTTTTTTTTCCATATCTTCGGCGGTGTCATATGCTGTGTGTTTACATAGTTCCTATAATCACAAGTATTTCTAAACTTATCAACTAGTGTCCAATAATATATATATCCCATTCGTGGTATTTCTGAATTATAAGATAAATTAACAGCGTCAAAAAAAATAACGTCTTCCATATAATGAAAATAATCATGTAATACATCGACGACTTTAAGATAAGTCGCACAACATTCTTTTAACATAGGATATATATGATCAAATTCAATAAACTTTCGTTTACTAAGTCCTCTTGAGACGTCATTCTCCATCGAGAATTTGCTTTAGCAATATATTTCTTCGTAAGTCCTTCAAATAGTCTTTATGAATTTTTTCACGCACTTTCTCTCTTTCGCGCAATATCGCGTCAATATGCAGCCACACAGCAGTATGTAAATAAACGTCTCCTTCGAAGTTATTCTCCCGTAGCTTCTGACAAAAAAATTCCGCCGTTTCACCTATCAATTTATCAAGAAGCAACGTCGTCGTACACCCGCCATCCGTACCCTCTGACATCTCTCGAGCAATGAAGCAACAAATGAGATTTCTAATCTTTTTATTAGTACAACGAATCCAAACAGGTTAACAAATAAAAAATCTCCGCAAACCCAACTAAAAATACGTTTCTATCACAATAATTACCACAAAGAAAAAAATAATAAAAAGTTAGAAAGAACAGTTTTTCACAAATGAAAAATAAAAACATGTTCGTTATACGTTTTTTTATTAGCATATATACGAGAAGTTCATCCATTACGTTCAGATGTCTGTTCATCGTCTAACGACGCAACCCACCGAAATGTTTTCCGCCTGAAAGTTCAATTGGCCGATATCAATCCCGTGTTCGACGCACTTCTTATCCACACGTGTTTTTGACGTAGCGTTAGCTATCGCCGTCTCTTCTTTAAGAATCTGTAAAATTCGCGGAGGTACTGTTGTTATTCGCAGCCCTTCTTCATTCTCTAAAACTTTGCAAATATCTTGTTCACAACCTTTCCTGCTATAAAACGAAACGACGTTCCAGTTCTCGGGAGATTCGCCAATATCTAGCAACCTTTTGTCAATGCTTGATACTAACTCTTTGTTAATAATCACTATTTCGTCGCCCACAATCGTTTCAACAACGTTTCTAAGCTTGTCTTGTTTATCTTGTTGCATTCTTAAATCTTCGAGGCTGCACATCCATGCTGCTCCTTAAATAAATAAACTAAACACACATCACACTTCAAAAAAATTATTTATTTATTTAATTAACATAATTAGACACACAAAAAAATGAATTAACAATTACACGGTGAGAAGTTAAATTGTTTAAGATCGTTCCAATTCGATATATAAATTACGTTACGTACATATCCCTTATAATTGCAAAAATCGAATAATTGTTGTTCCTTAAATTTAACGCTACATGTCTTCACCAACGACAAACATTTCCTAATCAAAAAATAACGTTCTTTCCATTGTGTTGGTGCTGGATCATCTATCCACTGACACGCTTTCATCATTACCATCGCTATTTCTCGAAGATCTCTTTCTTCGTTCGTGGGTAGAAACGTATAGATGTGGGGGAGAATCCTCAGCATCGGAATTATGTCAGATTGAAAACTAATTAAATATTCCATTAGGAGATTAGAATCAGCATTGGTGATAGAATTACACTTTTCCATACGATATTCTGTCATGTAAATTCGTGTAGAAAGACTGCTCAGCAATTCATTCAACCTCTTCTCTAAGTCGCCTTGCTTAAGCTGTTCAGGTTGAAAATTCATTTTTGGTTATTTTTATGGTTATACGAAGAATATATGTTCTCGTTAAATAGTTTTCTGCAGAAAATTGTCAAGGGTTTATTATTAATTCTCGGTAGAGATCGTAAACACATGGAATGTTTTCTTATAATACAACAATGAAGAGGACAACGTATACACCATTTATAATAGTTTTTTATCGACGAGGCGTGTAACTTCAAACAATTTTCATTCACCACGTATACGCGAACAGAATCACTTCGACCAATTTTCATTGCTTTCCTCAAAAGCTTTCATATAAGCAAGGATTTGCGTATTCCACTTCGTAATAGATTGTGTGTCTTTAATTTCTTCAAATCGTTTAACATCCACACCCCAATAACGATGCTCATAAGGGATAGTACATTCCTCATCGGTATATATAGGTAGAAGAACTTTACGTGACTCGTTGTCGCTATTTGAAAGTGGTTCACTTACCCTTACTCCTTTAACACGTAGTTGCTGACTACCGCATATTAATAAGGGTATTACTTCGTCGAGCATCATCACTAGAGCACCATAATACTTGTATACGGGTACGAATCGGTAAGGCATTTTTTCCCACGTCTTGTTATACCATTACAATGCGCTATAAAAAAAATTATAAAACAAAAAATAAGAAAAGGAGGAGGAAAATATGTTGTACTGGTATAAAAAGTAAAAAAACACGACAGAAAGGTGGACTGTTCAACATAAAAAAAACGAATCAAAAGGGTGGTGTAAAATTTGATTTTTGGTAAAAAATTAAAAAAAAAAAAAAAAAAAAGCCAAATTCTTTTAAAAAAAATACTTTAAATACATTAACACAAGAATTACTAATCACACGTTTTTTTTTTCTTTGTTCAAACATAATCGTAAAAGGTAAATCAATGCGTCAGAAAGGTGGATTCTTCTTCAACATGAAAACATTTAACAACGATTTTTTCGAAGGGAAATAATTAATCAAAACGGAAACAGCAGTTGTTCAACATGTCTCTAAAGAGTAAACAAACAAAAATTAAATATTCTAGAAAAAAAACTAAAACTCAAAAAGGCGGTTGGTGGTCAAAAGTTAAAAAAAAATATTTTCAGAAAGGTGGGCGAAAAAGATCCGGTTTTTACAGAAAAATTAAAAGAAATGTACCACCACCACAAAAAGGTGGCGCACCCTGGTGGCATTTTGACTGGTGATAAAAAACTAAAAAAAATGTATTTTTACTATTAATAAACATTCTTTTCAAAACATTTTGTTTTCTATGTTTTTTTTATTCTAATTTAAAAAATAATATTACTAAATAATCATACGTATAAGAATTCACAATCACTTCAACTTGCCTCTCGACAGCGTTACATCGGGTGCTCCCGTCTCTCTCTCTCTCTCTCTGTGAAACGAAGAAGAAGAAACAAGTTGTGTTTTTATTGCTGAAATGTAGTCTGAAACGTTTCACCGTCACAGACCGCATTCCAGCACTATAAAACATGATGATGTGAACAAGAAACTCGTCGAGCATCCTTTACTACGTAAATACAAAGAAAGGACATCCTTTTAGCATTCAACCACAATAATATCATCGGTTATTATTGTGTTTGAATGCTGCAAGGATGATAAACATACAACAACAATCACACAACACACGCACGCAGAACAATAAACCACAAGAAACACACACACACACACACCATACAACACACACCTCATCGCCCGCCGCACCAACCCACAACACCCACCCCAAAAAAACACACACACACCACCCCACCCCCAAAAACGCACACACAACCCTCCTAAAAAATAATATGCTAATGAGATGAGCCAACACCCACTCTCGAACACCCCCCGGCCAAAATTATGCTAATTTCATACATGCTCGACGCTCATTGGCTAATGAAAAAAATACTGCAATCTGATTGGTTAAAAACTAGTGCCAGGCCCCAACACATTAAAAAAAATAGTCATTGTTCCATGACTACTGAGAGTAGGCAAGAGAAACAGAAAGAGTATAAAGATATGAAATGTAAGAGAGATAGACCATTTGTAAAGCATGACAGAGTTAGGGTACGAAACACAAGAGCCAATTCTAAGACAGAAAAGTGGCTGCTAGGTACTGTAGTTAAAGTTTGTGGACCTAGGACTTATGTCGTTAGAACTGGCCACAGAACTAGATATGTTCATACTGATCACATGATCAAGGCACATGATGATAAAGTAGAAGATGATGATAGTGAACTAGAAGAGATCATTGTGCCTGAACCAGGTAGCCATACGGGCACAGATGATAATGTAGATAGATCTGATAGTAGTGCTCAATCACATATTAGTTTTTCTGATCAGAATACAAACCCTGTGGTATTCCCAGAGGTTGTAGGTACTCCACAACCAGTTCTTAGGAGATCTCAAAGAGTTAGGAAACCAGTTGATAGATTTATTGATAGATTTAATGTTTAAGTTGTTTATGTGTTTCTTTATTAGTTTATTATTTCGTTGCTAGTTGTTAAAAGAGTACATTCCCATTTAAGGGGAAAGCAGTGTAATATATCTATATATAACCATGATG
Source organism: Corallium rubrum (assembly GCA_964035015.1). Lineage (NCBI taxonomy): Eukaryota > Metazoa > Cnidaria > Anthozoa > Scleralcyonacea > Coralliidae > Corallium > Corallium rubrum. The sequence continues at coordinate 117,616 of CAXIUP010000027.1, forward strand.
CTATTGTTATGTACTATCCATGATGCTTTGTAAATAAATACGCAGTTGAGTTTGAGCATTCAATGGTGTCTCTTCCTTGATCTACGAACCATCAAGTATTACTAAAATATACTACAATGTTCAAGTTCAGAGCAACACGGGACGACTGCTTTGCTTTATAAAAAGGAAATATATTATGATTGTATCGGCAAATTACCAAAACCAACTGTAGCCCTTAATATAAAGGACTTTATAGTAGCTACCAGATCCAAAACCATTATAAAACTTTACAAGTTTACCTTCTTGTCGCCTTTTTTCGAGGTGTTGTGTTCAAATTTAGGTGTATCCACGCCACGTTTCTTGTTTGTTTGTCATTGTGGCTGATGCGAATTATGACATGCGAAACTTTACGCGCGCTGATTGGATGACCGAAAACATTAGCCAATCGTCGTAAAACATTAGGACTCATTTCATTGCTCCACCAAAAACCCATCTGTCGTCAAAGCGGAACTTCAAAGCCGTAGTGTGCTTTCAAAAAACTCCAAATTTTTATATTGAAATCCCGAATTACGGATGGCAACCCCCCAAACCTTCAAAGTAAACACTATTCGATGCGATCTAGCGTGGTTGCCTGCTTGTAACAAAGAATGCCATCAACAGTAATATTTTGGATGCTTGGCCGGCCATCTACTATATCCCATACAGTAAGCTGAAAGACTATATCACCATTAAATGTCATACACACATACATACACATACACACATACATACATACACATACACACACACACACACACACACACACACACACACACACCTTCTTCTTTACTAGCCGCTGCGTGCTTAATTTCCTGTTTTTCAATATCCCCGCCCTCCACTCTCACTTCTTCAAGCAAATGTTTTTTAATGTGAAATCCAACTCCTTTCGCCTTCGACATATCTACAGCGCAACGTTGTAGCACTAATGGCTCCGTGAATCTTGATGCGTTATCGATTCTTATTTTCTCTACCCGTGTTAAATTAGACATTTTTTTTCTCTGTAAAAAAAACACTTCGCTTAAATGGGATTTTCACCCTTTTTTTTTCAAAAAATAAATAAAAATCTATTAGAAGAGACATGAGTTATTTCAAATTTTTTATTAAAACTAACGTTTCGTTGCTAATCCTGCAACATCTTCAGAGTGAATAATTATTTACAAGGTTATCTCGACTTATATGCTAATATATTTACAATAACAGGAAATGAGTAATTCATTTATTTCCTTAGAATTGAAAGACTACATAAAATTCTTGGTGTTGTTATTGACTCTAACCTTTCTTGGAAAACACACATCGATAATATTGCTATAAAGATTACTAAAACCGTAGGAATTATCAGTAGACTGCGCCATTATATTCCAACTAAAACATTGCTTAGTATTTATAGTTCGCTGGTATCCCCCTACTTATCTTATGGTATTATCGTATGGGGCCAGGCGGCTGACAAATATTTAAATAAAATTTTGAAATTACAAAAACGTGCCCTTAGATTAATATATTTTGCTGATTATACAGCTCATGCTGTTCCTTTATTTATTACTTCCAATAATCTACCATTAAATATGATCTACTTTAAATCGATAGTGAATTTAATGCATGATGTATTTAATAATGTAACTCCACCTAAAATATCTAATCTATTCACGTCTATCGATGAGGTCCACACTCATGATACCCGATCCACATCAATTGGTAATTATTACACTAAATATTCAAGAACAAATCAGAAAAGAAAATCTTTTTCTCGAATAGGAATAGCATTCCACTCGAATTACGTAAATTATCAAAGAATAGTTTTAAGAAAAAAATTTAAAAATCCTTACTTAAAATTCTTCATGACGAGGATATTTATGTTGACACCTTCACATTAATTAGTAAAATTGTTAAAATAACATAATAAAAATATTTGTGATATTGAGTGCAGTATACAGGTTTCTCTTTTGCCATTATCAAATTTTAATTCAGTCGTATGAATAAGATGATGGTGAGCTACGGGGACTATTATTATCCCTTCAGCTATCATCACTTTATATTATTCTATTATTACTTTCAATTGTTACCTAATTTTCTTTATTATATTATATTTTCACTACCCGCCTAGATTAGCCTATGCTAGCTGCGGGTTTGTGTAATTAGTTGTATAATATTAATAATAATAATAAAATGTTGTTGTTGTTGTTGTTGTTGTTGTACCTTTATGCAATGCCATTTTAATGAAGAAGACGCAGTCAAGCAAAACTTCACAACCACCAACATCTACACTGGAGAACCATTGGTATTTATGGTGGACCCTTCAGTAAGTATTGTCATGCACTCATGTAAATAAAGTCTTTAAATTATACATACATGTATACATACATGTATACATACATGTATACATACATGTATACATACATGTATACATACATGTATACATACGTGTATACATACATGTATACATAGGTGCTAAATGTACTCTAGCTGTAAATGTACATAGGTGCATACATGTACACTAGCTGTAATCAAAAACTGAAACTTGCAAATTTAAAACACTTTCAAATTATCATATTGAACTTATTCTAATAGAAGATCTTTTACAACTTTTTCGTATTTTTCTTTGTTTTTAAAATATTTCAGTTTGTTTGATATGTAAATGAGCAGGGTACAGTATTTTCACACAAAGCAAAATCACTTATGAGATAAGACCCTGGATACAAGGTTGAATCACTGACACCTCCATGATGCTCAACATGAGATGTTCAGTGTCACCAGGAGTTTTTTGTGTGCACAATTTCAAGTAATTTAGCTTAACAAACTTAGAGATATAACAGATTTTGGTACGTGTGAAAATACTGTACCCTGCTCATGATGTCAGAGACCATCTCATTTACATATGACATGTATATATGGGGTTCCCCATGCAAATGTAACACCATTGCAGTCCTTTTCGTTTGACGCGTGCGATCGCACGCGAACGCGTTGGCACACGCGTGAACCCAACTGCGCGTGCTGTGAAAAGCCATGTTCAATTGTTCATTCACATTGCAATTGTGAAAATGTGTGAAAGTTTCAGTAATACTGTATGTCACATCTCACAACGTAACGTAAGGTCTCACAACGTAACGGAAGGTGTCACGACGTAACGTAACGTCACGTCTCACAGCGTAACGCAAGATCTCACAACGAAGGTCTTTGCAATGTAATGTATATCGTCTTTAAGCATAGGCGACTGTAACAGTTTTCACAGCGGAGTACGTTTTACATTTTACAGCTTAACTAAATAAATGCGTTAAAGCGAAAAATAAGTAAATAACGTCCTACAATGAATATCAAGCAACGCAGCTTTCTTTTTCAGATGTGTAGGAAATATCAAAGTTCTGTGCCATAATTGATAATTTTAAACGCACGTGCGATTCGCACGCGCAAAATTATTTACGCGTGTGAATTATCGCACACGTGTAATTTTGCTCCCGAAAAGGCGGGAATGCATCATGCATGTCTGACAGACTTAATAATAAAATTCAGAGTGATTAATTTCATTATAGTGTAAGTTTCAATCGTTTCTAGTACTTAGACAGTATAGATAGTAACAGAGAACAATTAACATCTAATGACTATCACATTTTCAATAGATTGAAAAAATATTGCACAGTGTTAATTAATTTAATATTCCTGATTTCAGCACAACTTTAAAAAGCTAAGAAACAACTTATTGAAAAGTTCAACCAATGGAAAAAGTCCTCGGTATTTCAAACTTGATGGAAAAGAGATTCTTTGGTCTCATTTAAAGGATTCATACATGTATGATGTTGAGTACAACCCAATCCAAACGTTTAACCCCCAGCATTTTGATCCTGGAAGTGCTGACAAAATGCGAAATTACCTTGCTGACGATGTTCTGGGAAAGAGAATGTTAGAAGTTGTGAAGGTAAATATAAAATCTCTGAGAATAACCCCCCTCTATACTATATAATAATTATCACAAATAAGTACTTGAGCCCAAAATCTTATAACTAGATGACACAAGAGTTTATTATTGGAGGTACTCATGTCTATATTGAGCACTGTCAAAATGTGTAATGGTATTTAATATTATTATAGTCTTCTACCTATACGATCTCTATAAATTTTGTTCTTTAAAACATAATTTTATTACTGTTAGAATTATCAAGTTCATTTGCAAAATAAAGGAAACTATACTGGTGCCTTAGAGAAGACAATCGAGATACTCGCAGTTACTAGGACATTGCTGAAGAACTTCAAAAACAAAAAAACATTCAGGTACAATTTTTTAATTATCAGTGAGAGCACAAATGCACAATTACACAACAGTATGTTAATATTACATTATTCATGTTCAAACATGTTAACAGTAAATGACATAACCGCATAAAGCTCATTCAAAGTTTCTAATATTTCAACAAGACATTGCACATCTGAAGCAAGCGTATACATGTAGCACAGGTACACCTTATATTATATGTATATGCAATATAACTTGCAAATGGTAATAAAACTTGGCTAATATTTAAATACTGGATTTTGAGGGAGTGCATAATAGAGCACCTCAAATAATCACGCAGGCCTGTATGTTGTAATATGATTTAAAATGTACACTGGCTATATACTCACCAACAATTTATCCATTCCATGACAGATTAAGACCCTTATTTTTCTTTCTTTGTGTTCATTAATGTATAGGTCAATTGAAGATGAACGATTTTCAGAAAACAATCAATGCCAAGAATGGTTGGAGAGGTGGGAAGCTCAGGCCTTAGATACCACTGTTCTATCACTAAAAGAAAGAAGAAAAATGTTTCTTTCTGATAAAACAAAGTTCGATGTATATTCCATGATAACGGCATTCAAAGTATATTGTGACGTGCTATTTAAAATGTACCCAGGATCGAGTGTTTCTGCTTGTTGTACCAACCAAGACAAACTAGAAAATTTCTTTGGGGAGCAGAGAGCCCACAATGGACAAACCACCAATCCAACAATTTTATAAACAGGTACAGTACCTTTGCATATGTGCTGGTAGTAAACACCGAAGACACACAGACATTGTTGTGAACTAGCTGTTTCATCAAACTCATGTATATACCACTTTCCGAAGCAAGTTTTCCAATTTTTTTCATAATTATTAAAATTACAATTTACAATTAATTTATGTCAAATTTTAGAACATTCTACACTTGGAATTGTAAAGATGCAAGAATACAAGAAGTCAAAAGGAAATTGTACAGAAGTTAGAAAGTCTGGATTGCATGTTTAACTTTGCATTTTCCTGAGCGTAATTTTATAAAAAAATCTTGTTATTCCAAAATTTCATCTTGATCCATGGACTCTTTTGCTGTCAAAGTTGGTAATTTAGTCAACTTAGTAACAGTACTATAACCAAAAAAGGGACATCAAAAAATGAATGAGCTTTTAGAAAGGAAGAGTTCTAACAATAGGATTGTCATTTTTCGACGTCCCTTTCAGTAAGTACATAGTCACCAACTTTGACAGTGATTTCCACATATCTATGTATTTAATATTTCCACATATCTATGTATTTAATATTCTGGATATATATATAAATATATATATATATATATTATTTACTTTATTATTTACTATTTATATATATATAGTAAATAATAAAGTAAATAATAGTATACTGTAAATAGAAAACAAAATATACAAATACCATTTGTTTAGCACTCAGCAGCATCTTGACCAGTACTTAACAGAAATGGACAAGTTATCTTTCCCTTGTATGTCTTTCGATGACCTGACTGGTGGCAATACGAACAATTTCTTGACTTTCCTATGGCAAGATTTAATGATAAAATTGACAACACTGCATGGCTACCACTAAATTTTGCTGTTGCTTTCGTGCTGAATTACATGAAGTACCGTAATTATAAACATTCCATAATATTATTAGCAAGATGGCGCAAGAGACGAGTGTTTGTCTCCGACAGCAGAATGAATAGGAATTCATCTGTTCTTCAGAAAATGTTCAAGCTTCGAATACAACTCATGAAATTAAGAAAAAACCTTGCAATCTCAAGAGGTACAACATGACCACTTACATTTTATATTACGTATAAAACATTTTATATGATTTTAAAATATGTACGGTATGTGGCAATTAAATGCATTTTGGCTATTTAATCGGAAGCCGATCAAATAGTGAGTCCCGAACAAAACTTTTCAGTTTGATAATGTCGTAGACCGATGAAAGTTAAAACATTTAACTTTAATTTATAAATTAAATTTAAAAAACTACCCGTTTTACTATAAAATAAACAAGTGTACACAACATAAAAATGCACTGTTACCTTTGTTGGTGGAAGTTGGCTGAAGTCTCAGATTTTCTGAATGTTGAGCAGGTACATTTGCCCTACTGGTTATGTTAGTTGGTGCCTTTAGATTATCATATGCTTCTTGTGACAACTTTTCAGGGCTTGGCATTTCTTCAGATGCTTTTAGAATTCCCACCAATTTATTAGATTTGATCTTCTTGTTCTCACGAGAAGATGGAACATTGTATGCCATCAGAACAAAATTTATGTAAATGTGAGAGAAACATTCGAATACATGATCTCCTTTACATGCAAGGGCTTTCAGTGAAAAATGAGTAGATGACTTTGGAAGTGGATCTGTAATTATGTTTGCAATTGATAGACAGCTCCCACCTAATTGTTTCCCCTTTTTTTTTATTTTGCTTGAAGACCTTGCCGCAAAGCACTGTTTTTCTTGAGTTGGTGGCACCTTTTAAACTTTCTAACCGTTTCAGCTGACATCATGTTGCAAAATCTGTGAACAAGGCTTCTGAACAATACAGAGGTGATTCTATCTTTGAAGTCCATCCCATCACCATGAACTGTGCTTGCCTCTTTGCCTTAAATGGATACAAATACGCAAATTTGTCATTTCATACATAAAGGTACAGAACACAATTATTAACCTTATAAACAAAGAGTGCATAGCATTTGTGATGAATATACTGTTATTATGGACCCTACTGTACAGTAATATGATTTTGTATCTCAAAGTAAAATTTCCACCTCCCTTCACAATATTGCAATGCATGTTTTTATTGGTCCTGAAAGCTGTATGGAATCATTATACAAATGTTTCTAACTTGTAAGCAACAAATTTTGTCACTAATGACAGGTGGTTGCTCATGAGCATGGTCATTAATAGAGAGCCCACTTAATCATCTGTTATATGATTTAGCTTAGAAAAATGCATTTATCATGATATTGAATGATAATGTTGGAAAATTCTGAAAAGAACTGTTGGAAGCCAGAAAATTCATAATAGAAGGGAAATGGGATAAATTAGGGTATTTATTCTGAATCTTCTAGGATTCCACCAGTCCTTTTCGGAACTTTCCAACATTTATATCATTCAATAATGTGTTTTTCTAGCTATAGTATATTCAAGTTTGTCACCACAACAAAATCATTATTTTATTGTATGATTTACTGTTTGATATTAGTATCTGATCAGTAATTTGTCATTTACTGGAGCAACCTGACATTAAATTTTGCAAGCAAGTGTTTCTCAACTTGTAGCCACTTGGGTGACTAAACCTTTCTCATTTCAATCATTGGACACTGTTAGCTAGTAAGGTGTACAGTACATTGACTGTTTTACATGTCTAGTTTTGCTGGTAAATTACACTATTGATATCAGTTTCTAGTCGGCTGATTGTCTTACCTGAATTTGGGGCTTGATTATCATAAGATAATCCACTATCGCCATTTTCATCAATGTCATCATCATTAATAAGGCCACTTTCTTCATGCATCTCTTCATGTGTACTAGGTGCATCTCCAAGGTCCATCCAATTTGTTTCTACAAAGACATCATCTTCCAGAGATAATGGATCATCTACTACTTGAAAAGTACTAGTGTTATCAATTTCACCAGTTGCTGCCCCATCACTATCACAAGTGTCACCAGTTAAAATAGCTTCATCATCAGGTTTGCAGGATACTGAAATACAAGTGGAATTTCTTTCTTGGTAACATACTCCAGCTCCCTCATCCCTAATGATGTCATTACTGGTATTAAGTACATCTTCATCATTAGATTTGCTATTTAATTTATCACCAACAACAGTACATGTATCTAAAAGGCTTTGGAAGCTTTCTTTTAGTGAATTGTTGTTCTGTATTTGAGAATAAGCAACAGATAATGCATTCTGCTCAAAGGCATGAAAGTTTTTATCTGAAAGGAGTACACTTGCAAGTGATGAAACTTTGACAAAAAATTCAAAAACAGCATCTGTAACATAAGTTTTGCCACCCCTATCATGCAGAGTGATGTGCTCTAGTGTTTCAAGATACTTTGACGTATCCAGTACCTCATTTTTGTTGCCTTTCAACTGATCAAGAATGCTCTTCATCTTTCGTTTAATTTCAACTTCTTTTTGCCAATATCCACTTCTGACTCTGAGCACTCCTTCCACTTCTGAAGCAATTGTGAAGACCTGTATAGGCTGTGCAACTGTTTTGTAACCCCTGAAAATTTCTTCCTGTCCATAAGTGTTGCATTCTCATTCATTTGGTGCATTTGTTCATATAAATGCCATAACCACTTGCAAAATTCATTTATGCACATATCTGAATCAGAATATAGCTGGTTTTGGTTATTTTCTTTCAATGTCAGGTTGTTTAAGACATCAGAAATGTCAACACTGATCTCAGATTCTTCTTGAACTCGCCTATGAACGCTGTCCATGACACCCTCGGGGAGTTCATGTGAAGAAAATTGTTCCTCAACCACAAACACTTGAGGCTCTGTTGCTGTGCTAGGAACAGATGTACATTCATCTCCATTGATCATTGGCATGGTGGTGATGTCCCTTTTCTTTTCAGACTGTAGAACTCCATCTACATTTAACTCACTTGCTGTAACTATACCAGTAGAGTAGAACTCTATGACAAGTTGACTAACTTGAGGTATCCTTTCTGTACATGCGGTGATCCTCAGCCCTTCGACAGACATTGATCTTGAAACAGCAACATAAGCTTGTCCAGGTTCAAAAACTGTTGACAAATCGACTTCTAAAAAGTGGAATGACATACCCTGGCTTTTGTGGATGGTCATTGCATAAGCAAGGTCCAGTGGTATTTGCTTCCTAGTTGCCACCACAGTACCTTCGTCTTCTACAGCAAACAGTTCTTCTCTTATAACCTCGAGTTGACCATTGTCGAAAAGAACGCAGGGGAAGCCATCTATAAATGAGTGAATAGTTCCACATAACCCATTCACTAACCTGGGGTTTAAATCTTCAACAGAACGACCCTGGCTTTCAATTTGATAACCACATTCTTTGGGGCAGAACAGTTTTTCAAAACATCTGTTTCACCAGAATCATTCGAGCAGTAGTGGTGGGGTTCACCTGCTAGGAGTGCCAGACATTCGTCATTTTCTTGTGATGCGCTGTCTCTGTGTGAGTACAATCTGACAATATCTAAAGGATTGCAATTCAGTGGGCGGGTGAGAAAGTGTTTGATGAAATGATGAGAGCGTGGTGAGATAAATTCGCACGTACGAAAATCATTCAGCATGTGTATTAAGTCAGTTTCATGCTGCCTATAGTTTTCATCGAAAAACACTGATATATCCACGCAACAAGCCCACAGTGGACTGGCAAAACAGTAAACTTCCTCGTCACTAGTATTGCTCTGTGCACACACTGGCCTTAACTGGTGGAAATCTCCCGAGAGAATCAGTTGAATTCCCCCAAATGGTTTCAAACTCTTCTTTAAGCACCGTGCAATCATTTCGAGTTTCTCGAACAATTCTCGGCTGAGCATGGACACTTCGTCGATGATCAACACATTACAATTTTGCCATCTTTGTAGTGCGTCCTGGTTTGATTTTATAGCTGCAATAAGTTCGTGAGCTCCCTTTGAGCCAGTTCCAATCCCAGCAAAAGAATGGATAGTCGTTCCGCCGACATTAATGGCCGTCTTCCCGGTCGGTGCTGTCACAAAACAACAGTCTCCTATTCTTCGAATCTTCTCCATCACAGAACGTAGAAGAAAAGACTTTTCACTACCACCTTTTCCCGTTATAAATACACTGTATCCTTTCTCAATTAACTTTTCAACCTTTGTTTGATTTAAGCTTAACATATCTACCGTATCTGCCAAAACACAAATTCGAAATACCCGCCAATATTCAAATATGGCCTGAGCCGGCGCCAAAATTTTGCATAATTATTAGTTTATAACATAAATTTTCATGTAAATTCATGTTGATGACGTTATCGTAGCCATGGGAACTGCTACAAGCATGAGGAGAAAACAATCTCGAAATACTGCCTCGTGATTGGCTAATACTCAACTGGTTCACTCCCCTCTCTTTTCCTTCTTTCTGCCTTATCCCCCGGGATCTGCTCGGCAATTTACGAACGACGTTTGCGCCCGCCTTATCCACAGACAGCGGTTAGTAACGATAATTTCAAAATTCAAACATTGAAATTGAAATGGAAGAATCAGTGAACACGATCGATTTACCTAGCGATTTATCACTGTAAATTCACTCACAAAATATAAATCAAGAGGATACTACAAACAATAAGCAAGTAACTTTATTTCAAGAAGGAAAAACTCCCAAAATAAACAGGTAAGAATCCACAAATATCATTCTGCCATGCTCCCTTGTATCAAGCACGATCACTTCACTACCATAAACGTATATACGGGTACAAATCGATAAGGCATTTTTATTTTGCGTTAATTCTTTGTTAGCTCCTGTAGGGTAGTTGGTTAGCACGTTGTACTTATGTCTATATTGCGAAATGCGATGGTCGAGAGTTCGATTCTCTCCAGGAGTATTTTTTTTTCACTGCCCTCTCTCCCAATCCAAAAAAAAAAATAATCTATTTCGCAGTAGTAGGGAAAAAAAAACTAATAAAAAAACAATAATATCCATATACGGCGATTTGTCGTAAAAGTAATAAAAATATAATATTACGCAATTTCAAATCGAGAAGCTATTTTTTTCAAATTTTTTTTTCCCTCTCCCAATCTCAAAAAAAAAATAATAAAATATTAACCCACTAGTAGGGGAAAAAATAAAAAAAACAATAATGACCATATACGGTGATTCGCCGTAAAAGTAATAAAAAATAATCGCTAATTAAAATCTGGAAGCTCTTTTTTTTAAAAAAATTCAAAAAAAAATCTATCAGATCGTGGGGAAAAAAAACAAAAAAAAAGAAGAAAAAAAACCAGAAAAAAACCCCCATTAAAATACCGAGGTATAAAATTTCTCACTCACTTCGCTCTGGCTATCAACGTTACAACTTCCGGTCTTCTTTCCTTCCTTCTTCTTTCGCGCTCGATCATACCAAAAAAAAAATAAGAAAAAAAATACGAAGTTGAATAAACAGCTCACGCGTGTGTGTGTGTACGTTCGACTAACGTCCGACGACGAGAATGATCCAACTACTACTACGCACGTGCAGACGTTATTTCGCTGTCTCCCACATGTCGTCGGTGAACTTTTTCGACATATATCGCCGCATTTTCAACAGAAATACATGCATACATACATACATACATACATACACACACAACACAATAACTCTTTTCGTTAACCGATCGAACGATCGTCGTTGTCGTCAGCCCGACCAACCGACCGATGATCGTCGATCGAACGCCATCCTGCCCACAACCCCCCAATAATAAACCCCCCGTGCAAAAAAACATGAATAACTTATACAGCTCGACGCTGATTGGTTAACCAAAAAAATACTGCAATCTGACTGGTTAAAAACTAGTGCAGGCTCCTCCACATAAAAAAAAAAGTTTTTATATAACGACTACTTCGGTCGGACACGTGTAAATGGATCAGTTGATTCGTTAGGTCTTGGGCTACATCAGTTATGTTGCTTGGCATTGTGAAATATTGTAAAAGAGTATAACGACGGCTATATAGCGTGCACTCGTTTGTGAAAGAAACACTGTCCCCTATACTCTATAACAAGTAACTGCAGGTTATCAATCTTATTTTCCTTGTTAATCTGTTCGAAAAAATGTCGCCACTTAGTTCTACCCGAAATTGCATTCCAACCAGATTGCCTAGGGAAAGTTTGATACGTTGAAGAATATAAATTCTAATAGTTCTATATTATACTTGCAAAGTAACAACCGATGACACTGTAACAATTACGGATAAAATATACCGTGTGGTATATTCGACCCAAACTCTTAAAGTTCAGAAATCTAACGTTCGAGAATATACAAGAAGGAAAATTCAACTAAGAATTCTTCTTGCAAAGAAATAGATTGTAGAGCAGTTAAAAATGCTGCCATGAAGCTCGTCGCCGGTCTATCAAGGCACCTGCGTGGCTTGATTAAACAGTGTAGACAATTCGCAGTTTTGGCATATAAAAATGACAAAAAAATTCCATAACTTCAACTTGTCTGCAGTTCCACTTCTCGACACTGGTGTTGTCTGCGTCGTCAAACTGCAGTGCTTACAGTGAACGATTATATGCACTTTAACTGCGTTTTGTCTGCTCATTAACTGCATATTGACTGGCAGTCAAATTGCAGTGCTGTCATTTTCCTGCGGGTTGTAGATGAAAAAAACAAAAACAAAGCACTGCAAAGTAACAATTAAAACTAGCAGACTATGATTACGCACTATGACCATAGTATACAATGTATGTACTGTATGGTTATGAAAAATATTTGTCAGCAAACAGCTTTAAGCAGTTGAATTTGCAGTTGCATGTGCATGCCTGTTTTTTTTTACACTCAGAAGTGTTTCTTGGAGGCCAAATAAATTAATTGTTGTGAGTTAGTTGCAAGCGGTGTTAAAATTTAATGCTTCAGAAATCCATTGCAGCATTGCTGCTACAGCTGCTACACATGTACAGTATTGTTGGGAAAAGTAGAACGTGACTCCATGCACTGCAACCTTTGCTGCAACAAAAAAATTACTGCTGCAACAAAGACTTCGCAAGACTGGCATGGGGACTTTGGAAGACAAGCGAAGTTTGGTAATTGTAACAGCTAGCACCTTTATAGCAAATAAGTTTATAAGAAAGTAATTCTAATTTTTATGTTGTGATTGAGTGTATGGAGTTGTGTGATTATCATAGCAAGTTAAAGCGAAATTGCTGGGTGATTTAGGAGAATTCTGTTATTATTTAGTTCAATGCGATATATGGTTATCGAGGCCACTAGTTAAGCCATGCATTCTTTTGAAAAATAATAAATTAAGGAAATATGTTAAAATAACAAAACAATTAATGCAAATAATCAACATCTATAAATAACATTTTGTATGAATTTTTAGATTTCTGTGACTCCTCTGAAACTAACCAGAGTGAACACAATTGCTAATGAGGCACCGCTGGAGGATATTATAATTGATTCGCAAATGACAGAACGTGGCCTACTAAATAAAGCTAAAACGTTATTTAAAATGGAACATCAACTTAGATTGCATACATTCCGGCATGGAGCTAAATGGACAGCTGCACCAGATGCCGAATGCACAATTGTAGAAGTTGTTCACCCCAAGACTACTAGATTTGGCATTCTACCAAAATCAGGGGCAGATGATAACAGCAAGAAAAGTTCGGTGAAGAGTTCGGTAATGTTACTAATGTGTGGGGCTGAGATACTGCATAATTGGTAGGTATTTTCTAGATTGAGTGATTTTATGTGAAATCTACAATTTTTGTATAGTCAGGCGTAGTCCCAAGTCAACAATCAAGTGCTCCTAAAAGCAAGAAAAAGCTGGCAATCGTCCGCGACGAATGCGATCAAAATGTACGCAAGAAACTAAAGGACTTAGCCGTAATAATCGGCAAAGAGGGGCCATGTGGTGAAGCACAAAGCGAAGGAATTATGGCTGGGGCTGAAAGTGGATTACCTGGTGGTTCTTTAACAGACATCTGTCCCGAGCTAGCTTATCTCTTCCAGTGTCACCCACCGGCTGGTGTTGTATACTGAGGACTATCTGATTTATAGAGTTCCAAATGTATGTGTGTACAGTTATTGTCTTGATTTTGACAGTACAGCTTTAAACCTATGCTGTGATCAGATGCAAAATACTAATTCTTCTCTGTCTTGTTTTATATATTAAACTAAAAATTTAAACAGAGTGTGTAGTGGTGGTGGTGGGAGGGGGGGACTGGGTAAGTTTGGGGAGAGGGGTTGATTGGTTTGATGACAGGATGGCTGAGTTTAAGGAAAGGGTAGGGTAGAATAATAATGATTTGCAGCTATTACCATGATACACCATTCTTGAATTTAAAATGCAGTGAAGCTAAGTTTTAATTGTTTTCTTCTACAATTTTGATGTTTTCAGGGGGGTGCCAAGAAACATATTTAGAATACTTCAACTACAGTATACTGTACAGGCAGTACAAAAATGTTTTACATTGATATCTGCCTAGGTATATGCTGTATCATTCTTGACCCACAATAACTCTCTATTTTGAATTAGGTGTGTCACTCACTGTCAGGACTGCTGATGATCTCTGTCAAACAAATCCCTTCACCAGTCAATATTAAGAATAAATCAACTTGAAGCAGATTGTTATTGTGAAAGCAAAATAATTGCTTGGCACAATACCGAAAATCCACAGTATTTTTCTACTGACAAGCATATTTAACTAGAGTAGAGAACCAGATGTGAGTCATCTGACATTTCGGCTTCGAACATTTGTTATAAATACACCATACGGCCTTCTAGTCAGACACTATTTGGTAAAAAACACACAACACGAGTAAGCTGAACAGTTTCTGAGCGATCACGATGCAGTGCTGTACAATTGTCGTACTTCTTTACTGCACAATCGAACTACGACCAGTAACTCAGTTGCAAGTCCCCGCCATTTTGTTTCTCCTTTGGAGGAAAGCCGCTGTGCGCAATGCATGGCGACCTTCGGCGATTCCGAGCAATCCGAGGGCATTTGTGCCAAGCGTGTGCTGCCACAATCTCTGTAAACGAATTTTTGCACGGATCAGGAATGCTGAGGCAAACCCAATTGGTCTGAATACACAAGCCACTTTGCTTAGAATCCTTCTCTTTGTCAGCTTCAACTTGCTTGGATTTTCTACTAGTGACAACTCTGTTAGGTTAGCTGAGACTTTAAAGGTAAAGATGTCCTTCTTGTTCCAAACCACACCTAGGACCTTCTCTTCTGCTTCGGTTTCCAAGAATTTCACACCTTGCTCTCTTGTTTGCACATGATCTTCTTTCAGCGTTTTATTTGACAGCCATTCTTTCACTTGAAATTCACCTTTCTCCAACACATTATCAACATCTTCAGTTAGTTGCTGAGCTTTCAGGACACTTGGTACAGAATCACAAATGTCTGCGTACAGGTGTGAGCTCTCTCCTTCCGCCATTTTCCTTAACGCAACTTGAGCCATGGCTGGAGCTGGCTTGTCGCCAAAGGTTAGCACAGTTTTTACATGTGTCCAGTGGTCGATCTATGTCCATATTCCTCCATAAGAACCGATGGACATACTGGTCCTCCTCTGGTATTCGAATTCTGTGGTACATCTTCGATGTCTCCACTCGCTGCTACTGGATACTCTCGAAGTCGAAGGATTACTTCGAACATATTGTTCAAAAGGTCGGGCCCTTCGATCCAACAATCATATAGACAGTGTACCTTGTATCTGGACGACGAATTGAATACAATTCTCACAGGTGTGCTCTTCTTTTCTGGTCTTACAACTTCATGGTGTGCGATATAATGGCAGGACCTTTGCATTTCTTCACTTCTTCCTCAGTCAATTTTTGTGAAAATCCCATTTGATTCATTTCTTCCATTTGTTGATTGTATGCCTTTGCATGTTCCAGATTCTTCTTCAATCGCCTCTCTGTTGCTTCTAATTTCTTGATAGCTTGCCCTCAGTTGTCAGGAAGGGTTTTCGGATCTGTTTGCCAGGGGTATGGAATTACCCACTGGTTACCAACTTCTCGCACGATTCTTCTATGATATTTGCTTCTTCTTGCTCAATCTGACGTAACTTCCCATTTTCACCATAACTTGGTTGAATGTCAACACCCATTGCTTCAGTAGTCCAAAAGTCAGTAAGATCTACGGGTTTGGAGTACTGTACGTGTAGTACCCTCTTTTCTTGTTGAACCTCACCAGGTGTTGCTCCAAAAATCATGTTATCATCTCTTCGTTTCTCCAGTGTGCATGAAAGCATGATCGATACCAATTAACATGTCTACTGGACCACTTTCTCTGTACATCTTTACTCCTGAAAGACCAATGCATTGGGCAATGTTCTTTACTTTGATCTTGGTAATGTCATCACTTATGCATGGTATCCCAATTGCTTTGACTGTAAACTTTCTTCCATTCTCCATCGAAGTCACAGGAACTCGATAGACCTTCATTGTCAATTCTTCTTCTCCACCCACTTGATATTTACAGAAATATCCTTTCCAGTTAAGGGCCCAGTCATTATTTATGGCTGGGGGTGGGACCGAAGAGAAAAAGGTTGGGTAAGCAAAAATTTGGGTATGTCCAAGGTTGGGTATGACAAAAATTAAAGAGTGATAAATAAAAGAGTGATAAATAAAAGGGTTGGGTAAAAAAAAATCACTATACCAAGAATTCAAAAGTATCTATTAAAATGTTGTATTAATATGTATAACATATCATCCCTTCCTGATACGACGAGAGAACCTTTTGCACTTGTTTGTACTTGGTTACAACACTATATCGAAACGTTCATTGACCATCCAAATATGCCTGGAAGGTGGACTGTTTCCCAACAAAAGCGGACTCATACACTGCTCTTGTTACGAAATTGAAGTAAATCAAAATATCCGACTTTACATTTGGGATGAGAAATTTCTCCCACAGTTTCTTTTCCACAACTGTTGCTTTACCAAATACTTGAAATTTTCCACCGACAAGTGATGTGGCTGTAAATAAATAATACAGAGCATAATTATGATATTATAGTTAGTGTTGTCTTTCACAGTTTGTTCCAAATTCTTAAGATATAATTCTTCAGAGTCAAAATATTAAGTATTAACAGACTTACTTCTTTGAAATTTCCCTTGTTGACCTTGTTTAGTCGTCGTTGCGCTATTTATACCTGAATTATCGTTGACCTTTTCAAGCGCAGAAGAACATGCAGCAATTGGAGCAGTTGGAGGTAATTGTAGACATGAATTTAATCAAATGGCCCGGTTTTCCAGCTAAACCAACGAGGTCGAACATCTGTTGCTTCTCGTCAGTGTTCAAGGACTTCGGCAACTTCACATCATCAAAACCAGTGTCTTTAAAACGCTGTAGATACTCACTGATGAAGTTAATCAAAGAGAGAAAAGATTCGAAACTAGAAGTAGAACTATCCACCATGATCTTGATTCATGACAAAAGACCATACGGGAATCCTGGCAACTTAGCAACCATAATTATTTTAATACTGATGACGTAAGACCTTTGACCTTTCCGTTTGCACTTTTCGTGGTAATTTAATATAGATTGAGCTCAAAAGTGAAAATTTCTATTATATTGTAATGGAGGTCGAATGAAAAGTAACTGAAAGGCCGCCAAAAAGCAAAGGAATGGAGAAGATTGTTCCAGGGGCATCATACTTTGCCAAGGTACTTCACTTTTATACTTTCCACTACAGAGTTGGAGAATTGTTGAACGAGTTTATCAAGTTTGGATGTAAAGATGAAGAGTGAGTTCTGCCTTTCTTGGAGTGGTCTACCAGTAGATAACCCCCCCCCCCCCATCCAGGAACCAAAGGGATGCCGCCTCATTAATATTCAGCGTGACTCACGCACCATGACTCACGCACCCTGACTCACGTATGACTCACGCCTGTGACATGATTGGGCAAGATTGGGATAATTATACGATACATGAAGTTATAGACGCTCGGACATTACGATGTTAGGATTACACCTGGTCTGGTCGGCTAAGTTCGTTGGATGAATCTATACTTGTTCGAGACTTTAGAGAAAGATTGGAACGTTTGTTGAAAGCCGTTTAGAACTGAGACATGAATACTCGACGATCTAGAAACCGTAAATGTGAAGCCTGGGGAAATAAAGTACATGTCGACGAAGTATCTGTTGTCGAATACCAAAAGCTGTTTCCATTGATAGAGACGATATACACAGACGCCATCGTCACTGAAATCGAGAAATTATGCGAAGAAAACTGTTGTGGTTGTAAGATTGATCACCCCAGTCAGCGCCAGCATGATTGCCTCATGATGACCGAGGAAGAAAGATGGGAATTGTACTGCAAAGATGCCATTGCATTTGTAAACGACAAACGATTGATTTGGGACGAGTTTTTTGAAGCGACAAGAGTACTGAAGATCAGGTGTCATAAAGACGCTCTTGAACGTTTAAGACGTTTAGAAAACACGCGTCAGAGTCCATATTGTATGCACTGTGGCAATTGTATAGTAATGCGGATAATCCAGAAATGAAATGTATTCTAGGATATCTTTCTTATTGGAGAGAAAGTAATAAATGATTTTCTTGTATATGTTGTGGTTTGTCTTAATATGGCTAATAATTGTAGATTTCAAAGCAAACCTTCGTTTATAAGCGAGGAAATCGTAGGAAGATAGAATGAAGAATCACTTTAAGAAGTCATGAAGAGAACGATTTTAAATGTCGAAATATAAAGGCAAAGCGATTTATTACTTTGAAAGCGTTGCTACGCTTTCTGTTACTAAGTGGGGTATTTGCATATTTATCCCCAGTGGACGTGCAGGAAACAAAAGAGAAACTCATGAGGGGCAATTATGAGGATTAGGCAAGTCTAGGCGAGAAAGTCATTAGCGTGTACTTTGCCAAAGACAGAATTCACAACAATCAGTTTAAAATATTTATTTACACAAAAAACTCTTGATTATTTAGTGATCTACCGGTAACACTAGCACATGGGCATACAGTACATCTTATAATCCGAAGGCATGGATCATGAGTCTTGAATTCTGTACCACAAACATTACATATCAGATTTCGAATAACGCATTTGTTAAAATATTTCCACAAATAGCAAATGTAGCGTATGAATTACGGAGGTTTTAGCAAAATATGTTGGTAGCACCCGTGCCATCGTGCCATAGTGCATTCCTACCCAGTCTCCATGCAAGCGAGCGCACCATTCGCACATGATTCGCATATTCGCACTGATCTCTCTCAATCGAAGTAGCGTGTCGTTTTAAAATGTCGAACAAACAAGCGAAGAAGAGAAAGCCATCAGTATTCGACCTCGACGAAATCATGGCAAGAGCTGCGGCAAACAACGATTATCTTCGCGAAGTTCGAGAAAAAATTCCTGCCCTAAATGATGTCGATCTTAGTCGCCTAATGTCAGATAGCTGTGCTTTAACCGAAGACGAAGCTCTCCGGCTACTTGCGAGTAAGATCTCCGTTACAGGTCTTTACAATCTACGAACAGCTTTGAAACATGTTCCAGATAACATTACCGCGTGCTCAACAGAATTCCTTTACGGTCGACTCTTATTCTTAAGATATTTAAGAGTATGGCTTCTCCGGGCAGTGAATGTGAGAATATGACCATCGACGACCTCTCGCTATACATCAAGTTTGCCGAGACATACTGCTCATCATTCTTGGAAGTTAAAGAGTCTGATGATCACTTGTGGAAACTGACGGAAAGCGAGGAACTTGTATTTAACAAGTTTTTGACGCCGCCAGTATCGGAATGCTTGCAGTGCGACAAGAAGCTTTCTGTGCGCGGCAATCCATCCAAGGCCATACTGTTCACACTAGATGGCCCCGTTCCTTGCACGAAAGTTACGCTGGAGTGTAGGAAATGTTCTCAAGTCTATGGCGTGTGTAACCACAGAGATGAATCGGGAACTCGCTTCTATCCCAAAGATTTCAACATCGAGTTGGTAGAAGTCAGCAATGTTACTTATTTCCATTTTAAATTATGTATAATTTATGGTTAGTAAAATTAATCATATTCGCGCCTTCAAAATAATTTAAGCTTACTAGTATTAAGTTATATTTTTTAAAAAGTATTGCTGAAATATCCATTTTCCTTTACTAGTAATCATTGTTGGGTGTCCTTCAGTGGTTTTGCTGAGGCATACAACGACGTGTATGCGAATGAAATTAAGAAATATGGGAGTTTATTCGAAGGTTAGTCTTTATAATACATGTAAATTTATAATCAGGCAGTTACACCAACCTTGCTATACTGTATTTTGATTCTGAGAATTAAAGTGCATATAAAGCGAAAATTAAGTCTGTTTTCATATTTCAAAGAAAAGTTACAATGACAAAGTATGAATTTCCCCCTTTGTTTACACTTTGATGTCACGTGCATTGAATGACTGAGTTATCGAAGGTATAAATATTGGTATATATATTACCGTATCTTCGCTATTATCAAACAAAATCCCTTGAAAACATTAACCTTCTATCGAGTTAACTCATTTAATACGTCGAAGTGTTTTTTTCAATATATTGCTGTTTAATACGCTGTCATTTTATATGTTCTTTCAAATATAAAGACAGACTTTTGCTTTATAGGCACTTTAAAGATTTGTAAAAGTCTGTATAAGTAATTTTAGGAGGCACTCTCGTCACGATGGTTGTAGTAGGTGTGGTTTTCAGTAATATATTAGAATACATAACCTAGCTATTAAAGTGCCCTCAGTAGCATAGGAAGCAAGTCGATCTTGGAGGGGCACAGCTTCAAAAGAGCACTATGTTCAGAGGGTAGGACTTCAAAAGGACACTTGAAACACATGTTTTATCATAAAAAGGACACTTTTCTGTTGCAAAAAGGGCAATTCATGACAAAGTTGGTGGGACACATGCCCTATTGTCTTCTCAGTTCCTACACCCATGTATGCTCTTTCTGATTGGCTTCTGTTATACACAGTCCATTTCTGAGTGGAGATAAGAACCTGGGTACAACCGTACGAGGTTGTTTTCTTCTATGGAATATAGCAATTTATGAAGTGTGGAAAAGCATTTTTGCCTCTTCGTAAAGTAATTTTTAATCAAGTAAATAAAGCTTGTTTTGTGTCTGATTTTACTTTGTATAAGAAATTGTTCATATTACTTATGTATCTATCATCAGCTTCCCCCTGGGGCCGACCCCCGGGGACCCAGGGGGATTTGTCTAAGAGTCCAATACAATCACAACAAATACCCCAGGGTACGGGGCATGATCTATTAGGGAAAAAATTGGAAAACGCCCCCACCCCCTGGGTACAAGATTCTGTGTGACTTGAATATTTTAAGAGAAATCACATCATTTTTCATAAATAAAAAAATATGGACAATTTGTTATATTATGATAGTATTCTTTTAGCCAATTGATGCCCTTGACCAATTCAAGAAACAAACTAGTTGTAATAACAGTTTACAATGCAACCATTATATGGCCATTAATGTTTAATAATATGCCAATATATGGTCTATATATTTATATATGTTAAAATACGCCAAATATTATTTGAACCGAATTTCAATGACAATATCATACATATCTTTGCTAACAAATTCCTCAATTGAATTTGCCACTACGCATCATAAACAGGCATGTTTTGTATGGGTATACTTTCAAAATAGCATGCTGTCAAAACCTTGATAAAATGCTCCCAAACTGCAGGAAAGCCCACCATGATAACACCAACTGCTGACTGCTCAAGACAAAACCCTGGGGTATAAGACACATGGGTAATATACGATTGAGAAAAATGTTGCCAATTCCCCGTGGCCTGGGAGAACAAGGAAAGGTAAAATCAACAAAAGCCCCTGGATTCCCGGGGGTCAGCCCTAGGGGGAAGCTGATGATGGATGCATTAAGGTGATAAACTGTAGATAATTTTACCCCCTCCCTTTGGATGGTGCAATTAAGTTTCCTCTGTGAGTGGAGCATGGATCTTTTCTGGGATGACCTTTTTTAATACATGTAGCTGTAAATAAAAGGTAGAATTGTTCATATTCATTTAGTTACATATTATGTAATATGTTTTTAGATGATACAATGGCTGAGGATGAAGAAAGCTCGGAAATAAATCAAGTGAATATTGGTTAGCATATACAAAGCAACATAAAGTAACAAAAGTGTATATACAAAGAATTTTGAATGATTTATGGTCTTTAATAGGTTTTGCAATAGTGGCTGCCATTTTGCAAGTAGGGCAAGTGCAATGAAAATTGTTATGGACACAATGATGAGCTATTCTCTTGTAATCAAAGTCACATACTGTACTTTTTAATTAAATGGATGCAGCCATCATGAATCCTATTACAATGATTGGATTACAGTGCATCAGTATATCCACCATAATTTGTTTACAAAAGAAAATTTATAATCTGTGTTTATGTTTATGTTTATGATTATAGGTGTGCTGCCTGGTGAAATGTCTGGTAAGGCCATTGCTAAATGTTTTTGGCATCGTGAAGTTGAGGATGAACTTTTGGATCACAATTTGAGAGACAAGTGGTTATTTTCTACCAAGAAGAGTTGCACATTAGCAGGAACATTTGATGATGCAATGCAGTTTATTGACCAAAAGCGCTGTGAACAGCTGTATTTGCACAACTGCTCTGACCATTGTAAAGCTAAAGGTACATATACTGTATAATATATTTTTGTATTGCATCCTGAACATTCTTAGCATGGTGTGATATCTCATTTACTGTGTCATAGGTTTAGGCTGTGTGTAGGGCAGGGTAGGGGTGTATGTGCCTAGGGGCTTTGACCCCATGATACTTTTTTGTAGGGTTACATGTAAGCCCTTCTTACAATTTTGGATTCTCAGGATTCTGTTCTACAATTTTTTCATCTTTTTGAGATTATTAATATATGTACTTCACCTGCAGGATGTGGTCAGTTGTACGTTGCTGATGGTAATTGGAAGCTACGATATGCACACTGCATGTGGAAGGTGCCAGTTGATATACCTGGATTTGGAAAGATCAATTATCGAAGTGTTTGTCCTCTATCACCAAAACGTGGGCATGCTTTTTGCCATGCACATTGTGAAAGAGCACAGGCACTTGGGTACCCAACTGAGCTGAAAAAATTCCTCAGCAGATGTGGTGTTGAAGATGGAAATATTGATGAAGGTTTGTTTTGTTTTGTTTTGTTTTGTTTTGTTTTGTTTTGTTTTGTTTTGTTTTGTTTTGTTTTGTTTTGTTTTGTTTTGTTTTGTTTTGTTTTGTTTTGTTTTGTTTTGTTTTGTTTTGTTTTGTTTTGTTTTGTTTTGTTTTGTTTTGTTTTGTTTTGTTTTGTTTTGTTTTGTTTTGTTTTGTTTTGTTTTGTTTTGTTTTGTTTTGTTTTGTTTTGTTTTGTTTTGTTTTGTTTTGTTTTGTTTTGTTTTGTTTTGTTTTGTTTTGTTTTGTTTTGTTTTGTTTTGTTTTGTTTTGTTTTGTTTTGTTTTGTTTTGTTTTGTTTTGTTTTGTTTTGTTTTGTTTTGTTTTGTTTTGTTTTGTTTTGTTTTGTTTTGTTTTGTTTTGTTTTGTTTTGTTTTGTTTTGTTTTGTTTTGTTTTGTTTTGTTTTGTTTTGTTTTGTTTTGTTTTGTTTTGTTTTGTTTTGTTTTGTTTTGTTTTGTTTTGTTTTGTTTTGTTTTGTTTTGTTTTGTTTTGTTTTGTTTTGTTTTGTTTTGTTTTGTTTTGTTTTGTTTTGTTTTGTTTTGTTTTGTTTTGTTTTGTTTTGTTTTGTTTTGTTTTGTTTTGTTTTGTTTTGTTTTGTTTTGTTTTGTTTTGTTTTGTTTTGTTTTGTTTTGTTTTGTTTTGTTTTGTTTTGTTTTGTTTTGTTTTGTTTTGTTTTGTTTTGTTTTGTTTTGTTTTGTTTTGTTTTGTTTTGTTTTGTTTTGTTTTGTTTTGTTTTGTTTTGTTTTGTTTTGTTTTGTTTTGTTTTGTTTTGTTTTGTTTTGTTTTGTTTTGTTTTGTTTTGTTTTGTTTTGTTTTGTTTTGTTTTGTTTTGTTTTGTTTTGTTTTGTTTTGTTTTGTTTTGTTTTGTTTTGTTTTGTTTTGTTTTGTTTTGTTTTGTTTTGTTTTGTTTTGTTTTGTTTTGTTTTGTTTTGTTTTGTTTTGTTTTGTTTTGTTTTGTTTTGTTTTGTTTTGTTTTGTTTTGTTTTGTTTTGTTTTGTTTTGTTTTGTTTTGTTTTGTTTTGTTTTGTTTTGTTTTGTTTTGTTTTGTTTTGTTTTGTTTTGTTTTGTTTTGTTTTGTTTTGTTTTGTTTTGTTTTGTTTTGTTTGTTTGTTTGCTTATTAAAAATGTTCATTCCCCCCCCTGTCCATGCACCAAAAATATTTGTTACAACTAAGATTGACTTAAAAACCACATTTATTTTTTTTTAGTTGTGGAGGAGATCTCATCACAGCCATTGTTAGATGGTAATGTAAAAATTATATTCCTATTTGTCAGAATTGATTTTTATTATATAATATACAATGGCAATTGTATTTACAATTTGTTACTGTGTGGTGTTTATTGCAGATTCCACCTTCCAGTCTGTAAGCAATTGTTTGGATGAAGTTGCAAGCATTAATCAGGGTGAAAATACTGTTAATGCATCTTCCTTTCAAGGTATGTCTTATAAGCTCTTGGTGATTTCAACCTGGTAAGATTTGGGGCTATTGAAGTTTCTGCAAGAGTTTGACTTCAGGTTGCACTTTCATATTATTTGTATCGCATTATTTACTAAACATTGATTTATTTCGATATATTGTATCTTTTGAATCTTCTATAAAATCAAGGTACAGCTGATTTTCTTCAGAACAACCCAGAACTTGTCCAAAATCTGTCAGTGGAAGAAATCATCTGCAATAAGGACACTGGAGGCTTAAAGACACTCCATTGCTAGTCTAGGGGGATTTTCTTTATTGTTAGCTCTGGAGGACATATTGAATATTGGCAGCCACTGTATAGGTAAATACTCTTTAGTGATTGTTGACATTTTTATTGTAAAGCAGGTACAGCATTGGTACATGTTAATAATGAATGACTCTGAATAACAAGTACCGTATAGCTAGTTATCTGAGTTAACGTATATAAGCTAAGTTTATATTTTGCACCTAAACAGTGTATATAGAACCTTGTGCAATGAATGTACCCTAACCAGGCTAGAATAAATAGGTAAGCTGATATTTTTTGTTTAAGGTCTGAGTCTCCAACACAGGCATTTTTGGTTACTGTTTTGTGGCTGTACCGTAAATTTAAAGTTTTAAAAGATGAAGGGCACTCTGATGAAGATATTCGTCAAGCAATATCTTCAGTCTGCTTGGCCTATGACAACATGTGTCATATGGATGGTCTTCTTGTGTCTAGAGATGATTTGCCATTGCCCTGTCCATTTAATGAATCTTGGAAGCTAATCTCTAAAGCCATAGATCGATTACACCTGCGGAACCATGTTGATCCCAAATGCAAGAAGCTTTACAACCCAGATGACAAGATACCAGCTGGCTTTAACACAAGGGCATGCGAACAAACCTTCATTTGGGCCAGCAGGTACAAACGAATTATTTGCGCTATGCCCCATGTTCATCAGTTCTTTTTTTTGCACCGACTAGTTAAGTACCGTAATAAGTACACTGAGAAATGTCACCGGAATAGTAAAACACCCGTACTTCCCAAGTCCAGAAAAGTTTGAAAAGAGTATGTATGCAGTAAAACCTGTGTGTAAGATCCTAGTGGATTAAGAACATTAAATGAAACACTGGTTATTCTTTGCAAGAACCGTTAAAATGCTAAAAAAAACTTGTTTAATCTGACAACCAAAAATTTGTTTGGGTGTCTTACAGTTATGAGGTATGTACTGTATTTGTTATGATATAAGTCATACTGGGTATAGTATACAGAGACGGGACCAAAGGAACATGGCTACATTAAATTAATTTTTTGACTACATGTATCAACAAGCACTTTTCCTGTAAAATATGAGATCGTATGTAATTACCTAAATAGCTTTATATATCAGACTCAGCAAACACAAGTATATAAGAACATTTTTAGGATGACTTGGTAAAATGATGGTTCTTACACATGGGTTTTACTATATGTACATGTTACTGTCTATAAAATGACTTTTTCATTGGGGCAATAAGAAAGAAAAACAAAGAAATTTTTTTTTTAATTATGTAAATATCTGATGATTTGTACATGTAAATAGTTTTCTTTGGTTTGTGCGGATAACAGATATAGGCTACCCATTAGCCCTACCTGGGTTTTTTTATATTGTTAATTAATTAAATGGATTATAAGAAAGAAAAGTACTGTATTTCCTCTATTAAACCCCCTCCCTCTATTGAGCCCCCCTCCTAATAAGCCCCCCCCCCTCATTCAGTGAAAAATAGAAATAAGCCCCCCCCCTGTACTAAACCAAGACGTTCTATTTTAAATAATTCTGTTAATGGTAACAGAACATCGGTTACAGATGGTTTTAGAAATTTGGAAAATTAAATAAGCCCCCTCCCTCTAATAAGCTCCCTCTCTTGATGGTCCAAAATTAATAAGCCCCTGGGGGCTTAATAGAAGAGATATAGTATATGATTATTGTGTGCATTTGAATAATAGTTTAGTTTGTAAAAATCTTGTAATTCAGTTTTTTCTCCATAATATTTAATAAACACATTATAATATGTTATTTCTGGAATATAGAATAAAATATGCCAGTGTACAAAAATTGAATATTAATTTATATTATAAGACCATGTGGCAAGTTGTTTACCGAGACAAACTGCCAAATAAAAAGGAACGTCATAAAAATTGTGTCAGTACGTAATAAGTGAAGAAAAACCTGTGTATGATAGTTTATCCAAAAGAACTTGTGTTTCTAATTTACATTAACTTAGTATTGATCAATCTGTGAGATAGGTAACTGAATCTTCATTTAAAACGTCATAATGGTTCAATTTCACGGCATTTGTCTCGATATATAGCTTGACGAACAACCGAAATATCCCTTCATTTATCAAACCTTAACCTAGTCTGCACGCAGACCCAAACTAAAAATAGTGGCTTTACTATTTTTAGTTTGGGTCTGCGTGCAACTCACATTAGAACACGTATTACTTTTATTATCTTATAAACGTATGCAGTGATTGAATAGAAATTAAGTTTAGGTGATCTTTGGAATAATGCATACCTTCCTATATACTGTATATATATAAATAAGAAAAATCGCTTCATCTTATAGCGTATCCGCGAGAAACCAAGTATTATCTATTACATATAATATAGTACGGTATGTATTGTTAATTAAAGGCGTACCAAAGTGTTAACAAAGCAAAATCGATCTTCTTAATAGTATGTTTCCCTCCCAAAAGATAGAACTTGAAATTAAAAAGAAATTAAATTACATATAGTAGCTTATTTACAATCATTGCAAAGGAATTTGTCTTTAATCGCAAGAGCTGCTTTGTAAGTTAATCCCTTGCACGAGTAATGTTGCCATTGGCCACACTGAACACACTTCAATGTACCGTTTTCTTCTTGTTGCAAAGGTTACATCTTGATTTCGGCCTGTCGTCCTCTGCTGGCCTCTTGGATGTGCTAGGCGTTGTATCTATTTCAATAAAAGGTGTTCTAGCATTACAAATCGCTGTTAATCCATGGGAATGTGCTATGTATAAAATAGCTTTGTTCACAATTTGTCTCGGGTATCGTTGATACGGCTTTTTTTCAGGTATCTTTAGCAGTAGGCTAACTCAGAGGGGCTAGTTTAAGCCGCCGCCCCCCAACTGGTCGAGTTATTAAATCCGTAGCCCATGCACCCAGCTCGATTAGCCTTTCTCGGTTATTCCTATGTAGCCATTACTCAATCTTTAAAATTTTATTTTCTATTTACTGATAAAAATGTAAGATTGTCAGTAGAAATAAAACATTTTTCACGATACTTACCAACAACATTCGTAACTGCTTGGGCGACGATGCTGACGCCACTTACTGGAGGCGGTTGATGACTATGAGACTTGGTTGATTCCTTCAAATTGTTTAATTCAGTTCGAACATCTTCCAATTCATTTTGTAGCTTCACTTTTTCAACTTCTAAATCTGCCTTTTCCTTTTCGTTTTTCTCATTCATCTTCTTAACCTTTTCTTTCAAGCTTTTCACTTCTTTTTGGTAGAAAGTCTTGCTTGCCTCCAACTCCTGTTTGCCGTTCTCCTTACACTGCTCTAACTCGTGCTTGCTGTTCTCACTACACTTTGCTAGCTCGCATTTCAAAACCTCGCAGTTTTGACATGGCTCGTTTTCATCAGCGTTGTGGCATTCACCACTTCCATCTTCGGCGTTAGTTTGAGAGATCCCAAAAACTAAATTATTTCAACAAATCAGGCTGATTAATGCAAACGTTTATAATAACTGCAGCGAAGACTACCTTTAGACTATATCGCTTGAATCGCTTAGACAAAGTAATAAAAACCAGTAATAAAATTTTATCCACTAAAGGATTCTGTGCATTCCACAAAATCAGTGCTTAGTTTCACTTCAATACGTACATGAGTCGATCTGTTGTAGGAGATGTTGGCTGATGGCTGATCTTGGAATCCTGACAGAGCTGATCTTCTTTTGTTGTTGCGCAAACATTGACTTGAAATCTGTTGACCCACCAATGTTGTTTATCAGATCTCTGACATTCTTGTCACTTGGCTTCTGCAAACCAGCCTTCTCGATTTCTTCCAACGCTTTTGGCAGCACAAAAACAACAAAATAAGTGTTGTCTTTTTTTGCCAAAACATTATGTCTCATCCATGTCTTCAGCTGAAGCCAAAACAAAAATTAAACGTTTGTTTGGTTTATTACACACATTTATTTTAATAAATATGTAAATGTAAGCCTTCCAACTATATCTATACACAAGTAAATCAATATTACAAAAACAAATAAGACATGACAGACACAGACACAGACACAGACACAGACACAGACACAGACACAGACACAGACACAGACACAGACACAGACACAGACACAGACACAGACACAGACACAGACACAGACACAGACACAGACACAGACACAGACACAGACACAGACACAGACACAGACACAGACACAGACACAGACACAGACACAGACACAGACACAGACACAGACACAGACACAGACACAGACACAGACACAGACACAGACACAGACACAGACACAGACACAGACACAGACACAGACACAGACACAGACACAGACACAGACACAGACACAGACACAGACACAGACACAGACACAGACACAGACACAGACACAGACACAGACACAGACACAGACACAGACACAGACACAGACACAGACACAGACACAGACACAGACACAGACACAGACACAGACACAGACACAGACACAGACACAGACACAGACACAGACACAGACACAGACACAGACACAGACACAGACACAGACACAGACACAGACACAGACACAGACACAGACACAGACACAGACACAGACACAGACACAGACACAGACACAGACACAGACACAGACACAGACACAGACACAGACACAGACACAGACACAGACACAGACACAGACACAGACACAGACACAGACACAGACACAGACACAGACACAGACACAGACACAGACACAGACACAGACACAGACACAGACACAGACACAGACACAGACACAGACACAGACACAGACACAGACACAGACACAGACACAGACACAGACACAGACACAGACACAGACACAGACACAGACACAGACACAGACACAGACACAGACACAGACACAGACACAGACACAGACACAGACACAGACACAGACACAGACACAGACACAGACACAGACACAGACACAGACACAGACACAGACACAGACACAGACACAGACACAGACACAGACACAGACACAGACACAGACACAGACACAGACACAGACACAGACACAGACACAGACACAGACACAGACACAGACACAGACACAGACACAGACACAGACACAGACACAGACACAGACACAGACACAGACACAGACACAGACACAGACACAGACACAGACACAGACACAGACACAGACACAGACACAGACACAGACACAGACACAGACACAGACACAGACACAGACACAGACACAGACACAGACACAGACACAGACACAGACACAGACACAGACACAGACACAGACACAGACACAGACACAGACACAGACACAGACACAGACACAGACACAGACACAGACACAGACACAGACACAGACACAGACACAGACACAGACACAGACACAGACACAGACACAGACACAGACACAGACACAGACACAGACACAGACACAGACACAGACACAGACACAGACACAGACACAGACACAGACACAGACACAGACACAGACACAGACACAGACACAGACACAGACACAGACACAGACACAGACACAGACACAGACACAGACACAGACACAGACACAGACACAGACACAGACACAGACACAGACACAGACACAGACACAGACACAGACACAGACACAGACACAGACACAGACACAGACACAGACACAGACACAGACACAGACACAGACACAGACACAGACACAGACACAGACACAGACACAGACACAGACACAGACACAGACACAGACACAGACACAGACACAGACACAGACACAGACACAGACACAGACACAGACACAGACACAGACACAGACACAGACACAGACACAGACACAGACACAGACACAGACACAGACACAGACACAGACACAGACACAGACACAGACACAGACACAGACACAGACACAGACACAGACACAGACACAGACACAGACACAGACACAGACACAGACACAGACACAGACACAGACACAGACACAGACACAGACACAGACACAGACACAGACACAGACACAGACACAGACACAGACACAGACACAGACACAGACACAGACACAGACACAGACACAGACACAGACACAGACACAGACACAGACACAGACACAGACACAGACACAGACACAGACACAGACACAGACACAGACACAGACACAGACACAGACACAGACACAGACACAGACACAGACACAGACACAGACACAGACACAGACACAGACACAGACACAGACACAGACACAGACACAGACACAGACACAGACACAGACACAGACACAGACACAGACACAGACACAGACACAGACACAGACACAGACACAGACACAGACACAGACACAGACACAGACACAGACACAGACACAGACACAGACACAGACACAGACACAGACACAGACACAGACACAGACACAGACACAGACACAGACACAGACACAGACACAGACACAGACACAGACACAGACACAGACACAGACACAGACACAGACACAGACACAGACACAGACACAGACACAGACACAGACACAGACACAGACACAGACACAGACACAGACACAGACACAGACACAGACACAGACACAGACACAGACACAGACACAGACACAGACACAGACACAGACACAGACACAGACACAGACACAGACACAGACACAGACACAGACACAGACACAGACACAGACACAGACACAGACACAGACACAGACACAGACACAGACACAGACACAGACACAGACACAGACACAGACACAGACACAGACACAGACACAGACACAGACACAGACACAGACACAGACACAGACACAGACACAGACACAGACACAGACACAGACACAGACACAGACACAGACAGACACAGACAGACACAGAGATGACAGACATGACAGACATGACATGACAGACGTGACAGACAAACAGACATGACAGACAGACATGGCAGACAAGACAGACAGAATTACTTGATGCCCGATAATTTTTGAACTCTTAAATCTTACCTCTGCTTCATTAGTGTGAAGTGTCGTGATAGCTTGAACTAGTAGCTTTAATACGTCTTCAATGTTGGTGTGGGATTTAACCGTTACATTGTACAACGATAAAACGTAAGGCATAAATTTTGATTCCAGATAGTCATCAAAGGCTTGGTTGGATAGGACTGATTCGTTGTTTACCAACTTTACAATCTATGAAATATATGTAATGTTTTAGAAATTTAAACCAACATCTTTGGTGTATTCTTTTTTTCATGCAACAACACGAGTGCGGACTCAAATTTAAAACTATAGAGAGAGCCTCTTTAAATTAATCCCCAAGTGTGTGACTCACAAGTAAGACATTTTTTATTCCGCATGTATTGTTATCAATGCAAATCTATATAATTTACCTCTTGATAAAACAGTCTGTAGACTGAATATATTTCAGCCAGTCGTGAAGGCAACCCACTCAAATGGCCTTTGAAATAGCCAATGTGATTTGCGAGGTGTACGTCATTCAAGCACTGGCTTAGTTGGATGATTTGAGGCAAACACTGGGTTGACGCCAAAGCGAATATCTCTCTTTTGGCTTCCATATAGCCCCCAGCAACGTCATTGCCTCCGGATAATAGTTTCTGGAACCAAATTGGAGTTGTCCTTTCAAACGATCTATATGATTTTAATCGAAATATGGTAAGGTTAGATATACTGCCGAAACAGAGAAGTAGGAGTCGAACGTTTCGAGCGAAGGTCCTTCGTCAGAGAGAAACGTGATTAACCAGATTTTAAACGTACATAATTTTAATAATGAACTGATATAATTTTATCTGCAAAGAACTATAGTTCTATTCGACAAATCGAAAAACGAAAAGATATCTCCACATATAACGGTATAATTATTTTTTAATATAACGCCGCTTCTGCATTTCCCGATAGAACACATGCAAGGACTTAAATGCCTATGAACCAAAAATAAAGTTTGTCTTATTTGAAAGAACACTTAAAATGATAGAGTAACATCTTTTGCACTTTTTATTTCCTTGCTTCAATGCTTCGTTCTTGAGATATTTCAGTTTGCTTGATGTAAATGTCGCATGTTGCGACGTCACACGGGCATAATAAGTTTCCGAAAAAGTTATATACCTTTGCTATTGTCAAATATAATCACGTGAAAATCTACCTGTTCAGTGTTCTGGCCGAAACACACGCACATGATGCTTCTCTCGAATTATTTTGGTTTGATAATAGCAAAAATAACCTTCTCTGATAACTCGTTATGCACATGTGACGTTAAAATGTTTAATTTGCATATCAAACAAACTGAAATAACTAAAATAAAATAAGACATTATATAAAAAATAAGACATTAAAAAATAAAGGTGAGATATGTGGGGATTGATTCCTGGCAGAAGTGCTGTAGTTGCATGTGTCGCAACTGATTTCACCATCAAATTAAGAAATGGTTGTTGCTTTCACGTGTTCGCCAATGAAATGATCTACTATAGAGAAGTTGAGAGAACACGAAAAATTCAAAATTGAGACAACAAATCCCAGTTTTCCATACGAGGAAATAGTCAACTATCGCTCATAAATAACGAGGACGATTTGTCTAAATGTTCTAGTATTAGCCAACTACTGGGGGAAAATGATTTAGGAAATAAACTGAAACCTAGGCTTAACGCGAGTTTTCTCCATTTTTCTTTTGCTATTAGTGGTCTATTACCAAATAGACAGTGAGTAGCTCAGCTAATCAGAATGCAGGATTAGCAATAGTCTACTGGTTGGTTTGTACTAATATAGATCATTACCTCATATCATCATCCATTTTAAAATTGATCGTAGGCAGGAATGATGTGTTTGGTTTCTCGTTCCCACGACCTTGCGTTTGATTCCCCAGTCCGTTGAAAACGGAAATAAGGGACTGACGTACAGCGCTTTGATGAGTGGGGTCATCCCAACAAAGTGGAATCGTCGTCTTCGTCAAATCTGTTACGATGAATTCACCAGACGATTGCAAAACCATGTGCATACCCATCATCTTGCATAAGTAGTATACAGAGTGGGGGTTCTGGCACGGGTGGTGCGGGTGGTGCAAAAAGCACCACCCATGACGCCACCATTTTAGTCTTATATTAATTCATGCGTTAATTAGCAGCGTAATCTGCAGCGTAATTGACTGTTACTCAACCATAACATACCCTATCAATTATTTACAAGGACATATGTGTCCCGGAGGGACGTTTATTTCATAATTAGTCCCGTTTAAAGAATACACCTTGTCGCCTTCCATAGCCCCATACCCCCATGCCCACTAAACACCACCCTAATTACTCCTAAGCACCCCTCAAGCACCCCAAACACACCTAAGTTACTCCAACACCCCAATCTTTCAACCTGCTCCTACACTGACCAAAGACCAAGTCATACTAGTTATTAATAACAACATTTATTTGAACCAATTTAATCTAATACAAAAAAATAATTATAAAACTATAAAGGCAAAGCAGTACTCATGCATGTACTATACTTATATTTCTACACACAGCCGATTTAGTTAGTCTTATAATGTCCATAAGCAAAAGTGTCATAGCCGTTATCTGAAATAAAACGTTTGTCATCATATGGACTTAGACCTATTTTATTTAATTTAATTGAGTAAATTTCATGATTTTCGCTACGAATTTGATTCATGGAAGCCATTGTCTGCTTCTTTTCAAATAAACACTCTTTATAACTTGCATGCCGGATTTGTCGTTTTGTTACAGATTTCTTAATTCCTTTGGCCGTCTTCTTCTCTACTTGTTTGTTGTCTTTTGTATACATGATCGAATACATCTTCGGTCGAAGGCCAACAAACTCCTGAATAGGAATCCCATGTGTTTCATCTTTCATCTTTCCAAGTACTTTCTTGTTCGCTGTGCTATGTAGAGGATGGTCTTCTGCATATTCGGAAGTATCGAATAATTCAATATCTTGTAGCATGTCTTGATAAATGTCTTCGGTTCTCACTTCATAGCAAAGACTATCGGTGTCTGTAAATAACAGTTTCGCGTTCGGACCGTACTTTTCCTTCATGTACTCATAGTGAAATTGGTACATGAGTACCTTGGAAAGCTCCAGAATGGTAAATCCAACGTAAATTGGGCGATTCAAGTACAGCTTTGTCTTCCTCATGTTCACAGCTGCTAGATCTTCTGAAAATATACGAAAGGAGTCAAAAGATGGCGAAGCAGCTAACTTGAACAGCTTTGTCTTGTCGTTGACCAGTTTCACATTCACTCTCTTTCGCAGATTCTCCATGGTTTTACCAAACACAGAATTGTTCATTAGTTTGAAAAAGTCCTTCTCGAAGTCGTTGGCTGCATGCTTTCGTTTCTCAGTGTTGAAATCGATGTACGATTTGAGCCATGGACTCTGCTGAAACACTAGAACACGGTGAATCTTGGTCAGTTCCATCCCAAGTCCCAAGTACTGCTTCAGATTGCGATAGTGAACGACGTAGTTGGGCTTGTCTTGGAGGTTTGGAACTAACTTGGGTACAGCAGCGCTGCCAAGCTTTAAATCCTTGGACAGTTGTTGGCAGTAAGGTGATAGCATTTCTGACGAAATCTTCATTTTCTCTGGTGCTAAAGGGTAATCATTATGAAGATCGTGAAGCTCTTTCGGATAGTGGAGGTCGACTTCTAAAATATAACCTTCCTTGCTGTCGTCTGAAATTTCTTTGATGTTGAGTGCGGAAATTTCTTGTTCTGTCAGCCAGACGAATTCACAAGTTGGCAGAGATTGTGACATACCCCAACCGTATAAATTATTGGCATCGAGGTACATCACATAGGAAGTTTCCTGCATAGAATCATAGTCAGGAACGTATGGGTTGTTGGCTTTGCTGAATCGATTGCTAATCATAGAAATTCCGCCGCGAAGACCCTCTTCAATAAACAGATACATGTCTGGGTCGGTTAAAAGTTCAAGTTCCACGTTGGTCATTTTCAAACAAGCTTGCCAAGCTAGCCCGGGACTTGTGTAAAAGTGACATGGATCAAGGTTGTACGCTTTCAGACAAACGTTTCGGAAGTTTTCGAAGACATCAGCAAGAAGTAGGACATCAGTCATGAGGTATAAATCATGATAATCACCCAAGTTTTGACAGTTGAAACAATCAAAGACACACACTGCGTGACCATAGTCTTCATGTGAGATATGTTCATCGTTCAGTATGTTGTAAAATGATTCTTTCGGCGGTAAACATCTTTCATCAAATCTCTCCGTACGATCCATGTAGTCGTAAGGGTAAACACCTTTTCTCAATACCAGGGATACTTTATTGTTCTCGATGTGTTTCTTGAGAGTTGGGAACTTGTCAACACCGTCTTTGGATAGATTAGACACCAACTTGTCTAGTGATGCATTCATAAATTGTAGAGAGTCAATAAAATCCAAATTATCGATGGAGAAAGAAATGTACTTTTCAGTGTTATTCGGGATACAGTTAATTGTTCTGTTCTTTAGCTTTCCAAGTCCTTGCATGATCAAATGGGAGTCGTAGCCGCGTAGATTGTGAAGAATGACAGGTATTCGTCCGGAAAAACTATAGTTCAAATTGCAATCATTATGCGCGGCTTCGCGATACTTTCCAGTGAGGTGACAATGATCTCGAACGCGATCGGCTCCCAACTCAAACCCACAAATATGACAATTTGTAGCATCTTGAAACATCTGCTCTTCTTCATTACTGATTCGCATGGGTTCGATGAAATCAAGTTTCTCCTGGATATATTGCTGTTCGGTCTCCAAGCACTCCAGGAACTTGTCGACAGCGTCTTCTCCACGGTAAACCACAACAGGCTTAGAGTATCGGTCGACTTCAGACACAACCACGTAGGAAAATCCGCAAGGTTGATGATGCTGATATCTCTCGGTGGAAGACTTTTCTGAGTTTGGTGTCGCTGACTCGATCTTGGTTGTTAAACTTTCAAAATCGGCGTAGATAACAAACGGTACTTTTAATTGCTTGTGGTAATCTTTGAAGAAAAGCGCGGCGTTGTCTTCATTCGGGAGTTCGATGCGTTGTGGACCATGCTGACAGCAGTGAGGTTCGTGGTCTCGTAGAAGGTCTTCGCGGATAAATCCATGTAGACAATAACGGCAATAAAACATCCGAGCTTTGTGGTGATTTTGGCCGTAGAGTAATTTATTTAAATCTTTGATGAGGCAGTAATGTCTTGTAGTCCCTTGGGAATATAGCAGCAAATTAACATGAGTGTCAAAGCGTTCTTTTGTAATGTAGATCGGGAATAGTACATCCTCAAAGCCAAAGATGTTAACAGAGATGTTGTTTTGGCGTTCGAATTTGCCAACTTTATCGATGGTAACAGGAAACTCGATCCCGTCAAAGTTAAGTTCGTCCTTATAACATTGATAGTGGTGAAGCCTTTCGGGGGCTCGAGATGGTTGGTGAAGAGATGCAAGGATTGACCACATGAAACACTTGTTGTCGGAATTCTTGACGTTGATAATGGCCTTCTTGTTGCTGAGTTTCTTTGGTAGTGGAGTATAACTTGATCCTTTGAGAGGAGTATACTGAACCATGTTTAAGTCGAGATGAATAATTTCATCTAATACCCAACCGCTTCCTTCTTTCTGGTAGATGGCTAGGGAACTTGTTATTTTTTGTTTCGCTTCTTCAAGTTGGTTTTCAAGTTCGTGCCTATTCACTGTTGTCATGCACAGACTACGGAAGTGAGGTTCGGCTGTCAAATCTTCGCCTTCGGGTTTAGGTTTTACAAATCGTACTTTCACGCTGATAAACCACTTGAGTCCTTTCTTCTCTTTCAACTCTTTGGAAAGGTAATTTAGGACCGGTTTGGATTTACCACGTAGAAACTGCGACATGTCGTGTTTTTGATATTTTCTCGGCTTCATCTCAACTTTCTTTAGACAATCTTTAAAAGCTGATGTGAGTTGACAAGGATCATCATCGTCTTCCCAAAGCTTCTCCGTTTCTCCTGCACCAGTTTGTGTATCAGCTTTTCGTTTTTTCGGAGTAGTAATGCCATTAGCCTCTCCTAGCTTTCTTTTTCGAGTGTTCTCTCTACAGAAAATCTGATGTTCAGCAAACTTATCCTGACGATAGAACTCCTTTGAACAACTATTACACGTATATGTCTTCGTCTTTAGATGTTTCCTTTCGTGTCGCTTCAGGGCGTCTTTGCGTGTAAATGATTTGCTGCAACACTCGCAGATAAACTTCTCGGCGTTGTGAGCGGACCTCTGGTGACGGGTTAAACTCCTTAACTGGCTAAAACTCTTTGAACACGTCCCGCATACGTGAGCCATTCTATATACAAAAGAAGTAAATGAGTGATATAAAATAATGCATTTATGAGTAAGAATGTTTTACAATAGACGGATTACAAAATGAAAAAAAACCTTTCCAACCCGTAAAGAATTCCTCTCCCGTTTGCAGTTGGTTAAGGCTCGGACCATCATTTGATAGATGTTTATCCTTGCCAAAAGGTTGAAATATACATTAATACATTTCTGTGACTTACCTTTCCACATAAACTGAAAAGTGTCGAAGAGATAAACTATCGAAGGTCTCCACGATGGGTAATAAAATTTCTGTTCAAAATGTGGGCATATATGTCCAAAAAGTTCACTAACCACATGTGGGATAGAAAAATAACGTATTGCGCATGCGTAGTTGGACATTCTTGGACGTCACTTGGACGCCACCTCTTTATTCAAGCACGTTTGTTTTTTTTTGGGTTTGTTTTTTTTTTCCTACGATACATCATAACGAGGGAGAGCGAAGGTGTTACGCACGCAAGATTTCGAAATAATATTGCGAGTAAATATAATCAATGTTTATAGAGATAAGTGTGCTTTCTTTTGTTCGTTGAGATCATGTAATTCCTTAATAATCATTACGAAATCCACGTCTTTGTTCACGGATTGGGCGAAGCTGGACAAGTTCTAATATATTCAAATCTTAGTTTATCGAGGTTTATGTTGTTTTCTGCCAGTGGCTTTATCGCTCTGGTTTCTCCACTCACGTTTGTTCGTTAACCGACACCAACTTCTTTCGATAGATAAACCGAAGGAGAAGGAATCAATCATGTTACGTTAGTTAGATAGAAATGCATTGTTTCTTTAGTTTAGATTCGCCAACCAAAGTTTTGGCTAATCGGTTGCTAGGGTACGTCATGGCTGAATGACAATGCTTTTATGATGAATAAATTGATACAAGACTAAAAATTATAGGAATACACTAGTTTTTTTAACACTGGTTTCTTTCGTTTGTTGAAATCTAAACACGTATTTAAAATGCACCGTCTTATAGCCTTTAATAAACTATTATCGATATGTGTCAATGTCACTTTTCTCAGGTATTCAACACTTATTTTTTTATGTTCGGGGTTGATATACATAATGTGCATCAGTCGGAAATATCCTGGATCTTACTAGGATTTCATCGGGATAGGTCGGCGTGAGATTGACAAACAGAACGGACCGATGCAGATGTAGAGCACCAACTAGTTCCTAGTCGAATATTATATACGAGTCGTATGTACAAATCAGTACGCTCAAATATTTCGGAAGACTAGGATTGATCGAATAGTACCCCCATGTTTCAATGATTCAATCTTAGGATTCAAAAAGTAGCCCTAAATGGCTTTTTAATACCCTGTGGCCCTATCACTTGATTGCACGCTCTAACCTCATAACTCGTGAGTAAATGAGTAACTCGTGAGTTACTCATGAATTACTCATGAGTAACTCATGAGTAAATGAGTAACTCATGAGTAAATGAGTAACTCACGAGTTACTCAGGAGTAAATGAGTAACTCGTGAGTTACTCATGAGTAAATGAGCAACTCGTGAGTTACTCAGGAGTAAATGAGTAACTCACGAGTTACTCATGAGTAAATGACGAGTTACTCATGAGTAACTCACGAGTTACTCATCTACTCCTGAGTAACTCACGAGTTGCTCATTTACTCCTGAGTAACTCACGAGTTGCTCATTTACTCCTGAGTAACTCGTGAGTTACTCATTTACTCGTGAGTTACTCATTTACTCATGAGTTACTCATGAGTAATTCATGAGTAACTCACGAGTTACTCATTTACTCACGAGTTATGAGGTTAGAGCGTGCAATCAAGTGATAGGGCCACAGGGTATTAAAAAGCCATTTAGGGCTACTTTTTGAATCCTAAGATTGAATCATTGAAACATGGGGGTACTATTCGATCAATCCTAGTCTTCCGAAATATTTGAGCGTACTGATTTGTACATACGACTCGTATATAATATTCGACTAGGAACTAGTTGGTGCTCTACATCTGCATCGGTCCGTTCTGTTTGTCAATCTCACGCCGACCTATCCCGATGAAATCCTAGTAAGATCCAGGATATTTCCGACTGATGCACATTATGTATATCAACCCCGAGTATAAAAAAATAAGTGTTGAATACCTGAGAAAAGTGACATTGACACATATCGATAATAGTTTATTAAAGGCTATAAGACGGTGCATTTTAAATACGTGTTTAGATTTCAACAAACGAAAGAAACCAGTGTTAAAAACTAGTGTATTCCTATAATTTTTAGTCTTGTATCAATTTATTCATCATAAAAGCATTGTCATTCAGCCATGACGTACCCTAGCAACCGATTAGCCAAAACTTTGGTTGGCGAATCTAAACTAAAGAAACAATGCATTTCTATCTAACT
This sequence comes from Corallium rubrum, assembly GCA_964035015.1. Taxonomy (NCBI): domain Eukaryota; kingdom Metazoa; phylum Cnidaria; class Anthozoa; order Scleralcyonacea; family Coralliidae; genus Corallium; species Corallium rubrum. Next base: position 158,128 of record CAXIUP010000027.1, read on the forward strand.
AACGTAACATGATTGATTCCTTCTCCTTCGGTTTATCTATCGAAAGAAGTTGGTGTCGGTTAACGAACAAACGTGAGTGGAGAAACCAGAGCGATAAAGCCACTGGCAGAAAACAACATAAACCTCGATAAACTAAGATTTGAATATATTAGAACTTGTCCAGCTTCGCCCAATCCGTGAACAAAGACGTGGATTTCGTAATGATTATTAAGGAATTACATGATCTCAACGAACAAAAGAAAGCACACTTATCTCTATAAACATTGATTATATTTACTCGCAATATTATTTCGAAATCTTGCGTGCGTAACACCTTCGCTCTCCCTCGTTATGATGTATCGTAGGAAAAAAAAAACAAACCCAAAAAACAAAAAAACGTGCTTGAATAAAGAGGTGGCGTCCAAGTGACGTCCAAGAATGTCCAACTACGCATGCGCAATACGTTATTTTTCTATCCCACATGTGGTTAGTGAACTTTTTGGACATATATGCCCACATTTTGAACAGAAATTTTATTACCCATCGTGGAGACCTTCGATAGTTTATCTCTTCGACACTTTTCAGTTTATGTGGAAAGGTAAGTCACAGAAATGTATTAATGTATATTTCAACCTTTTGGCAAGGATAAACATCTATCAAATGATGGTCCGAGCCTTAACCAACTGCAAACGGGAGAGGAATTCTTTACGGGTTGGAAAGGTTTTTTTTCATTTTGTAATCCGTCTATTGTAAAACATTCTTACTCATAAATGCATTATTTTATATCACTCATTTACTTCTTTTGTATATAGAATGGCTCACGTATGCGGGACGTGTTCAAAGAGTTTTAGCCAGTTAAGGAGTTTAACCCGTCACCAGAGGTCCGCTCACAACGCCGAGAAGTTTATCTGCGAGTGTTGCAGCAAATCATTTACACGCAAAGACGCCCTGAAGCGACACGAAAGGAAACATCTAAAGACGAAGACATATACGTGTAATAGTTGTTCAAAGGAGTTCTATCGTCAGGATAAGTTTGCTGAACATCAGATTTTCTGTAGAGAGAACACTCGAAAAAGAAAGCTAGGAGAGGCTAATGGCATTACTACTCCGAAAAAACGAAAAGCTGATACACAAACTGGTGCAGGAGAAACGGAGAAGCTTTGGGAAGACGATGATGATCCTTGTCAACTCACATCAGCTTTTAAAGATTGTCTAAAGAAAGTTGAGATGAAGCCGAGAAAATATCAAAAACACGACATGTCGCAGTTTCTACGTGGTAAATCCAAACCGGTCCTAAATTACCTTTCCAAAGAGTTGAAAGAGAAGAAAGGACTCAAGTGGTTTATCAGCGTGAAAGTACGATTTGTAAAACCTAAACCCGAAGGCGAAGATTTGACAGCCGAACCTCACTTCCGTAGTCTGTGCATGACAACAGTGAATAGGCACGAACTTGAAAACCAACTTGAAGAAGCGAAACAAAAAATAACAAGTTCCCTAGCCATCTACCAGAAAGAAGGAAGCGGTTGGGTATTAGATGAAATTATTCATCTCGACTTAAACATGGTTCAGTATACTCCTCTCAAAGGATCAAGTTATACTCCACTACCAAAGAAACTCAGCAACAAGAAGGCCATTATCAACGTCAAGAATTCCGACAACAAGTGTTTCATGTGGTCAATCCTTGCATCTCTTCACCAACCATCTCGAGCCCCCGAAAGGCTTCACCACTATCAATGTTATAAGGACGAACTTAACTTTGACGGGATCGAGTTTCCTGTTACCATCGATAAAGTTGGCAAATTCGAACGCCAAAACAACATCTCTGTTAACATCTTTGGCTTTGAGGATGTACTATTCCCGATCTACATTACAAAAGAACGCTTTGACACTCATGTTAATTTGCTGCTATATTCCCAAGGGACTACAAGACATTACTGCCTCATCAAAGATTTAAATAAATTACTCTACGGCCAAAATCACCACAAAGCTCGGATGTTTTATTGCCGTTATTGTCTACATGGATTTATCCGCGAAGACCTTCTACGAGACCACGAACCTCACTGCTGTCAGCATGGTCCACAACGCATCGAACTCCCGAATGAAGACAACGCAGCGCTTTTCTTCAAAGATTACCACAAGCAATTAAAAGTACCGTTTGTTATCTACGCCGATTTTGAAAGTTTAACAACCAAGATCGAGTCAGCGACACCAAACTCAGAAAAGTCTTCCACCGAGAGATATCAGCATCATCAACCTTGCGGATTTTCCTACGTGGTTGTGTCTGAAGTCGACCGATACTCTAAGCCTGTTGTGGTTTACCGTGGAGAAGACGCTGTCGACAAGTTCCTGGAGTGCTTGGAGACCGAACAGCAATATATCCAGGAGAAACTTGATTTCATCGAACCCATGCGAATCAGTAATGAAGAAGAGCAGATGTTTCAAGATGCTACAAATTGTCATATTTGTGGGTTTGAGTTGGGAGCCGATCGCGTTCGAGATCATTGTCACCTCACTGGAAAGTATCGCGAAGCCGCGCATAATGATTGCAATTTGAACTATAGTTTTTCCGGACGAATACCTGTCATTCTTCACAATCTACGCGGCTACGACTCCCATTTGATCATGCAAGGACTTGGAAAGCTAAAGAACAGAACAATTAACTGTATCCCGAATAACACTGAAAAGTACATTTCTTTCTCCATCGATAATTTGGATTTTATTGACTCTCTACAATTTATGAATGCATCACTAGACAAGTTGGTGTCTAATCTATCCAAAGACGGTGTTGACAAGTTCCCAACTCTCAAGAAACACATCGAGAACAATAAAGTATCCCTGGTATTGAGAAAAGGTGTTTACCCTTACGACTACATGGATCGTACGGAGAGATTTGATGAAAGATGTTTACCGCCGAAAGAATCATTTTACAACATACTGAACGATGAACATATCTCAGATGAAGACTATGGTCACGCAGTGTGTGTCTTTGATTGTTTCAACTGTCAAAACTTGGGTGATTATCATGATTTATACCTCATGACTGATGTCCTACTTCTTGCTGATGTCTTCGAAAACTTCCGAAACGTTTGTCTGAAAGCGTACAACCTTGATCCATGTCACTTTTACACAAGTCCCGGGCTAGCTTGGCAAGCTTGTTTGAAAATGACCAACGTGGAACTTGAACTTTTAACCGACCCAGACATGTATCTGTTTATTGAAGAGGGTCTTCGCGGCGGAATTTCTATGATTAGCAATCGATTCAGCAAAGCCAACAACCCATACGTTCCTGACTATGATTCTATGCAGGAAACTTCCTATGTGATGTACCTCGATGCCAATAATTTATACGGTTGGGGTATGTCACAATCTCTGCCAACTTGTGAATTCGTCTGGCTGACAGAACAAGAAATTTCCGCACTCAACATCAAAGAAATTTCAGACGACAGCAAGGAAGGTTATATTTTAGAAGTCGACCTCCACTATCCGAAAGAGCTTCACGATCTTCATAATGATTACCCTTTAGCACCAGAGAAAATGAAGATTTCGTCAGAAATGCTATCACCTTACTGCCAACAACTGTCCAAGGATTTAAAGCTTGGCAGCGCTGCTGTACCCAAGTTAGTTCCAAACCTCCAAGACAAGCCCAACTACGTCGTTCACTATCGCAATCTGAAGCAGTACTTGGGACTTGGGATGGAACTGACCAAGATTCACCGTGTTCTAGTGTTTCAGCAGAGTCCATGGCTCAAATCGTACATCGATTTCAACACTGAGAAACGAAAGCATGCAGCCAACGACTTCGAGAAGGACTTTTTCAAACTAATGAACAATTCTGTGTTTGGTAAAACCATGGAGAATCTGCGAAAGAGAGTGAATGTGAAACTGGTCAACGACAAGACAAAGCTGTTCAAGTTAGCTGCTTCGCCATCTTTTGACTCCTTTCGTATATTTTCAGAAGATCTAGCAGCTGTGAACATGAGGAAGACAAAGCTGTACTTGAATCGCCCAATTTACGTTGGATTTACCATTCTGGAGCTTTCCAAGGTACTCATGTACCAATTTCACTATGAGTACATGAAGGAAAAGTACGGTCCGAACGCGAAACTGTTATTTACAGACACCGATAGTCTTTGCTATGAAGTGAGAACCGAAGACATTTATCAAGACATGCTACAAGATATTGAATTATTCGATACTTCCGAATATGCAGAAGACCATCCTCTACATAGCACAGCGAACAAGAAAGTACTTGGAAAGATGAAAGATGAAACACATGGGATTCCTATTCAGGAGTTTGTTGGCCTTCGACCGAAGATGTATTCGATCATGTATACAAAAGACAACAAACAAGTAGAGAAGAAGACGGCCAAAGGAATTAAGAAATCTGTAACAAAACGACAAATCCGGCATGCAAGTTATAAAGAGTGTTTATTTGAAAAGAAGCAGACAATGGCTTCCATGAATCAAATTCGTAGCGAAAATCATGAAATTTACTCAATTAAATTAAATAAAATAGGTCTAAGTCCATATGATGACAAACGTTTTATTTCAGATAACGGCTATGACACTTTTGCTTATGGACATTATAAGACTAACTAAATCGGCTGTGTGTAGAAATATAAGTATAGTACATGCATGAGTACTGCTTTGCCTTTATAGTTTTATAATTATTTTTTTGTATTAGATTAAATTGGTTCAAATAAATGTTGTTATTAATAACTAGTATGACTTGGTCTTTGGTCAGTGTAGGAGCAGGTTGAAAGATTGGGGTGTTGGAGTAACTTAGGTGTGTTTGGGGTGCTTGAGGGGTGCTTAGGAGTAATTAGGGTGGTGTTTAGTGGGCATGGGGGTATGGGGCTATGGAAGGCGACAAGGTGTATTCTTTAAACGGGACTAATTATGAAATAAAAGTCCCTCCGGGACACATATGTCCTTGTAAATAATTGATAGGGTATGTTATGGTTGAGTAACAGTCAATTACGCTGCAGATTACGCTGCTAATTAACGCATGAATTAATATAAGACTAAAATGGTGGCGTCATGGGTGGTGCTTTTTGCACCACCCGCACCACCCGTGCCAGAACCCCCACTCTGTATACTACTTGCATATGACTCGTAACGCTGTGGATTTGCCACTAGCGGTTTCACCGATGGCAGTTGGAACTGGACATGAACCTAGTTAATATTAAAGATTTATTAGACAAGAAAATAAGTTATCTGATGTTTCGGTACAGACCGATACTTTTCCGTACAAGTGTTCAGACCAAGTAAACGAAGTTAACATGAAATACAATCGGTTTCAGGTTGCTTTTGACGGAACAGTTTAGAAGTTCGTTGCGAAGTTCGCAATTTCATTTGACCTTCGTATTTGATTGACTACTTAGTTGCTAGTAGCCAATCACATGCCTAGTTCAATACGAAATAGTTTTATTATCTTTAACCGATGAGAAGTTATCTTAAAAAAGGTAAGGGGGGGGGGCGGCGATTCGCGTGTGCGAACTATAGCGTGCGTCATTTTGCGCACGGACCTTAAAACGAGCTCAGCTATAAATTAAGAGTATCTATATTCTACTAGAAATACATAAACACAACAACCCCTCGCCCACTTTTACATGCTTTTTTGAAACACCCCACCCACCCACTCCCTGATTAGAATAAGCACTCCTGATATACAGCCAATATAAAAACAAACAGATATAAAAACAAATTATATTAAATCCTTGGGATAATTATAGAATTTATGGATAGGATGACAAAACTTATTTAAATCATTTAATGAAAGTTGAGCATATCAAAGCAAAACTTAGATTTCATTATTAAATTCTGGTTGTAAAAATTATATTGTTTTTAGTTTTCAAAAGGGATTCTTTTTAGCAAGCCTTTAAACGGCTTGCCTATGCAATAGATGTTTTGCAAAGGCAAAATTAAAGTTAACAGCTCAAAAATTACATTTATAATAGTCTGAGATAAAAACAATTCAGTAGAATCAGATTCCAGAAAGAAGTATTAAACAGACCAACGTTTCAGTCGAAAAATTGGAAATACAGGCAAGAAAACCGACAAAGCCCATGCGTATGTTTAATACTGAATAAATTACAAAGCGCATGCAAAGTCAATGAAAAACATCACGTCCACGTAAGCCTAAGGTAGCGGTTTAAGTTAGCTTTAGTTAAGCTAACTTATGGTTTGGACGAGCAAAGGGAAAGCATGAAAACGTGAAGCTGTATATTGTTTTAGGACATAAGGACAAAATACAAATTACAAATCCCCTACCGTTAACTTAATTGAGACCGGTACCACTGAGTTGTTTACCATGATACGGCGTTTGGTTTCTTCAGGTTCTCTTGGTTTCGCTTCAAATATATTAAACCGGCTGTTTGTATCCTTTTCTTCGTTGTTATTTAAGTAGAGCAGACTCCATTTAGAAAGCAAAATACTGACAGATTTATTAGTTTTCTTCGTCGCTAGTCACCAGTGTCCAACTATTCTTACCGCGTGACACCGTACCAAACATATATATATACAAACAAATAAATAAACTATTTCACAGATTTCGTCTCCCTCGCTTTTTCTACACGCGTGTAAAATGGATTCCACGCGTGTCGAGATTAGCACCCTCACCGGGCTCCGGGCCTTCGGCCCGTCGCCCGGCTCGGGGACAAAAAACGTACAGGAAACGAAATTTTAAACAGACGTTGAAACAGAAGCTTCCAAACATGTTTTCCATTTTTTTACTTACCAATGCATGAAAGAATCTTTTTGTAATGAAATATCGCTATTCCTCCAATCATAAATTGAAGGAATGGCATAAAATTAAACTTGAAGAAGGATTTCGCACGAATAGTGAATGTTTTCCAGTCAAACGATCGCAAAGGCAGTTCAACATGTACTTGGTTACCAACAAGAAAGCTTCTCACCACCTTGTCAGCCATGGCACTGGGCATTGATTTCAGAAACGGGACCATCCAACGGTGCACCCAATTTGCCCTTGGGATGACTCCATCTTTGTTCATCTACACACAGTTAAAAAACGGATACGTTCAAAAATCAATATATGCATTTGAACGATATCATGCACGTGAACAATCTTTAACGTTTCGTTAAAGGGTGCGTTAAACGTACGAGGTAGTTGAGCATGTATCAGACATAAGGTGGTGTCCGATACGTGCCTATATGTGTATGTAAAAAATTACGTTAACTTCGTTCTTAGGGTATGCCAACACTATTCCGTTTTCATTTCCAAACGCAGACATCTTATCAGAAACGCATCAAAAATTTACTGTCCACGCTATCGTTTTCTAATCATTTCTCCCAACCACACTAAAACGCTGAAACGACCCTGAAACCGCACAATATCCGCTCGAGCGTGCGCAATGAAAGGTCTTGGGTTGAGTGACTGGAACCAAGATCACGTGATCGTCGTGACGTCAGTGTTTTCGAAAAGCTTCGTAAAAAAACTCTTTCAGTTTTCATTTGAAAACGGATTGGCATGAATATAGCCTTATTCTGATTCAAGGGGTAATTACTTACTAGATTACAGTGTGCCATGACATGCTGTATTGCCGCTTTTATTACCTGTAAGTTTTCGTTTAAGATGTACACCGCTGTGTCAAAATCATCCTCTTCTTGTTGTGTCGCTGTTATATCATCGTCATCGACAAACTGACCAGTGGCATTAACCTTCCGAAAATTTGGTTGTCTACCAATAACCAAACTTCCAATTACTCTTCTCCCGTCCGTACCGAAATCCTGCAATACCGCCATTAAATAGGTGCTCAACTGAGTGTCATTTACCCCCTGCCAGAAAACCCCACTGCTTTCGCTAAACGTCCTGTTTATTGCGCCTTAAATTTCTTGGCATTCTCCAATTCTTCACACGTTACATAGCATTCCCTATAAGTAATTACAAGGCGAAATCTAAATTAAAAGTCTTAATGAATTTTGTTTTCAAGTCATGCATATATAAGGTTAACTTCACTCATTCTAAAGGCCTGTTCATACAGAATATGAGCCTGACAAGCACTTGGGTGGGGCGAATTCTTCTTGTTTGATCGCCTAACCGGAACAAGATAATCGTAATAACAAAGGGGTCAAGTTATCTTGCGGGCTGCGAGCCAAAACGTTCCGAATATGTGGCAAAAGTGAGCTGCTTTATAAAATGCCGCGAAAATTCATACAAAAAGTTAATCATATTTCACGTTTCTACTAATAAGAAATCAGGCTATTTAGGTTCACTTAGTTAGATGTCACTTACAGTAAAAACCCGCTAGCAAGACCTTCCACTATAAGATTAAGAATTTATCAGGATATATGATTATTTCATGATGAGTCGGTTCGGCTTTGATGTACCACGGGCTGTATACAACATATAGCCATATGAATACTAATTAGATAAGAAATGAAGAAAAAACTAGGAAAATCTTTGTCCAAGGTGCAAAAAATAGACAAAACTTTGTTGGAAAACCTCCTCGATCATGAAATAAGTCAGATATATCCCTCGAACGTCGTGACGTATGCGATATACAGCCGCGTTCTCGGGGCTGTATACAGCATACATCCCTCGTTCTCGGGATTTATCTCTTACATATATAAGAATATAAGAACCAATCCCAGGCTGATTTGATAAAATGTAGGTTCTTGTTAGCGGATTTTACTGTACCAGGTCTGGCTCGTTTCCACTATTAACACAAAATGATTTTTCATATAAAATAACAATGCACGGATCTCATATATTAACAGGCCCTATATAAAGAAATAAACTGGCGCTATAGCAACAGAGCAAAATATAAAACACGCTAGCCACATCCACATAGGAAAGATTTAAAGGACAAATGTCATCGCCACATGTGGACCCCCCACCCCCATAGCTTTAAAGGGCAAAGGTCTGTTTGCCTTTTAAAGGTAGAGCACGTTTTCTCAAAGTGTAATGATCATTAAAATTATACAACATCACGTTTAGCGTGTAGAAAAATTCAGTAACAACGAAGTTTTACCGTTTAAGAGAGGAAACTAGAGATATTAGCTTAGGTCGACAAGGTTTATTATTAGCCCGACATGCATTGTTATTTGTTGCCATCTGATCTTCGAAAGAGGTATTTCAATAAATGGAAATAATTATGCTAATACCACGAAATCAAAAACATGATTAAACACACAAATGTTTTTTATATAACATACAAGTTTCAAAACTCTGTACTTACATTGCTACGCCATCAGTGCGGTGTACATTCAAAATATATCCGTTAAATTTGCT